>CM062634.1:9718265-10100765 GCA_025617555.3 Puccinia polysora | reverse complement strand
GTAGGAGGATGGTATAAGTTGGTGTAGGCTATCTGTTGTAGGAGGATCAGGATGGTAATGGGGTGGATGGTGGTGATGGTTGTCAGTAGGGATAATGGAAAATCAAGTTAGAAATGGCTGAAGGAACAACCTGTATGGCCTCTTCAATCTCTCCTTTTATGGTTGCAGGAGATGCCCTCCTTTTCACCAGGGGGTACTTTCATACTGACACCTAACTCAGTCTAACCTCAGAAAACCCAGTATAACCCTCAGGCCTAATCTAATTACCAAGGAACTTCAAACTCAGGGCTCAGGAGACTTATATCAGCATTTCTCCAGTAACTATATACCTCAGGATCTTCATGCAGTACATATCTACATATGGTCCAACCTCATACATTATGAAGATAGGCTCAATAGGCCTGCACATACTTAATCTCCCAGGTCTGCACATACTGTAAACTCATTAACTCTGTCTAAACCATACTCTGTTGTGTTTTATCCTTTGGGGATCTTTATGTACATCTTTTTGCATATTGTATTACATACTCTCTCTACTTAGTACATAGTTTCATGACCTCCATGTACACTTTACATCCTTCAACTGTACTCTCCCAACTTAGACAGCCCAGACCTGTAAACTTGTCCCAATGTAGAAGCAGCCTAACCTAATGTATTAGCATACCTGATCAGCCATCACTGTTTCCTAGACTATCCCCTTTTCATTAAATATTTAGTATGTAGTCTGAGTCCCAACCAACTGTACCTCTGTTGTAGCTCTAGCCGTTGTCTATTTAAACTGGTCTCCTGTTACTATTTCCTGATTGTTCCCCAAGAAATCAGTTTACTACTTCTTACTAGTAATCCATCCCAGAAAGTGTCATCACCACCTTATCTTCAATTCAGTCCTACTTTGCTCCTTGTAGCATCTTCCAGTATCCTTGCCACCAAGTCTACTGGGAGTAGGTTCCCCTTGGTGCCAAGCCCTGCTTGCATGTCAGCAGCCCTTGTGACAGTAGCATCCTGATTCAGGCTGAATATCATGCTCTAAAATTGAAGAAAAATACAAAAATATGGGGTTAAAGGGCGTGCCAAAGGGGTGCTTGGTGTATAGGGAGGTGTTGTAATTTACACCTTGCACCAAGCAGTTATAGCTCAATGCTTAGAGCATCCCGCATGCATTGGGTAGATGTGGGTTTTACTGCCACTGACTGAATTACCTTTTCCCCATGATTACAATATTCACATGGAGGGAAAAAAATTGGACACTCAGAAAAAAAAAATTTTTTTTATTTATTTTTCAGAGAATTTTTTTTTTCACGGGTGCTACCCTTAAACTCACGGGTGTACTATGTCTGCGCAACATCCAGTATACACAGACAAATCCTTGTTTACACAGGTTTTCAAGAACTTTTTTGTTTTGAAATTCTAACACAGAAGGCCTTTAGATAGGTGTCTTGCACCCTTCTTTCTAATCTTTTATAATTTTGGGACCGGTTAAACCCCTTTAAAAATCCAGTCAAAAAATTAACAAAATCCAAAAAAAAAAAACTCATTTTTGGAGCTATTCCTATGGCTTTTGGCTTAAGTTTTTTTGGCACTTTGAGCTCTCACAATATTTGAAAATCAGCTGAAGAGCCTTAAAAGATTTTTGATATTTTTTGGATCTATCCTTGGACTCCAAAAATTGGATTCAACCTGAAAACACTTCAAAATAACATATCCTTTTCAAGATTTTTTTTTCACTTCTTGAATCAATGTTTCTCTCAATTTTTTTTGGAAAAAATTAAGATTAACATCCAAAAATTGAATGAAAAATTGGGCCAAGCTTGGATTCTAGGTTTTACCCCACAAATTATTCAGGATAATGAAAAAAATTGAAAATAAAAGGTGTGGTCCACATTTTTGCTCCTAATTTTTGTTCTGTTTTAATAAATACAAATAAAAAATTAGACTTTTGTGCTTTTTTCTCTTGATTCTAGTCCCAGGATTGTAACAAGGGGAAGGATTCCTCTTAGTGAAAACAGTTCCAGACCTCTAAAAAAGATTAAATGGTAAAATTAATAAAAATTCACTCAATACAAAAAGTAAATGTAATCTCACCGTCTTAATAAAATCCAAGTCTGGGAGCTCCTCATCTTCTGAAGTATCTTCTTCTATCAAAAAATCATCCTATGTTGAAAAAAACAAATATTCAGTTGATATTGAGATGATTATTTATACATGTAAATTTTCCCCTTCATCTGATTCTTCCTTCTTCTTTCCCTCCCCTTTTTCCTTTTTTGCCTTTCCCTTTCTCAAAACCTGAATGAGTACATAATGACAATGAGTTATTTTTTTTGTCAAAGAGATCTCAATTACAGACCAAAAAATTTGCTGAAAATTTCCTCCTTGGCCTTCCTCTCCTCTTTGGTGCCTCTAAATATTCAAAGACAGATGGATCCCTTTTACTTGAGGATTGAGAGATCTTCTTGAACTTATTTGCTGCCTCTGGCACAAATAGTGCTTCAAAAAAATATAAAAATATATATATTCAAAAAACTTGAGAGGCCTCTTTCAATTTTAAAAGGTCAAATACTTTGAATTCTCATACTTAAACACAAGAAAGAATGCAGAAAAAAGGAAAGACCACCCCTTTTATTTCCAATTATTTTCATTGTGATGAATATTTGGTGGGGTAAAACCTATAATTAAAGCTCAGCCAAATTTTTCATTCAATTTTTGGATGTTAATCTTAAGTTTTGTCAGAAACAATTGAGAAAAACATTGATTCAAGAATTGAAAAAAAATCTTGAAAAGTATATATTATTTTGAAGTGTTTCTATGTTTTATGCAATTTCTGGAGGCCAAGGATACATTCAAAAAATCTCAAGAAAAATATTTTAAAGCTCTTCAGATGATTGATAAATTTTGTGAGATTTCAAAGCTCCAAAAAAACATCAGCCAAAAGCCAAAGGAATATCTCCAAAAAGGAGTTTTTTTTATTTTTTTGATTTTTTTACTGGAGTTTTGAAGGGGTTTAACAGGTCCCAAAATTATAAAAGATTATCTATAAGTGTTTAAGACACCTATTTAGAGGCCTGCTGTGTTAGAATTTCAAAAAACAAAGTCCTTGAAACGCCCCTGTAAACAAGAATTTGTCCATGTATACTTACCATGAACAAAATGGTGGCACCTGTCAGCAGGTGTAGCACCTCAATCTTGTTTTGGTTCTGTTTTGACTCTGAGAAAACTCTGTTTCTAACTTGAGTTGGAACATGATAAAATTTGTTTGTATTGTTTCTTTAATATTTCAAGTAATTCTACTGCATGCATGGAATATAGAAGATTTGGAATTTTTGGGTAATTTAAATTTTATGCAATGAATAAATTTGTGTATACCATCAAGACAATCATATTTATTTTCACTTTTTATAAGATTTAATCAAATTTGAGTGGTTGCTGTAAAGTTTGCCTGATAATTGATGCTTTAATAACTTCAATTTTCAAAAAGTTAAATATCCTAATCTTTTATCCAATCTTTTGGATACATATGTTTTTTTTGGCAATTTTAATGCATTGGTGAATTTTTGGTGGAATCATTCAATTCTTGATCTCTTTTTTTTTTATTATTATTCATGTTTTTTCCTGTTAATGATAAAATTTTTAATTGATTAATTTTTATTTGATTGATTGAAGTTTACATGTTTGACTTTGATTTCAATCGGGTTACATTTTTTTATGTTATTTTTTTTTCTATTTTTGATTTTTTATTTATTTTGAATTTTTGCAAGTTTTTTATTTAAGCTTATTTCTTTTATTTAATATTTTTTTTTTAATTTTAAACTTTTTTAGTGCATGATTTTTTTCAAAAAAAAGCCTTAGCTTTAAACAAATATGTGTGTATTTTACATTCCTGTGATGATCTGTACACACCGAAATTTTCTTGAAGAAATAGGTATTTCACAAATTTTTTATTTTTGAATTTACAACACCATATTCTTTTAAATTATATCCCAAAAAAGTTGCTACAAATTTGAAGTGTTTGAAGAACTTCAAAAATTGATTCAAAAATCAACAAATATCAAAAACCAAAAAAAAATCAATGCATTCTTCTCACCATTCCTTTGCATTTTCAATGAATTATTGTTTTGTATTTAATTCTGAGAAAGCTGAATAATAAATTGAAGCTCTATAGAATTTGTTTTTTTGTTCTTTGATGGATGTATTCTTGATTGCAAAAAATTGGATCCAACATGAAAAAAATTCAAAATAACTCATACTTTTCAATTTTTTTTCAATATCAGGAATTCAATTTTCTTTCTTTTCAGATATTTAAAATATCATTAGAAGATTGAAAGAAAATTTATTTTTAATCTTGATCAAAGGTTTTACCCCATAAAATATTCATCACCACAAAAATAACTGCAAATAAAAGGGGTATTCTGCATTTTTAAATATTGTTTTTGTTACATTCAAAGGACCAAATAAAAATATTGAAGTGAAAAATGAGACTATTTTCAGCAAATTCCTGAAAGGGCTCTATCTAATAAAAAGATTAGTGTTGAAACTGTTTTTATAATTGTTTCCATCTTTTTTTTGGAAATATCAAAAAAAAAGAAAATATCCTTCAAGGAGGCCCAGAAACAAAATAATCTTTTCAAACTGGCCAGGGGGTCTTAAAAAACAGTTCCCTTTCTATTATTCTGTTTTTTTCTCAATATATGTTGACTTTATCTTTCTTTGATTATTGTTGCAGTTCTTGAAATTCCTTCCAATCCTATTTTATTTTTATTTTAATTGTGAATTTTTGAGAAAAATGAAAGTTCTTCTGTATTTTGAAGGCTTATTCTGGTGAAAAGTGAAACCTTTTTTAGAATTTTGATGTTGCTCCTCAAGCACTAGATCATCCTCACTTCAAACTATGTTTGTGAAACACCATCAGCGATTCAATCATTCAATACTCAGTGCACTGGTGTGCACTCCCATATAGTAGGGCAGGGCCAAGAATTTCAGCTGGCAGAACCCAAATGTGTGTCATACTGACACCTCACTCAGTCTTACCTCATTCTAACCTCAGTCTAATCTACTTACCCCAGGAACTTCAACCTCAGGGCTCTGGAGACTTTATCAGTATATCTCCTTCAACTACATATCCTCAGGATCTTCATGCCTTACATATCTACATATAGTCTTACCTCATGCATTATACATATAGACTCCCTAGGCTTTTGCATACTTAATATCTCAGTTTCTGCATATCCTGTAACTGTTGGCTTGCTACTCTTGCAGAGCAAGCTGCAAAAGTAACAAAAATGACATAAAATAAAAATATTAAATTTAACTTAAGAAGTAGTAGGAAATACATAAATATTATTTCAGAAATGGATGTCCAACCCCAAATTAGGAAGGGTCACTCACTGACCCCACCCTTGAAATCCAACTCCTTATATTTTTAATAATTAAAAATAAAAAAGACTAAAATACCACGGCACCACTATGGGAATTGTTGGCCAATTAAATATTCCACACAAATTTTCTTGTATAGCTTTCACACCTAAAATTCAGTCAGAATTGAGGTGTTGTGTATATTTGAGGAGTTACACATGGAAATGTGTTCTGTCACAATTCCAACACGCAGTCGCGGCAACCAATACACCCGTGCGCCGCTGAGCAGCAGCAATGCCATCCTTTCAGTGTTCCCTGAAAAGCCGTTAAGCAGCCCCAGGCATCTGACAAGTACGCAGCGGCGGGACAACAGGGTGACAGAGTGAAAGGAGGCCTGAGAAGCTCAGGTACCACGTAAATGTGCTACAACCTAGACGGGGACATTCCACATATGTAATAAATCTCCCTGTTGATATTAGGTAGTATAAAAACACATAAAAGTATATAAAAATACTTAAATAACCTTTATAAGTATTTTTTATAAAATATAATTAAAAATACCAAAAATATCGAAAATAAGATAACTACTATTTGTAAAAATATATTAAAATACTTTAATATACCATTTGCAAAACTTCAAGACATAATTATTTTTGTGGCATACCAAGGGAACTGATGATTAAAAAATATTACATGAATTCTCATAAATTATATTTTTAATTAATTATTTCAAGTAAGTCAACTGGATTTGGAAAATAAGGAGTAAAATCAATATCATGGATTTACTCCAGTAAGTTAATAAATAATTAGAACCAACTTGACATCAGATTACCCATAGAAATTTCTATTCAGAGAATTATTAAAATCTTTGGAATATTTACTAAAGATAATTACTTAAATAATAGATAATATGGATAAATTAGTGTTATTCACACGTCCAAATATCAATTAAAAGGTAGAATAATTCCCATACCCTGCGGAATTAGATGCAACCCGTGCTACAGCACCAAGAAGACATAACAGGCTACCACTGGTTCCCCTGCTAGCCTTAGCATCCGTCCCTTTGAGCCCCTGTATCCCTCAGAAGGACAATATTGGGACCCAAAAAGCTATAAATAAGGAGCTCTTTTGAGGATATTGATACCCAGAGACTCAGTTATATTTAAATCCTGAAACCGTGCTAAGGTAATCAAATAATTTAAAGAGATAAGTAAGTTAGTTATGGCTTTAGTCTGATTAATAATATCCGTCCCCACCCTTTTTATCAATTTGTACTGCTGAACAACCTTTTTAATGCCAGTACTTGGTTTAACCCATCAGTACATGTCCCAAATAGGTACCCAAAGGATTTAATTATATACCGGTTTGTTTTATTATCCTTTTTTTGTCCAGGAAGCTTGGCTACAAGGCCCTGTCACACCAACATATATTATATATATATATTATCTTTGGGAAATATCTCATTTAAAAATATAAATTAAAGGTTCAAAAGTAACCAGGTATATGTGTTTTCAAAGTGAATTCCCTGAAGAGAGGTGTTAAAGCTCCCCAATATTATTGTGGCCCCTCTATTAATTTATTTAATAATCAATTTATTAATATTGATTTATAATATTAAATGATAACCAAACCAATCAACCTTGCAAAAGCTTTATCCAAATATTTTGCGGATTTTTGGTGCATTTATTGAATAATATATTTATTATCAAATCTATCACCTCTGGTAGCTAAAGGATAGCAAGGGTATTTGAATCCAGGAGGCTGATACTAACCTTCTTCACTCTGTTTATCCTATACCTCACTATGGTTTATCCTTTTGGAATCCTTATGTACATCCTCTTGCAGATTGTATCACATACTTTCTCTACTTAGTACATAGTTTCATGACCTCCATGTACACCTTACATCCTCTCAATGTAAATTCCCCACTTAGACAGCCAGACCTGTAGCCTAGCCCTAATTTATTAAGCAGCCTAACCGCAATGTAGTTGCATACCTGATCAGCCTCTCTGTTACATTAACTGCTTCCTTGTCATCTCATATGTAGTCTGAGCCCCAAGGCATCTTTACCTCTGTTGTAGTCCAGCCTCCTGTATATTTAAGCAGCCCTTCTCTTCCTCTTCCTGATTTTCCTCAAGAAATCAGTTTACTACTTCTTACTAGGAATACATCCCAGCAAGTTTCATTCAGCACCTTAACTCCAATTCAATCCTACTCTTCTCCTTGTAGCATCTTCCAGTATCCTTGCCCCCTAAGCCTACTGAGAGTGGAGTCCCCTCTGTGTTAAAATACATATGCACTTACGCGTGTGCTACGTATAAGTGTAATCCAAATGGGATGCACATATGGGCCTCTCCAGCTCATTGGACACTCAAACGGACCATACGGGCCTGTGTGGATGTCACTGATTTGGGGAAACTGGCCTCAAAACGCGTGAAACAGGCTCATTGGTACACGGGCCCTATTGGGCCCAGTGGGGGATATCGTCAAATACAGCCAGATAGGCGTTTATGGGCATAATTGGGCCCAAGGTTTATTTTGGACATACTTGGCCAGACAGGCTGGCCCGCCAAAGTGTGTTTGTCTCATGTTTTGGGCTTGGGGCGGCCCATTGGGGCTGCAGCCCGTGTTGAAGCCCGCCTGGGGCTGCTTCCTGTGCCCCGGCCCGCTTGGGGCCGCTTGTATGCCTTGGTTTGGCCCATGCGGGGCCCGATGGCCCGCACAGGGCTCTTGCGGCAGCTGAGGGATCCCGCACGGGCCCGGCCGGTCACAAACAACAGCCACCGCCGCGGGGGCAAGGACCAGCTGCCCTGGCTCTATCCCCCTCCCCTCGCTTGCAATTGCAAGGGGGAGGGGGTGGCTGGCTGGGTTGAACCAGCCAGCAACCAACCACAACAAGGCAGTTGGTCAGGGCAGGGGGGATTTCATCACCCCCTTGCCCAGGGGATGACAATGCCGGTTGCAGAGTGAGCAACCGGCGGTTGGGGGGATCTGATCACCCTCCCACCAGCAAAGCGAGCGGGGGGCTCTCCCCCCCCCCTTTCCCAAGGGGGAGGAGCAATGGGCTGAGGGGATCTGACCACCCCCAGCCCACTGTTCTTGACAACGCCCTGGGGGTATCAACCCCCAGGGCCCCTCGTGAGGGGATTTGACTTCCCCCACCAGGGATTTCAGAGAAAGAGGGGGGGCAGATGTCCACCGGTTTCACCCCCCCAAGTGAGGTTGAGACTGGACCCAGGTGAGTCCTGGGTCCCACCTGGCCCATATGTGGGGCCAGGGGCTGGCGGCATGAGGCAACCAGCCCGTAAGTAAGGAAATGAGAGTAACTGGGCTGGTTGTAACGGACAACCAGCCAGGAGTTGAACAGAAAAGGGTCTGGTTCAGCCCCGTAACTGTGGAAACACCAGAATAGACCAGAAAAGGCTGGTTGTAAGGGTACAGGGACTGATGCCATGTGGGATGATGTAGCCCAAACCAAGTAAAAAGGCCTGTAGAGCCTGTAGAGCTCTTATTGGGCGGAAAAATTTCCTTTTGGCTTGTTGTACCATGGGCTCAAAAGAGGCCAATCTTTTGTACTTAAGGAGCTCTTATCCCTGCTGTTTTCAATCCATCCATTCATCATCCAATCAAATTCATCAACAATATCATCCACCTGTTTCCCCATTGTGAGAGCCAATCAAGCAATTATTGACACAAGGTGTCCAGAATTTCTTTTGCTTTAAATACTGCTCATTTGCCTAAGCTAATTGCTGGCCATAATTATAACACATTATCAGTACTAACATCATCATTAATTCCAAGCCATCTAGACCCTTGTACCTTACTTCAGAGAACCTCAAAGACCTCAATTTTTCCAAGAAGATGTCCTATATCCCTGACGTAAGCTCCACCAAGATAGTTCTGAAAAGTCAGAATTATAATGCTTGGGCTGTCCTTATGGATAGTGAGCTGGACAACATCTGTTGTGGGGAGATAATTGATGCAGATGACACTTTGATCAGTTCAGAAGTGGAGAAAAAGTCTTATCATCTCATCCTTAGGCATCTTGATGAGAATCATGTCACATGGTTTTCCAATAATCTTAGGGAAGATGAGAGGAGGACGGGAAGCATATTTTGGAAGTTGCTTAAGTCCAAGTATGCTGGTGATTTTATTCACCAGAAGGGTATAGCTTTCAATAAACTGTTTAAGTTACAATAGTTGAATTGTAATAAGTTTGTTGCAGAGGCTAGGTCTAGCATAGCCAAGTTCAAGTCATCAGGACTTAACATGGATCCTGAGTGTTTTTCACTCTTAAAAATTCAGAAGCTACAAAAGGAGTTTGATTCTTTAGTCAGAATTATTTCTCAATTGGATCCTCTAGCTGGGGAGGAGGATTTGCTAAAAAGTATTGAAAAGGATGATCTTCAGTTCAAGACAAAGGGGGGTTCTGGAACAGCCCTTGTTGTAAAGACTGGGAAATCTTGCAAGAAGGAAAAGAACGATTTGTCCAAGGTCTTATGCTATAATTAACAGAATAAGGGGCATTATGCTAAGGATTGAAAGGAGGCCAAGAAGAGGAAGAAGTCCAAAGAGAATGACAAGGAGGTCAATCTCACAACCCAAAATGTTGCAATGGTGGTTTTGGATGCTCCAATTGAAGAGGTTGTTGGAGAAGAAGGTCCCAATAAGAAGGCCAAAATCAATGAGGATCAAGAAATGGACTTGATTGATTATGAAGTGAGTATTCTAAACCTCAAAGATGAGAACTTATCAGTTACTGATAAAGCTTCTTTCCTATTAGGAGGATTGAAGGAGGATGTTCTTTTTTTGATTGATTCTGGCTGTACAGATCACATGTTCTTTGAACCACATTGATTTTCAAATCTTAGTGATTATGATAAAGTTTTAAATATTGGTTAGAAAGGCAGAACAATTCAGATTGAAGGAATTGGAAAAGTTATTCTTGCAAATCACTTGGTTTTCAAAATTTCTTTTGATAAATTGTTCTATGTACCAGAGTTGCCTTATAACATTGTGTCCCTTGGAGTGTTGTGGAAAAAAGGTTTCCAGATTCATTATCCTAAAGAAGATAAGTTTTTTATTGATATGAATGGGAGAAATGTTCTTAATGGACAGGTTTGGAACAAGCTTTTGTGTGCAAGCTTGTTCAAAATCTCAGCTTTGAGCACTTTTGCTGAAAATAGAAGTTGCCATAAGGTAAAGGACAGCAACTGTGAGATTTGTACCTGAGGGGTTAAGACTAGAAATGTGTTCTCAAAGAGAAGTGACCACACTGATGTTCCTAGAGAGGAATTTTTCATTGATTTTTCAGGGCCATTCACAACGGAGTCCCTTGGTGGGGCAAGATACTTCATCAATTTATTTGAAACTGCAACTAATTATGTTTGGGTTAAACCAATTAAATCTAAGGATCAGACCAAAGAGGAGGTTTCTGTAATCTTCAAAGTCTGGAAACAGAATGGTCTAATGAATGAGATCAAGAGGGTTATCAATGATGGAGGTGGTGAATTTGTGAGTAAAGAGTTTGAGAGATTATTTCAAGATTATGGTATCATTCATATATTCACTACTGCAAGTAATCCACAAAATAATGGAATAGTTGAGAGAATCAATAGTAATTTACTAGAAAATGTCAGAACTATTATGTCTCAATCTGGTCTACCAAAGTTCTGATGGGCAGAGATGATGTGTACAGTCTCTCTGTTGCATAACATTGTAAGTGTTAATGGGTAGAGTCCTCATTATCAGTTTTGGAAGTTGTACCCCAAAACATCACACCTAAGAAAAATTGGTTGCTTGATGTATTATAATGTTCAGCATAATGAGATGGTTGGAAAATTAGACCCTATAGGCAGAACAGGGGCACTTGTAGGCTATGATTTAATAAGTAAATCGTATAGGATCTATTTTCCAGGGACAAGAATGGTTATCCGTAGTAGGGATGTAAAATTTGATGAAATTACCTTTCCACTCAGAAGGAGTGAAGACGCTGTTGTGAACAAGTCATGGAAAGAAATAGAATTAGCACCTATTTCACAAGCAAAGGCTGAGGAACATGAAGAGATGGCAGATGTGCCACCAGAGGGTTCAGTTCCCGCTTCAGGGGAGTCCATTAATCCAGAACCTGATGAGCCCCCACCTCCAGTCAGAAGGAGTGGTAGGATTAGAGTACCAGTGGATAGGTAGGGGGAATGGAAGTCTCATTATCCTGCCGCAGGATATGAGGAAGATACATTTCAGGAGAAGTGTATGCTCAATGAAGTGCTGGAGTTGAGTTCAGAAATGGGTAACAGGTTTAACCCAAATAGCTTTGGCCAAGCTATGAATTCTGATGAGAGAGTCAACTGGAAGAGTGCACTTTTTGAGGAATTTGATTCTCTAGAAAATAATAGTGTCTTTGAAGTGGTTAAGCGGGATTCTGTTCCAAAAGGAAAGACCATTTTGGGGTCTAGATTGGTTTTAAACAAGAAGTTTGACACAAATGGAGTTTTGAAAAGATTCAAAGCTAGATGTGTTGCACAGGGCTTCAAGAAGAGAGAGGGTATTGATTACCAAGAAACTTTCTCACCATCTGGAAGGCTGTCCACCTTCAGATACATCATTTCTCTGGCAGTGGAGTTGGGAGAAGAAATCAGGCAAGATGATTTTGTAACAGCATACTTGAATGCAAAACTTGGAGAGGAGGAGAATGTTTATATTTCAATCCCTGATGGTTTTTGTGAATGGTTATTAGAGACTAAAGCAGAAACCATGAAGAAAATCTGTGTTAGAAGTTTTCTTTCAGCAGATAAAGGGGAATATGTCCTCAACCTGTGTAGATCCCTTTATGGATTGAAGCAAGCAGCTAGGTTGTGGTATAATACCATGAGTGAGAAACTGATACAGATTGGTTTCAAGACGTCTGAGGCCAAACCTTGTCTTTTTGTAAGAAAGGATGCAAATTTTTTTGTATGGGTTGATGACATTATCATTATTGGAAATGGTGAAGAGAGAGTCATGAAGACACTCAAAAAGGAATTCAAGATAAAAGATCTTGGTCTGGCGCAACAGGTGCTAGCAATGAAAGTCATTAAGAGAAAGAATTGTATTAAGTTAGACCAGAGCCATTACGTGGAAGCTCTTCTTAAGCAATATGTCTTAGAAGATGCAAAGGATTTTGGTACTCCCATGCAGTCAAACATTTTTTTAGAGAAGTCTACAGATGAGGAGTATCTGGAGTTTGTTCAATCTGGGAACAACTACAGGTCAGCTAATGGATTGCTTGATTATTTGGGGCAGTTTACAAGGCCCTATATTGCTTTTGAAATTGGTGTCTTGTGGCAACACTTAGAGAAGCCAAGCATGAGGCATTGATCAGAGTTTAGGAGAGTTATGAGGTATCTTCAAGGAATGCACAGTCTGGGACTGTTGTTTACAAAGTCAGCAAACTTTGATTTGGTTGTTTATTTAAATGCAAGTTGGGCAGATGGTAACACTAGGGAATAAAAAAGTGGTTTTTTATTCTTCTTAGGTAAGAATCTGGTGTCATGGATGTCCAAGAGGGTGTTGGCAATAAGTCTCTCATCAACAGAGGCTGAGTAAAGAGCTTACTTGGCAGCTTCAAATGAAGCAAAATGGTTGAGAAAATTCATAGAGGATACACATAAACCACAAGGGTTTGCGTTGTTTTATTCTGATAACAAGATTTCCATTGTGTTGGCGCAAAACCAAGTGTTCCATTCAAGAACAAAATATATCAATGTTCACTATAACTATATTCGTGATGCATTTAACTGCAAAGAGATTGTGTTGAGGTACATGCCCACTGGAGCAATGATTGCAGATATCTTAACTAAGGCTTTAGATAGGAACAAGCATCAAGGCTTTGTGACTAATATGCGGATGTCACCCCTTTTGGATTAAGGGGGTGTGTTAAAATACGTATGCACTTACGCGTGTGCTACGTATAAGTGTAATCCAAATGGGATGCATATATGGACCTCTCCGGCCCATTGGACACTCACACAGACCATACGGGCCTGTGTGAATGTCACTGATTTGGGGAAACTGGCCTCACACGCGTGAAACAGGCTCATTGGTACACGGGCCCTATCAGGCCCGGTGGGGGATATGGGAAAATACAGCCAGATGGGCTTTTATGGGCATAATTTAGCCCAAGGTTTATTTTGGACATAATTGGCTAGACGGGCTGGCCCTCCACAGTGTGTTTATCACAGGTTTTGGGCTTATGGCCGCCACCTGTGTTTCAGCCCCCTTGGGGTGGCTTGTATCCCTCAGTTTGGCCCACGCGGGGCCTGACGGCCCGCACGGGGGCTGTCGCGGCGGCTGAGGGATCCCGCGCGGCGTCGCACCACGCAGGCCCGGCCGGTTGCAAACAAAAGCCACCGCTGCAGGAGCAAGGGCCAGAAGCCCCGGCTCCATCCCCCTCCCCTCGCTTGCCATTGTGAGGGGGAGGGGCTGGCTGGCTGGTTTGAACCAGCCAGCAACCAACTGCAACAAGGAAGTCGGTCAGGGCAGGGGGGATTTCATCACCCCCTTGCCCAGGGGATGAAAATTCTGGTTTCAGAGAGAGCAACCGGCGGTTGGGGGGATCTGATCACCCTCCCACCAGAAAAGCAAGATGGGCACTCTCCCCCCCCCCCTTTACTGAGGGGGAGCAGCAACAGGCTGAGGTGATCTCACCACCCCGATCCCAATGTCCTTGATGACGCCCTGGGGGTATCAACCCCCAGGGCCCCTGGTGAGGTGATTTGACCACCCCCACCAGGGCTTTGAGAGAAAGAGGGGGGGGGAAGCATGTCTTCTGGGTACACCCCCCCCCCCCAAGTGTGGTTGAGACCGGACCCAGATGAGTCCTGGGTCCCACCTGGCCCATATGTGGGGCCAGGGGCTGGCTGCATGAGGCACCCAGCCCGTAAGTAAGGAAATAAGAGTAACTGTGCTGGTTTTAAAGGATAACCAGCAAGGGATTGAACAGCAAAGGTTCTGGTTCAGCCCCGTAAGTGTGGAAACACCAGAATAGACCAGAAAAGGCTGGTTTTAAGGGTACAGGGACTGATGCCATGTGGGCTGATGTAGCCCAAACCAAGTAACAAGGCCTGTGGAGCCTGTAGAGCTCTTTTGGGGCGGAAAAATTGCCTTTTGGCTTGTTGTATCATGGGCTCACAAGAGGCAAATCTTCTGTACTTAAGAAGCTCTTCTACCTGCTGTTTTCAATCCATCCATCCATCATCCAATCAAATTCATCAACAATATCATCCAACCTGTTGCCCCATTGTGAGAGCCCATCAAGCAATTATTGACACATTGTGTTCTGCATTTCTTTTGCTTTAAATACTGCTAATTTTCCTAAGCTAATTTCTGGCCATAATCTCTGTGCCAAGCCCTGATTGCATGCAGCAGCCCTTGTGACATTAAACTGATTTATTCCCCAATAAACCCTTCTTCACTAACCACAATCCTTATCCTTTAGACAGCATCAAATCTTGCTATTGAGTTGTGGAAATTTTCCTTTGCTTTATTTCCTTCCCCAACCTTGAACTTGGCTATTTGATTTGTGGCCATTTTCATTTTACCTCTTACCTTACTTTCAAACCTCCACAAAAGGCTCAAATTTACAATCTAAGTTCCTCTTTGACCCTTCAACGCTTCAATGCTTTGACATTTCAACACTTTGACGCTTCAAAACTTTGAAGCTTAGAAGAGGTACTTTGATGGTTAATTTGACCAATAATTAAGGTAACCAGTGAAAAATCTTTTTAATCATTTTTTTCTTGTTCTAAGGTGAAGAACAACTTTTGGGTAATTATTTATCCTCAATAATAAGAATGCCCCCACAACATGCTAACTTTTCTCACATCTCTAGTACAGCTGTCACCCATAGCTTCAGAGGGAGAGGTACATTTGAACTGACTGACCCTTCTACTCCCAGAGCTTGTGGTACAACTTTTTCTAACCTGAAAGCACCAGTGGCTATCACTTCTACGGGTAGCCTTATGGATCCTGGATTATTGGAGCCTATACCACAAGTATCTCTTTCTACTATCCCTTTTTCTGACAATGCTAGCCTCCACAGGGTTGTAGGTAAGTTTCCAATTCCAGGCTACCATGGCTTGGACTCACCTGCCTACAATGCCAGCATGGTCCCAATCCCAGGAGAAGAAGAAGATGAGGATCAGGATGAGGACTCAGGATTTCATTCCAGAATCTTGAGTGGCTTGGATTCACCCTCCCCAGGGGGTAATCCTAGCCTAACTTCTAATGCAACAGCAGTCCCTTCAACTTCCCCAGCCACTAAACTTCCTCCCACCTCTCAGTGCCCTTCAACTGACCCTGCTCTGCTGGCCATTGTTCAGAAAATTATGTTGGAATAACTGAATGAGCCCACAGTGCATGCGCGGGTCAATTGTCTGTGACATGTCACTGTAGAACCATCTCCTCAACTCTCAGACTCGACCATGACAACTCTTCCAATCCTCTTCCTTTGTTCTACAAAAAACAAACAACTTCAACACCAACCTTGCCAACTCATTTCCTGTTTCTCCTTTCTCTTTCCCTCCTATTCCGCCATTCTCCGTCTTCTTTTCTTCTTTACTTTCTACTTTTAACCTCTATCTTCAACCCCTCCAACCTCAACTTCCTCAAAGCACCACTCATTGAATCAGCATCTCCAACCACCAAACACTGAACTACTGACGCAAAGTCAACGCTAATAACCGACAACAAATTCTCCTGTTTGGTAAGAAGCAATAAGAAAATTTAGACTTGAGACGTATCTAGTGTCCTGATCTTTTTCTGTTGGACTGAGGGCACGCAGAGTAGAAAGCAAAGTAGAAGGATGAATTTCATGAGCAGTGATGATAACTGATATGGAGAAAAGGAATTGATGAAAGGAAACATATCTTACCTGAGGGCACGCAGAGTAGAAAGCAAAGTAGAAGGATGAGAGAAGAAGATCCTTCATCTTTGCCCCGACTCTGCCCTCAGGTATACATGACTGGCTGAAGTGTCACAAATGTCGTGACAATAATGATAAGTATTTGATATTGAATATTGAAATTGAGACGTGCGCGCGCCAGCATAGAGAAAGAGATGAGACTGTTGTGAGACTAAATGGAAATATAGAAAGAAAGAAATTTGAAAGGAAAAGACATGGATGAATGGAGGTAAGTGTTTACTCCAACATCTTCTGGTGTGATTTCCATTACTAAGATCTCAACTTCTAGCCAACTCTTCTCTTCAGTCCTTTAGTCCGTCATACTGTTCCCACTTACAGTATTGGTGGGTTATTTCTTTTCTTCATACCTTTTCTTGTCCTACGTCCTGTTGATGACTGTCTTCATCTTGTGTAGCCTGGTTCTTAATTCCTTTTACTATAAAGTAATTCCTACACAATTAACAGTCGGAATACTAGCGGAACAAACTATCCACTATCCTCAAAGAACCAGGCCCTACCATGGACTCTATAAATCCCACTATCCTCAAAACCACCATCGAGGCTATCCCCCTTTTGACTGAAGAGAACTTCACTATCTGGAGAACAAGAATCAACTCTCTACTCAACTTGGCCAAACTAAAAGATGCTATAACGGCTGGCATTCCGCTTGACCATGAGGACAACACAATCCTCACGTCCATCCTCATTTCAAAACTCTTGCTGGATGTACATTTGAACATCATTACTCCCGACAACAAAGAAAATGCTGCGCTGATTTGGAAGGCCCTACTTAAGCACTTTGTGTCATCTCAACCTGTCAATCGCGCTCGCATCTACAGCAATTTCTCCTCTATCACATTTGACAAGTCAAACATTCAGCAATTCATAACCGACATCAAAACCGGAGTCAACCGCCTTTTGGAAATTGGTATTATTATTCCTACTGACATCCTCGCGTATATGATCTTAGATAAGAATCCATCCTCCATGATGAATATCAAGCAACAGATCAATCACTCGCAAGCAGAATCAGACTTTACTCCAGATGTGGTACTTGATCATCTCCAAATCCACATGAATGAGCTGAAGATGAACGGCAACGCTTCCGGATCCACTGTCTCCCTATATACAGAGGCGTCCGGCAAATGCAAACCACGTATGCACAACACTCTGGCCAATCACCCAAAGAATAAGTGCTGGATGCTGTATCCTCACCTGCAACCAAAGAATCCTCCTAACAACAGTCCACAAGTTAGCCTTCTCTCATTGTTAAACAGTCTTGGAAAATATTTCTTTGTTATTGACTCCGGCTCCTCCTGCCACATGATAGCTGATGAAGCCCTATTCGCTGAACTAGACAACCAATACCAAGGAGTAATCAATACAAGAAATAAGGCCAATACCTTGGACATTAGCGGATATGGGACTGTTAGACTAAAAGCAGGAAATCATGAAATTTTACTCACCGACGTGCTTTATGTACTCCACCTGTAACTTTCTTCAAACCTTCCTGCAAAATTGGATTTAAATTCCTAGACTTCCTACTATAAACTTCTAAAGATTGATTGACTTGATCTTCATTTAAAACTGAATCTTCTCTAAATTTTCTTCCTTCCATCATTTCCAACAATTTTTCTCCATTTTTTATTTATTCAAACCAAACTTCTGCTTCATTTCTCCTCTCAATTCCCTTCTTTCTGTTCTTCTATCTTCTACAACCTTCATCTTCAAATCAAAAGTATTCATCTTATTCCTTAAAACTTCTAACTCCAAGGAGTCATCTCATCTGCCCGCCTCTTTGATGGTGGCCTCTCTTTCTTTTCCTTTATCTACATTATTTGTTGTCTCTTGTTCATCTTACATCTCTCTTACTCCCATCTCTAAAATTCCCCCGGTGTCTTCATCTTCTTCCTTGCTTTGACACCCATATTTGACCCTTTGATGCGGAACATCAATGTTTTGAAAGACTGCTTTGACACTTTGACGCGAGTTTTGGATGCTTTGACAATTTGGTTCAACGCTTTGACAATTTGGTTTGACGCTTCAACAGATTTGTTTGATGCTTTGAAAACCAGATTTTACAATTCAAAGTCAAGCTTTTACACTTTGAACTTCAACGGTTCAATGTGGAGGTTTGAAGCTTTGACATCTTCCTTTGATGGTTTTGAAAGATTTGAAAAATTCCCTGTTTCTAGTTCTTTTTGACAGCACATCAAACACTTCATCATCCAAGTCTACGTGAGAGGTGCCCCATCTTATAAATGCTTGTCCACATTCTTCATCTCAAGGCTTCAATTGACTTTCTATTTCCAAAAATCCAGTTTGACACAATGCCTCCCTTTTTCTCCTGCGTCTTCTTCAACCTTTCCTGCATCAAACGGGCTATTCAAACCCATATAAGCACTACAACCCCCCCAACACAAAAATCTGGAAACACTTACTTGAAAATTCATCCAATCTGGATGAATATGATAAAGTCATGGCATCATCATCTGGAGCCTCCTTCACCTCAAAAGGTTGGCTCTTCTCCAGGACCCATAAGGTTGGCCCCATGGCCTTCCCGCCTTGCTTATCCATATCACATACTCTTTGATACTGTCTACAACTTTCACACTTGGAAGAGTTATGTTTGGTACTGGTGGTACAGATTCTTCCAAGCTTGATGCATCTGTCACAGCTTGGGTAGTATTGTTGCACTGGATGGTAGTTGTTTGTCTTTTCCATTGGGCAGGTTGGTTTAGGTTATCTTTTGAAAGGGGATGAGGATGGTAATGGGGTGGATGGTGGTTTTGGTTGTGGGTAGGGGGAAGGAAAGCTCAAGTTAGACATGGCTGATGGAATACCTGGATGGCCTCTTCAACCTTTCCTTTTATGGTCATCAGGAGGTGCCCTCCTTTTCACCAGGGGGTACTGTCATACTGACACCTAACTCAGTCTAACCTCAGTCTAACCTCAGTCTAATCTACTTACCCCAGGAACTTCAACCTCAGGGCTCTGGAGACTTTATCAGTATATCTCCTTCAACTAAATATCCTCAGGATCTTCATGCCTTACATATCTTCATATAGTCTAACCTCATGCATTATACATATAGACTCCCTAGGCTTGCACATACTTAATCTCTCAGTTTCTGCATATCCTCTACCCTTCTTCACTCTGTCTATCCTATACCTCACTATGGTTTATCCTTTGGGAATCCTTATGTAAATCCTCTTGCAGATTGTATCACATACTCTCTCTACTTAGTAAATAGTTTCATGACCTCCATGTACACTGTACATCCTCTCACTATAAATTCCCCACTTAGACAGCCAGACCTGTAGCCTAGCCCCAATTTAGTAAGCAGCCTAACCCCAATGTACTGGCATACCTGATGAGCCTCTCTGTTACCTTGACTTCTCCCTTGTCATCACATATGTAGTCTGAGCCCCAAGGCATCTGTACCTCTGTTGTAGTCCAGCCTCCTGTCTATTTAAGCAGCCCTTCTCTTCCTATTCCTGATTGTCCCCCAAGAAGTCAGTTGAATACTTCTTACTAGGAATCCATCCCAGCAAGTTTCATTTAGCACCTTAACTCCAATTCAGTCCTACTCTGCTACTTCTAGCATCTTCCAGTATCCTTGCCCCCCAAGCCTACTGAGAGTGGAGTCCCCTCTGTGCCAAGCCCTGCTTGCATTCAGCAGCCCTGGTGACAATGTGCTCCAGGTTTTTTCATGTGATTTCATTGATTTTTGGACTTTTTTTTTAAAAAATTTGGATTTTTTTCTTTTTTCTTTTTGGTCTGGCATGGTGGACAAATTAGGCTAAGTTGTGCATCATACCAGATGGCTTGAGCTTTTTTTTGGTCAGGAAGGAGGATGCTTTAGCCTAAGTTTTCCATCAACCTTCAGTTTGATTTTTTTTTTTGCATTTTTTGTGATTTTTTTTATTTTGATTGATTACTTAAGGAAACTTAGATTTTTGATGTTGCTTCTCAAACAAGAGATCATCTTCACTACAAACTTTTTTTGTGAAAAACCATCAAAAATTTCATTTTTGGCTACTCCGTGCACTGGTGTGCACTTGCATCTAGTAGGGCAGGACCAAGAATTTCAGCTGGCATGACCCAAATGTGGTCCAGGATTTTTTTTTGTGATTCTATCAATTTTTGCTTTTATTTCAATTTGGAGTTATTTTATTTTTTTTTTCCTTTTCTTTCTTTTGTTCTGTTTTTTTTTTTGCTCTGGCATGCTGGAAAACTTGGCCTAATTTGTCCACCATGCCAATCAGGACTGCAATTTTTTTGTCTATTTGTTTTTTGAATTTTTTGAATTTTTTCCTTTTTTTTTCTGAATATGTTGTATTTTTAAATTTTAATTTCATTTTTTTTTGTTCTTTCTCCTCGTCAACATGGTGGAAGACTTTGGCTAAGTTGTCCACCTCCCTTCAGGAATTCTTTGCATGCCTCCCTTTTGGGCATATGGAGGCAGACAGTGGTCATTCTTGCCACAACCAACTGCCAGGTTGATGGAAAACTTTGTCTAAGTTGTGTATTTTTCTGGAAATAAGAAGATTCACACAAATAAGAGGAAAAAATAATCAAAGAAAATTGAAAAAAAAGAAAGAAAAGAAAAAAACATCTAAAAAAACTCAAAATGACCTTGGGGGTGTGGATGACTTAGCCTAAGTCATTTACCAAATTAATATAGAAAAAAAAATTAAAATTGAAATAAAAAAAAATAACATGTTCCAAAAAAAAAATCAAAAAACAAAAAAACCAAAAAAAACAAAAAAACCAAAAAAACCAAAAAAACCAAAAAAACCAAAAAAACCACAAAGACCAAAAAAAACCAAAAAAACCAAAAAAACGTAAAAAATCACAAAAATCATGAAAAATCACAAAAAAACCACAACAAAAAAGGGAAAAAAACCCAAAGATTCAAAAAAATCCAGAAAAATATTTGGGTTCTGTGCACTGGAATTCTTGTCCTTCCCTACTGTATGGGAGTGGAGATGAGTGCACTGTGTATCAAAAACTTAATGTTTTATGGTTTTTTGAAAACATGGTTTGTAGGTAGGATGAGCTGGTGTTTGAGTAGCAACATCAAAATTCCAACAGGAATTTTTTAAGTCTTCCACCCAAATCCAAAAATAAAAAAAAATAAAAGAAGAAAAGAAAAGAAGAAAAGAAAAGAAGAAAAGAAAAGAAGAACCCAAAAAAATCCAAAAAAAAAAACAAGATCATTGTTTTTCTCATGAAGCTTACCCTTAAATGAATGATTATTTTATACCCCCATGACATTTTGCATGCACGGGAATGTAATTGGTCTAGGGGAGTTCCATATACTGGTGATGTGAATTAAACCAAGGTGGGGTGGGGGGGCAAGCCACTAAACCACATTGGGTTCTGCCAGCTGAAATTGTTGGTCCTTCCTTCTATATAGGATTGTATACCAGTTAATTCAGTACCCTAAAATTTACTGTGTGATGATGCTTCAAAAAAACAGTTTGTAGTAAGGATGACCTAGTGGTTAAGGAGAAACATGATCATTTTAGAAAATTTTTCACCCTCACCAAAATAAACTTCACAAATAAAAATAAAACTTTCATTTTTGTTAAAATAAATCAACCATTAAGACAAAAAAAATTGGATTGAAAGAAGTTTTTAGATAAAAAACAAGTAAAATAAATGGAAAACAAGTTCAACAGAAATTTATAAGAAAAAACAAGCTTCAAAGAACCAGAATTATTTTTAAGAAACCCTGGCCAGTTTCAAAAAATAATTTAAGTACTGGGGTTGCTTGCATTTTCTTTTTATGTTTCTTTTGTTCTTTTTCAAAGAAAAAAAAATACAGAAACAATTATAAAAGGAATCACAATACCAATCTGTTTGTAAAATAGGGCCCTTTCAGAATTTTTACTGAAAAATTAATTATATTTTACTTAAGTATTGGTTATTTTTTGTTAATATTTAACAAAAAAAAAAGGTTTCAAAATGTAGATCACCCTGTTTACCGCCCCTTTTATTTGAGCTTATTTTCATGGTGATAAATAAATCAAGGGGTAACAGTTTTGATTAAAATGAAATTTTTTCAACCTTATAAATTTATTCTTAATCTCTGACAAAAAAGAAACTTTGATTCCTGATGTTAAAAAAAATGAAATGGATGTGATTTTATAATTTCTTTTACATTAAATCTAATCTAAAGAAGCCTATAAAACATCAAACAAATGCCAAGAAAATATTATAAAGATTTTGAAAGGATTTACCACCATTCAAAGTTTTTAAAGCACCAAAAAACAATGAATTAGAAGTAAAAGCAAAGTCCCAAAAATGCATTGAGACTTTTTTTTTATTTTCCTGGTTTTTTAATGTATTTTTGAAGGTCTAAAAATAATTTGAAAATTCTGAATGATTATTCATAAGGGCTTTGCATACTAATCTACAAGGGTGCAGTGTTATAAATTTCACAAAAAAAATCCTTGAAATGCCTGTTTCCAATGAAATTTCAGTGTGTGCAAAAAATCAAGGGCATGTCAAAGATCTGTGTATTTGAGAGTAGGGTTTGTGAAAAAAATAATGGCCCAAATCAAAAAAAGTGTTGAAAAAAATCAAAAACAATGAAAAAATAAAATAAAATAAAATAAAAAAGGGATAAATCAAAAATATAAAAATTAAAATGCAAAATCAAAATTGAAATTAAAAAAGAAATAAAAAATTTAATTTTCATGTATTGATGAAAAGCTGAATTCAAAAAAAAAGTCAAAAAAGTCAAAAAAAAGTAAAATTAAATTTGACTTGAGGTATAATTATGCATCAGAGTGTTGATTTTTTTTCAAAGTTTTAGGGTTATGGATCTGAGGGCATCCAGGCCATTCTTTTTGAAATTTTTTAAAGATAATTTTCTGAATTTTTTTTTTTCAAAAATCAGATCAGTATGGTCACTGGGATGTAATTCATTTTTGGAGGAGAAATCAAAAACAAAACATTTAGTCTATATATAAGAATTAAAGATCCTTTTTTTAATTAAATTGATAACATTTCATTATAAATCTTGATACAAATCCAGTAAAATTTTCATGCAACACTGGTCTGAACCAAGATTCTTGACAGTTGTAAAAAAAATATGATATTAAGAATAAATACATAAATTCCCAATTATTCCTGTTATGTAAGAATTTTCAATTCAATTCATGCATTACATAAATATTGTGCAGCAATATTCTGAGAACATCTTGGAATCAATTTGATGTTTGACTCCAAAACCTCAACAAAGTCAAAACAGGCTTCACTTGCTATCCCAGGTGCAGCCATTTTTTTCATGGTGACTGGACGTTGCAGGGACATAGTACACCCGTGAGTTTAAGGATGGAACCCGTGAAAAAAATAATGCCCATTTTTCATTTATTTATTTAGTTATTTATTTTTTTATTAAAATAAAACAGAGAAATAAGATAACAAAAAGTAAAAAAAGTGTTTAAAAAAATATATATATCCATTATATTCAATCACAACTCAGATGGGTTGCCAATGGCCATTCGCGACTCAGATGGGTTGCCACTGGTGTTTTGTCTCCCATTCCCAACCCCAGGGTCTCAAATTTAACATTGGCCAAAAAAACATCGAGATATATTCACATGGAGTGAATAAAAAGCAGAAACCTTAAAAAAAACATTACATTCAAAAATCAGATAGACCTATGTTCACATGGAGGAAAAAAAAGCGGACACTAAAAAAAAACATTGAGAAAATAAAATTGACATTCAGATGCACTGCTTGCATCCTTGAGGTTGGTAAGTTGAATGGAAAATGCATGACCAAGGCAAACAAAGCCAGTGTTTTCCAAGGGTGCAGAACCCAATTTTCTTTATTATATAGTAGATAAGTGGAGAAGTAGAGATAGATAGATTGCAAGTTCCCGTTTCTTTTTTCTTTTTTCTTTTTTTTTTAAGTGTAATTTTGCGATTTGGCATTGCACACTATGAATGTGACAGTGACATGTACCGCCCCCACAGTCTGGGGGGAGTGAATTGCAAAGCTAGCCCCAAGAGAAAGGGTAAAAAAATGACAAAGAAATCAAAAATAAAGATAAGAGGAGAGAGAGAAAGAAAGAACAAGATGAAAAAGAAAGAGGAAGACAAGAAGAGAAGGAAAGGAATGTGGAATCTTTGAGGGAGCAGTCACTGGGAAGGGGCTTGGGTGCAATTTTGTAACCATCTGGAGCGGTCTATGAAGAGGGCCAGGTCTGGTTGAGCCCGGGGACCAATAGAAGGTGGCTGAGTCTGTTTGGGTCAAACTTCAGACTGTTAGCTTGTAAGTCCCACCTGAGTCTCCAAAGGTGTGACCTGTACGCCTTGCAATGATTGAGGAAGTGTACGACTGTCTCTTTGAACCTACAGAAAGGGCACAAAGCGTCAATATTTTGACAAATTCTGAAGAGAAAAGCGTTCAAGGGGCAGTGGCTGGCTGCAAGTTGAAAAATCAGGAATGGGTGCGTCTTGAAAGTGGGGGGGAGCAGAGGAGCCATGAGCTCCGCCACAACACCATGCAGGCAATTTTGTTCCTGTTTCCCCTGGTTGGAAAAACCACAGCCTCCTTGTTGTTGGTGGCCTCTTTTGCCAGCCTATCAACAACCTCATTTCCCTCAATCTCCACATGCCCCAGGAACCATATCAGGGTGACCTTTGTGAATGGGGGCAAGGCGCAAAGGGCCTCCTGGATCTGAAGGAAGATATATTGCCCTTCCTTGGGGCTGCAAAGGCTTCTTATTCTTTCAATGACTCCCCTGTTGTCTATGAAGATGAACAGTCCCCCTTTGGGGGAGGGTTGTTTGGGAAGGTTGCTTTCAAGCCTCAGCACAGCAAGCAGGCCTATAGCCTTGCACTCGTGGTTAGACGTGGCTTCTCACTTGTCACACCTCAGAGCTAGGAAAGAGTTGGCTCTGGGCAGAAAGCCACCCGGGCCCCGCCCTTCCTCAAATCATAGGAGCCATCACAAAAAATCACCGCTGCTCTTTCATCATCAAACAACCTTGCCAAGAAAGATAAGACCTGGGACTTAGCTGTATTATTATCTCCCTCTGGGATCATGAAACTGATTGGCATGGGAGGGCTGGTGAATGTGAGTGAGTTGGGGGGAAGATGATTTGCTCTGGAGAAAGGGAAAGGGCCTCCGCCAGGTCACTCTTGCAGATTGGTAGTCAGGAGGAGAATTGGGCATGTAACCTGCTAGTCAAGGATGCATCTGGGAGGTAAAATCTGGCTGGATTATTTTGGAGAACCAGGGTAAGTTTCCTGAAATGAAAAGAGAATGAGCACCTTCTAACACACTCCAAGTAACCCAAGGGGCCCAGGAGCGGGTGTATGAAAGATTTGGCAGAATATTTGAACAACCCAAAAATGAAAATGCCTGCCGCTTTGTTGGCCTTTTCAGCCACCGCCCAAATCTTACCCTTGTTTGCATTGGTTCCCCATACTGCAGCTCTGTATGTGATCCTGGGAGCCAGAACCATCTGGACCAGCCTGGCCCTCTCTGTGAGGCCTAACCCAAAGTTAGCCAAGCCAAAAATATGGAGCATGCCAAGAGTCCAAAGGACCCTGGCCTCCATCATCTTCAGATGTGGGGAGTGTAACAGCTTAGGGTCCAGGAGGAAACCTAGCCATTTGACTTCAGACAATGGGGAAAGGGTGATTTGACCCATCTGGGTGGAATTGAAGGGGCCCCTTCTCCATGAGAGCCACAATAACTGAGCCTTAGCTGGGTCAAAGATTGCCCTGACCTGCCTCACCCAGGCTAGAGAGTTTTCACCCTCACTTGTGACCATCTGGCACGCCTTGGAAGGGGACTTGGCCGCAACTAAGTGCACAACATCATCTATGTATCCAATGGAAATCCTATTTTACTGCAGAGAGAGAGAAGGGTGGAGTGAGCTATTGTTGTAGAGGACATACAATATCATGGATAGGGGGGAGCCCTGAGGAAGGCCAATTTTGGATCTAAACTCCTTGGACACAAAATCCCCCAGATGCATTTCTGTCAACCTGTCAGCAAGGAAGTCAGCTTGCTCCAAAGGTATTGAATCAGCCTGGTCAGTCTGATGGATGGGTACGCGGACTTCACATCTAGGAAGAGTGCAGCTACCACTTTACCTTCCCTCCACTTGGTCCAAACCCAAGAATTGACCACAAACAGGGCATCCTCTGTCCCCATGCCCCTCCTACTGCCCAAGTGGCCTTGAGCCAGGATCTTCTTTGAATTGGCCCACTGCTTAACGCGCTTTGCCAGAATCAGCTCAAATACTTTAATCACTGAGTTGAGTAAGGCAATTGGTCTGTACGCAAAGGGGTTGGTGAAGTTGGGTTTCCCTGCCTTACAGATGATCACCATTTTTGCTGTCTTCCATCCCTTTGGGAAAACACCACTCTGGACTGATTTGGTGAAGATTGAGGAGAGGATTGGTGCCGACTCTTTGGCAAGCAGCTGGATAAGTTTGTTCCTAACGCCATCAGGTCCACATGCCTTCCTCCAGCAAGTCTTGCGTATGCCTGAAAGCACATTGTCCACTGAGACCTTGCAATAAATTTACGGGTGAGCGGTTTGGGGCGTTTCAATGTCCAAGTCATCAAAGGGTGCCTCTGGGGCGGCTGTTCCTGCAAAGATGAGTGCTTCCTGTTTGGCTTTGTCATGGGATAAGAGGCCTGAACTTGTCCTGAGGGGGAGGATATTGCCTCCCGTCTGATGTTTAGTTTACCGGATGACAGTGTATACAGTTTCTGGGGATGGGTTTGTCAAAGCCTGTTCCCAGTTCAGCTTCTTTAGTGTTTCAAATAAATGTAAAAAATAAATGTTCCACTTGCTATAACATTTTCTGGCCTCCTCCAACCTTGTCAGGATGAACCAGCTCCAAGCAAAATTCTGTGCTCTGACCACCAGGCCCCGCGTCTTAACACACCACCACGGTTTGCACATGTCCGCATGAACTGGTTGCCCGCCTCCCAGGTCTTGCTGAATGTTCTGTAGATTCTCTGTGAAAACTTGAACTTGGGCATCAATAGGAAGGGTTGGGTAGTTTACAAGGGACTCAACCAACTTGCAAGCGGAGCTTATTTGAGCTGATGAGAGGTCCAACCACCGGGGAACCCCCCACTTTTATTCCCTTGGGGGCTTACCTGCTGACAGGTCTGTGATGATTCCTTGATGATCCAAGCCACAGTTATCCCCCGTTACAACAACCCTTTTGGTTTATTTGGAGCCTAAACATTTTTACCAGAAATTATCAATTGTCAAGCCCTGGCCAGTCTTGGAAAAGAAGGTGGGGACTCCCTTAGGCAAAGCAAATCGGAATCCCGCTGCCGCCAGAGAGAAAAACATTGAAATGGCCTCAGGCTTGCGCTTGTTGCATCCCAGGGGGTTCCAGTGTTGGTGGTGGAGATTGGAGTCTATGAAAATCCAAGCCGGCTTGGCTCTGCAGTTGAAGGCAGCAATCCATTTGGAGAGGGCTGGAATTGCAGAAAAGGACAAAGGCAGATTTTAGATGTTGACTATTTGGTGCTGCACTGGCCCAAGTGCAATCTTGATGGCTTCCAGACATTGGGACCCCCCTTCAAGGAGCAAAACCTGCAACAATGGAATTAAATGCTTTACATAAAAAATCACCTTGTGTCTTGATGGCCAGCCAGTGGGGGAGTTTTTGAAAGCGGAGAAAGCCTTCCAGGCTTGGTGAGTTGGGGGGCATAAGGTGAATGGTTTAATCCAAGGCTCCTAGAGTGCAAGGAAATCAAAATCTAAGGCAGCGTTCAGCAGGCGGAGTTTTACAGATTTTGAAACATGACAGTTAAGTTGGAAAATAGAAAAGGAGTCTTGGTCCGGGGCCGGGGAACAGCGTAGCCTTGGCCCTGGTAACTAAATAAAGCGCATGAAAATTGGAAGCAGAGGGGGGAAACATGCCAGGGGGAGGAGAGGCTGTGTGAGATAACTGAACAGGTGTTTCAGAGGGTTGTCCTTACATGGTTTGGGTCAGGGGCATTTTTCAAACCATCACTTCTTGTACAGGAAAAGAAGGCTAAAAGGGGTGTGGTAAATGTCAGAGACTCCTTGTGTCTTATTCTTGAGTCCAGCCTTACACAGGACACATGTTGTGGTGCTCTTTCATGAACGCAAGTCGGGAAAGGCTGCGCGCTGCGGGCTTGCGCGGATTGGAAGGCTTGCGCAGATTGGACGGATTGCGAAAGCTTGCGCGGATTGGAAGGCTTGCGCAGATTGGACGGATTGCGAAAGCTTGCGCGGATTGGAAGGCTTGCGCAGATTGGAAGGCTTGGGCAGATCAGACAGATTGCGCGGATTGGAAGGCTTGCGCGGATTGCATGGCTTGCACAGATTGGATGGCTCGCGCAGATTGGACGGCTTGCGCAGATTGGACAGCTTGCGCGGATTGGAAGGCTTGCGCGGATCAAGCGTATCGCGCATTGCAAGACGCGCGGATTGGATCACGCGGGAACGCACCAGATACCTGGAATGGGTTGTTGGGCGGACGCATCATGAGAAGGACAAACCAATGGGCAACACGGACGGGGCATGGGGCAGGGAAGGTGGAGCATGGGTTACGGGACAGGGGACGGAGGGATAGGGTTGGGCTAGGGTTCTGTGGCTTAGGGGTTGTATTCCATCATTCTTGCTTACTTGCCGTTGTACTTAGGTTAGGGTTGAGGGGGAGCACTTAAATACTTCACTCTCAACTCCGGGTTGTAAGGGCGGGGGATTATGATTATCACTTTATCACATCAGATTGGATTGGATTGGAAAGGAAGGAATCCATCTTATTATCACTCTCTCTCTCTCTCTTCTTTAAACTGGTTGCATCCAACCTCCTTACAGACGCTTCAATCAATAACTTCTGGAACTCAAGGAAAACTTAAGGGGTATTGCCCCTGTGGTTTCCACAACGTGGTGACCCCGCTTGGTCCATCAGGTCACTTTTTAGTCAAATGCTTGCCATCACACTTGGCACACTTGGGAACCTCCCTGCACCACTTACCAAAATGACCTATGCAAAGGCACTTGAAACATTGGGGTGCGCAACGCTTGAATTTCTTGGTCCAATGGTAATTGAAGTCTAGAAAGATGCCTGAAAGTTCTACCCAAACAGCTATGTTGTGGTCAATGAAGGAAAGCACCAGCCTGCCCGCCTTCTTGGAAGGAGCCTTGTTCAACCCCATTCACCTCAGGCGGACCAGTTTGGTAGTCTGGAAACCATTCTCAGAGGCCATGTGCGCCAGCTCAGTCCTAGATTCAATGTTGAAGGTATGTGGGATGCCATGAGCCATGACAAAAAAGGTTTGAGGGTAAGCCTCCTTATTGGGGTGCACCTTTTTTTAACAAATAGGCTTGTTTTCAGTCAGCCAATTCTGATGACCTTTGTTCTGAGTGTAGAAAGAGACATCCCCAGAAGGGAAGACGCAGGCGCCCCTAACCGCAACCAGGGTACCATTGACTTTCGCATCCAGCCTGGCCAGAGCCTTGTTGTCAGCCTCCTGGATGCCAAGACCCTTGCTATCCTTTAGCTACCAGAGGTGATAGAATGAGTACTCAATATATTATTCAATAAATGCACCAAAAATCCATAAAATATTTGTATAAAGCTTATTGCAAGGTTAATTGGTTTGGATATGGTTTATTGTTATACATTAATATAGATTAATTGACAATTAAATATTTTCATAGAGGGGCCACAATTATATTGGGGATCTTTAACTACTCTCTTCAGGGAATTCAGTATGAAAACATGTAGGCCTGGTTAATTTGGGACCTTTAGTTTAAAGGATATTTTGCCCAAAGATAATATGTTTATAAAATACACGGTGGAGTGGCAGGGCTTTGTAAACAATCTGCCACAACAGAGAAAGGATAATAAAACTCACTGTTATATGATTAAATCCTTAGGTTATCTTTTGGGACGTGCACTGATGGGCTAAACCTGTATACTGGGGTTATAAGGTTGTTCAGAAGTTTAAATTGATAAAAGAGGGTTGAGGATGGATATTATTAATCAGAATAAAGCCATAAATCATTTAATTATCTCTTAAAAGTATTTGATTACCTTGGAACGGTGTCTGGATGTAAATATAACTAGGTCTCTGGGTATCAATATCTTCTAAAGAGCCCTTTATTTATAGCTTTTGGAGTCCCAATATTGTCCTTCTGAGGGGTACAGGGGCTCAAAGGGACGGAAACTGAGGCTAGCAGGGTAACCAGTGGTATCCTGTCATGTGTTATTGGTTCTGTAACACGGGTAGCATCTAATTCCACGGGGTATGGGAATTATTCTACTTTATAATTGATGTTTTGACGTGTGAATAACACTAATCTGTCCTTTTTATTTATTATTTAATTAATTATCCTTAGTAAATTTTCCCAGCAAGTTAATAATTATTTTAATAGACATGCCTACGGATACTCTGATTTCAGGTGAGTTCTCATTATGTATTACATATTTGGAGTAAAGTCATGATATTGATTTTTCTCCTTATTTTCAAAATTCAGTTGATTTACTAAAATAATTACTTAAAAATATAATTCATGGGTATTCATGTAATATTTTTATATCATAAGTTCTCTCAGTATGTCAAAAAAAGTTTGATGTCTAGAAATTCTCATAATAGTATATTGAAGTGTTTTGATATATTTTTAGAAGTATTCATTATCTTCTTTTTGAAATTTTTGGTACTTTGAATTTTATTTAATAAAAAATATGTATAAAGGTTATTTAAGTATTTTTATATAATTTTATGTATTTTTAGACTATCTACTATCCACAGGAACATTTATTACATATGTAGAATGTTCCCATGTAGGTTGTAGCATGTTTACGCGGTACCTAGGTTTCTCAGGATGCCTGTCACTTTTTCAACCCATAGTCCTGCGGCTGCGTACTTGTCAGAGGCCCGGGGCTGTGTAAAAAAATTTGAAAGAGTGACAGAGCTGTAGCTCAGCCCTGCGCGGGTGCATTGGCTGCCACGGCTGCGTGTGGGAATTGTGACAGAACACATTTCTGTCTGTAACATCTAAAATATACACAACACCTCAATTCTGACTGAATTTTAGGTGTGCAACCTATATGTGACAATACATGTGAAATATTTAATAGTCCAAAAATTTTAATAGTGCTGCTGTGGTATTTTGGTCTTTCTTTTCCTTAATTATTTAAAAATATAAGGAGTTGGATTTCAAGGGTGGGGTCAGTGAGTGACCCTATCTAATTTTGGGCGGAGAATTTATTTTTGCAATAATATTCATGGTTTTCCTTCTCCTTCTTAGTTTAATTTTATTATTATCATTTTTATGTTATTTCTGTTACTTTTGCAGCTTGCTCTGCAATAGTAGCAAGCTAACACTTGTTGGCTGATTGTACTAGGGCGCAACTTGGGAGGTCCTTGAGGGTTTTATTTTCCAGATTCAAATGGATCAGAACTTGTTTGGGCTGGAGAATTGGGATAGATGAGCATGCAGGCAGGGGAGCCATTGGCTTGGACAGAGAAGTTGGGACCCCTGTTGAGGCCACCTTGGCAAAGGAACAAGAGAGGACTGGGGGGGCGGGCAGAGCTGAATGCGTCCATTTTCCTCTGCATGTCCGCAAGGCCGGAGACTAGAGAATCCACCCTGTAGTGCAACTGGTCTATGGTGGACTCCAAATGGGCCCTTGCCCGATCAGATTTTTCCACCATGTTGATTATTAGCTTGAAAATGCATGCGTCTATGTTAACTGACCCGTCTGAGCCAGTTGCCAAGAAATCCTGAACTAGCTCTTGTAGAAGGGAAGCAAGGCCCAAGGGAGGTGGGGATGCAGTGGGGGGGAGAGATTCAGAGCAAGCTTTGGGTATTCCAGGAATCTCCATGGTTGAATTAACATCCATGGGGTCCGGTGGCTGTAATGCCCACATCTGGGCCAGTGTTGAAGGCACAGTGGGCTGGGGGGTTGGGGGGGAGGGAAGGGGGGGAAGGGAAGGCGGGGAACAGAAGGGGGGGAACAGAAGGGGGAACGGAAGGGGGGGAACGGAAGGGGGAACGGAAGGGGGGGAACGGAAGGGGGGGAAGGGAAGGGGGGAACGGAAGGGGGGGAAGGGAAGGGGGGAAGGGAAGGGGGGGAAGGGAAGGGGGGAAGGGAAGGGGGGGAAGGGAAGGGGGGGAAGGGAAGGGGGGTTAGGGAAGGGGGGAAGGGAAGGGGGGGAAGGGAAGGGGGGGAAGGGAAGGGGGGGAGGGAAGGGGGGGAGGGAAAGGGGGGGAAGGGGGGGAAGGGAAGGGGGGGAGGGAAGGGGGGGGAAGGGAAGGGGGGGAAGGGAAGGGGGGGAAGGGAAGGGGGGGAAGGGAAGGGGGGGAAGGGAAGGGGGGGAAGGGAAGGGGGGGAGAGGTGGAGGGGGGAGGACAGGCTTGTAACATGGGGGGGTTCTAGAGATTTCAGTATTTCGTACTAGAATGAGGGTTTCAATGTGATGGCTCCAGAAAGAAGCCTCAAAGTTCCCGTGCAGCCAGATATAGTATATACAACTGTCACAGATATGTGATATGTGTTTTATATACAAACATAGACCACTAAATACATACTATACACACTATGAATCTCACACAATATATCACACTCCATGACACTTGTACATAGTAGATTAAGCTGTGCCGGCATAAGAAATATAAAATCATCATTGTGGAACAACCAATCTCAACAGGTTAAAAGCTGGCTTGAAACACCAACAAGTGCATGCTACCAAGACAAAACTCCAAGCAGAAGGGAAAACCAACAACACCATATCTGGTACCTAAGGATTGTACAATCAATGGGCCAAGCAACCCATTATACAATGTGACTCCTTTGACCATTGACACCAAACTCCCTACAAGAAAACCAAGCGGATCCAAAAACAGTGCTAAGACCAGGTTTTTGGAAAACCCTGGAAAATATGTCAAATCAGTTGAACCCCTTCAATATGACAGCAGCAATATCAAAATGTGGACTGACAGCATCTATACAATTGGACTACTAGTTTTTGGCATCTCCGAGTTCACCGCTGATCCAAGCAACCTGTGTAACCTATCATGGTTTGAGAGCATTGCACTGAAATTTTTCTTCTCACTAACTATTGATTGGGAACTCTGTTGGCTAATATCCAAAAGACCCACTGCCGCTGAGGCTTTTGAAACAATCCAAAAGAATTCCCAATTGTCAACCCAAACACGCAAAGTCAAGTTATAGGACAAGTTACTTTACAAGTTGATGACAATGGAGGGGTCTATCTCTTCCTACCTGACCCGCATAACAAACATCTGTGCAGAACTTGGTTGACTGGGCCAAGCTGTCCTGGAAGACATGGTCTCAACCTTGATGCAAGCTTTGACACCACCACCCGTTCCCAAATGCTTCAGACTATCAGCCAGCAACTTGACCGGATTGAATTGCCAATTGCTGCCAAAATGCAATCAATCATCTCTTCCTACTAAAGCAAATGCACCCAAGAAAACTCCGCCAATAAACCTTTTAACATTGTGGAATTCAAAAGAGGACTTCCCCCTTAATGGTTTCAAGTTTGGAAGTTATTGATCCCTTGCTTCTGTAAACCCTGGGTACCACTGTTCACCCTTTGACTGAGAGATAGAGAATTTGAGAGTAAAGATCCTTCCAAAAACCTATGACAACCCCCATCTTCCCCCTCCCATGATATCCAGGTTGAGGGTGCGGCTTAAGTAACCTCCCCCTCAACCCTAAACTAAGTACAACCAGAAACAAGAAATAATAATGAAATAAAACCCCTATGCACAGAACCCTAGCCTCAACCCTATCTTTCCCATCCCAAAACCCATATCCCACATCCCATATCCCATATCCATCAATCCATATTTCCCGCTGCCATTACGTCTACCCAGTTTGTCCTTCTCATGACGCAGCATTGCACCGGGCCCAACTTGGAGCCCCCCGCGCATTTCTGCATCTGCCCAACGTGCCATTCCAGATATCCAAGATGTATCTGCGCAATCCAATCCCTGTCTTGCAACGCGCAATCTGTGTGCAATTGGTCCAATTCAATCTGATCCAATCCATCCCGCATCTCCAGATCCTGAAACCAATTTGACTGCTGCTGAGCCTGTAGCATGACTTTCTGCGGCAAAGACGCACCCATTGCTGAGCGCACTTCCCCTTCTGAGCCCGCTGCTACTGCTGAGCGCACAGTGCGCAGCCTATTCCAACTCGCGTCTATAAAAGACCACCACATCCCCCCCAACTTGAGTTCTGTCCCCAGATATCCACCACTATCTCACCTACCTCCCACTATATCCAAGCTATACCACCTTCAACCGTACCCCTTCATCAGACCAAAGAAAGAAAAGAAAAACCTTAACCAACACCCCACACCAAATATGTCCTGCACATACTGCAGCCGGAATGGCCTTTTGAGCCAAATCCTTCAGTGCCAGCGTGCCTGTTTCCCTTGCCAAGTTGGACACCACCGCTGCTCCCTGTTGGAGGGCATGCCACGCAAAACCCCCCAAGGTTTCCTGCGCAAGAGGACCCATTGCGACTCCTTTGTGGTCTTGAGAAACAAGGAGATCTCAAAAAATGAGTGGACCCTGCCTGGCTTGCCTTGCAGTTTTCCGCAATGCGCCCCGCAAAATCCTCTATTGCACAAGAGCCACAACTTGAGCTTGCTGTTCCGCCGGGCTGGACCTCCAAGGCACCAGGACTTCCCAAAATTTGCGGCCTTCCTGAATGCCACCCATGATTGGGCTGCGCATCTACAAATCAATGTGCCAGTGATGGACCCAATGATCCCAACCTTCCAGCCACTCTTCATCCACCACTACCAAGGCCAGCTTCCCCTCCACCACCACTGCATCCTCCCACTCCTCCAAGGCCAAATCCCCCTCCGGCTTCATCTCCTCCGCCGCCATTGCCATCTCCGGTTCCAAGGTCATCACCGGAGCCTGGGAGCGCACCATCTCCCTTGGTGATTGAGTTGTCACCAGAACCTGCAGCTGCTCCAAACCCTCCGGTTACAACTCCCAAGATCCTGGAAATCCCCCTAATTCCGGCACTTCTCTTGGAGTGGTTTGATGCAATGGTGAACAACGCAGACAAACTCCTCCTGCGTTTTCTAGCAGTTCCCTACGCACACACTGCCAATGCCTGACGCAAGGTCTTGGTGGCTTTCCAATCCCTAGCCCCAGCAGCTTGTGCAGACGCGGAGGATGTGATGAGGACTTGGCCGGCTTAGGCGGATTGCCCCCCTTTTCTCCTCTTTCTTCCATTTATCTTATATTCTTCCCCACACCTATGCAAAAATAAGGACTTTTGGCACGCAATCCTGAGAAGCCTTTGGGCTTTGTGAGACCCCTGAGAGAACTAAGATCTGCGCAAGAGATTGGCAAGAGTGAGAAGAATCCGGGCCACTGAGTGTATCCGGTGAGAGTAAGAACATCCACCTGCAAGATCCGCGCTTTTGAGAGCAACCCGCAAGAGTGAGGAATCCATGAGAGTGAGAAGTATCCGCTCAAGGTACCTGGACTGCCCCAAACAAACTGCCACACAGTTCCCCATACCCATCTACGGAACAGAGAGATTACAAAGAAAACCAGCCGCGCACGCACATCCATGAGAGATAAAAAGAGAAAGAATCCGCCCAAACCCACTTGCACCTTCCATCTATAAGATAACCAAGAAAACTTAAAAAAAGATTTTTTTTTCTTTTTTTTTTAAAAAACACTGCCCCGTTGCCAAGCCTGCGCCTTTTCTGTTTGACCCACATCCATTTGGCGCGACACGCTTTCCTATTTCCATGAATCATCCATGGGAAATTGTCAATGCATTTGCATCTGGAATGCGGGGCTTGTTCTTGTGTTGACAGACCGAGCTTTGCGCCGTGCCTGTACCTAAAAGAAACCATCCATAGCCAGCAATAATACAAAAAGCTAATCCAGAGAGAAGAAAATAAGAAAACAAACATTCTGGGGTGTCTAGTTATTCCAGCTGTGAACCGGCTAGAAAACCCCCTCACCAAATCCAATCATATCCCTTATTCATCCATTGTTCCCCCCCAACTTGGCTGCTGTCCCAAGCGGTCTGAAGTTGTTTACTCCGCCGGACGCGAAGCCCGCATGCAGGCTTGTCCTTGGAGGAAGGATCTGCGTTGTTGTACCTCCCACTATCCAAACCAGCTGTCTTTTCAAATGAAGTTGAGCCCTGCGCAAAGAATTGTTTCATGTGCAAAGCTGTGGCCTTCCGCTTGAGCGGAGTTCCATCCAATTCCTCCAACTGGTAGCTACCTCTGATGAACTTGGACGTCACGGGGAAAAGTCCGTTCCATCAATTAGTGAACAGCTTTCCCCACTGAGTTTTCAGGCTCCGGTTGTAAAGAAGAACCAAGTCCCCCTTTTGCAAAGGATCCCGGAGTTTATGCACACAGCGCTTGTCCCAGTAGGGGATGGACTTTGTGCTGGTAAACTTCAGTCTTCCGGCTGCCTTCTCAAACATCTTGTCCTGTCACAAGAGTTGCTTGGTGCAGGCCTTGACCAGATCCACGTCCGTCTTAACCTTCCACCAATCAATACCCAGAAAGTTTTCCAGCTTGATGTCAATTGGCAGCACGGTTGCTGCCCAAACAGCAGCTTGTACAGCAAATAAACTGTCAATCTCTTCACCCAAATCTAATCTGCAAAAAGAACAATGGGAAGGGTTTCCTGCCACCGCTTGCCATCCTTTCCGCACATCTTCACCATTGCCTCCTTGATTGGCTGGTGACCGCGCTTGATCATCCCTGTGCCTTTGGGATAGTACTCCATCACTTTCCCAAACTTGGCTCTGCAACTTTGCACCAAATTCGCCAATGGTCCCCGGAACTCCGCACCCCCATTGACCATTACCAGCCAAAGCAATCTGTAATGCGCAAACCAATCTTCCTCCAGAAACTGAACAACTTTTTCCGCCAAAAGCTTCACCAGCGGCTGCGCTTCCACCCATCCTGACAGATGGTCCGGTGAAACAAGGAGGTACGCAAAATTACCTGCCTTGATGTGCACAACATCCAGAGAAACCCGCCCAAAGAAGACGTCCTCTCCAGTGGGAATACCTACTTTGCAAGGCAACGTTGAGCTCTGCTTCCGACACGCTTTGCACAAACGTACCCGTTCCCACACCGCGCGTACCACCCCTGGCCACCAGAACCTTTCCCGCACCCACTTCCAAGTTTTGAGCTTGCCGCAATGACCAAGATTGTCATGCAGGCCTCCCAGAATTACCTCCTGATCCACCCTTGAGGTGCTGACCACAAGTGGTACCGGGGCACTCCCCCGCCACAGCTGTCCTTCCTGCAGGTAGAAATTTCCCACTCTCTGCCAAACCCATCAAAAAATATTGGCTGGAGTGAAATCTGTAAACCAAAGATCCCGCAAATACAAACTGAGGACTGTGTACCTCCTGGACTGCTGGAGCGGAAAGCGCACACCTACTTCCATCACCCCAACCTTAACCGTTGAAGCCCCCACATCCAATGGTTCCGCCCCTTTGTATGGATCATCCTGCGGGTACCAAGACAGCGCATCCGTCATTGTAAAGGCCTTCCCTGGATCATGCACAACCGTGAAAGAGAACAACTGAAGGAACGCAACCCAACTGGTAATAGGCACATTTGGCAGCGTTGGAGAATTTATCATCCATGCCAGCGCCTCTGCATCCACCAGAAGCAAAAAAAGAACCCCCAATAGCAAATTCTGCAACCTCTGCACAATCTTAGTGACCATGCAAAGTTCCAACTTTGGCTGCAAGTACCGGCTCTCTGTTGGGGTAAACATAACGGATTTGTAAAGAACCAGACAATCTTTCCCCTCATCCTCCTAGGTCAGCACCGCCCCTGCTCCAAACTTGCTTGAATCCATTGCCAACTTAATTCCTCCGGGTTCATAATCCAAGTCCCACAGTACAATATTGGGCACAACAATCTCCTTGAATTTGTCAAAGGCAAAGTCACAGTTTGAACCCTAGGTTCATTCCCTGCCCTTATGCATCAATGTCCGCAATGGGCTAGAAACCTCTGCAAACCACTCAATGAACATCCATACATAGCTACACAATCCCAAGAACCAGAGAATGTGCAATACAGTCTTTGGTGTTGTTTACTCAAGGACTTTGTTGCGTTTCTTTGCTGCAATCTGTCTTCCATTGGAAGCCACCACATGTCCCAGAACCTCCAGCGCAGGTACACAGACTGCTAAATTTTTCCCCAACACTGTAAGTCCTGTTTCCTTGATCCAGAACAAGATGTGTTCCAGCCTTTGCACGTACTCCCAGACAAATCGCCAAATTTCTGGAGTGTCAGTAAGTGTTTCCCCTCCATAATCTGTCTTTGGGCCTTTGATGCCTGCGTTTTCAATGAAAATCTGAATCCCCTCCGGAAAATTTTCCTTCAGAATCCAGGTCATCTGCACTTGGTAAACTGCAAACAAGTTAGTTACACCTTGCGGCAGCTGTGTCAGTTGCATTCTGCCCAATCCGGTTTCAAAGGCAGTCATTGGATGCAAACTCCAATCAAGTTTGCACTGTTTTTATCTGCCCATAACATCCACCAGCCTGTAGCACGCTTGTCCAGCCATAGATTCCAGAAACTTGTCCACGCGCGGAGTTTTTCCCGCATCTTGGATCATGAACAAATTGAGCCGCTGCAGATCATGAACAATCTGTAATGACTTCCTATCCTGCTTAACCACCACAAAGATTGGACTTGAGTAACTTGAAGTTGACTGCTTGTGTATGCTCTCTAATACCAGGAACCTTGCGGTCCTTTAGCTACAGAGAGTGATAAAAATGCTGGAATGATAATAATAATTATTATTCCAATAATAAACACTTAGAAGCTCAAATAAATGATTTAATAAGAGCAGTTGCAAGGTTTAATTTGTTTGGTAGTAAATGTTTTTCAATATAATATAAAAGAGGGGCCACAGTATTATACTACTGGGGATCTTTACAGACTAGCAACCTCTCTTCAAAGGGCCTCCTTAGGCAGTTTAAGAACCTTGGAATAAAGATGGGTGCCTTAGAAAGGAATTATTCCACTAGTGCCGGGCTTAACAGCACAAACATCCGAGACAGGAAGGGTAACACTCACTCTGATCACTTTACCACAAAATTGCTGGAATAATTGGAAGGGTTTCAGAGCAGATGGGGTAGATTTCTTGACTAAACTTCAATGGTTGATTGGTCAATAAGGGTAAATAATACTACTACAGACTAAGTCATAAATCACTTTCTTATCTTCATATAAGCACTTGATCAATAATGAAACGGTTTCTGATTGATAATAAATAATTCCTGGTAACTGATGATGGAATAATGGATCCAAAGAGGTCTGTGTAAATACCTTTTTGGGGTGATTGTGGTCTTCTCAGGGCACGTAGAGAGGGTTCTTCTCGTGGGCTGAGGCTGGCAAGCCAGTCAGGGCAAGATTAGCACGTTTAATTGGTGCTGTCAATCAGCTGTCCTTAGATCTGCTGGATTTCTGTATTATTTTAGCCACAGGATGTGATAATCTGTTATGGAGTAAATTTGATCATCCTGTACTCATCCTTCATTTGTACTATTGATATTGTTTCAAAGCGGGCAGATGTGGATGTTGACCAATTATCCATCATCTTTTGATCATGTAGATAATTTTTAATAATTTTTATGAACACTTCTTGTAGTGTTTCGTGGTCTTCAAAGATCAGGATCAGTGATTTACGTGGTAATCCTTGATCTTTGATTTATTATTAAAAAATGTTTTAAACTTGATTTTCATTAATTTTATTTAAGTTTTGATCTTTTTAGATCATGAGTAATGCATATGTCTGTTTATTACATATACTAGGCAACCCTAACTAGGTTGTAGCTCTTCTGAGCGGTACCTGGTTGTCAGATTAGTAACGACTGATCCAGGCGCGGGGATCAGTTAGTACAGATGCAGGCGGGGTAGGATCGGCTGCGTGCATGGCAGAATCAGCTGCGCGCGGGTCTCTAGTACGTCAATTCTGAGTGAATCTTAGGTGTAAACCCTATACGTGACAATACGTGTGAAATTTTAGAATGGCCAAAAAGTGCCATACTGTTGTTGTAATTTTTAGTACTTTTCTTTTTAATTATTTTAAAAATATAAGGACTTGGAATTCAAGGGTGGGGTCAGTGAGTTACCCTACCTAATTTTGGGTGAGAAATCCATTCCTGTAATAATATTTATGGATTTCTCACTCCTTATTATGTTAATTGAGGTATTCTTATTTTTCATATTTTGTGTTAATATTTGACAGTTTTGCTCTGTACATAGTAGCAAGCTGACAGCTTGTAAAGACCCATCCCCACACGCTTGCGCACCAGCTCCAAGAAGGGTCCCCAAACCGCCCACGGAATTGGAATTGGCTTGATCTTCCAAGGTTTGTGCGGAACTGTTGGAATCACATAAGGGTTGCCTATCTTGATCTTTAAAAGTCCCCGCTCTTCAGGTCCAAATTTGAGCGCTCTTGACCAGAGAACAAGTACCAAATTCAGAAAATCCTGTTCCTCCGCGCTCAATCAGCCCGGCGGTCCAAAGTCAAGGGCCGCAATCCGCTCATCCATAATCCTCTCCAATTGCATTACCCATCCTGACACCTTCAGAAGAGATTCCCAAGGGTCCTGCAACCAAGGGATTGGCCGCAGTGCTCCATTCAGATCCTGTGGCATTGCTTTTTTCCGGGGATGAACCTTTTCCGCAACCAGCTTATACTTTCCAACATTTCACTGTGCAATCTTTACGCATCCGTTACCATAGGTCCTAGTCAAAACCACACCGCAGCTTTTGCCTTTGCTCAAAAGCGTGGCACAATGATAGTGTTTTTGTGAAGTACCTCCTGGAAATGCACACTGATGAAAGGAACTTACTTCCGGCGCTTGCGCATCCCGCGCATCCTCCCTTCTTCCCACCTGCTCCTCACTGTTTGACCGCCCGCGCAAAGCTGGAGCTTGCTCCGTGTGGTAACCTTGGCCAACTAGTTGAAATCCGCCTCCGGACCGCCCTTGCAAACCAACTCCAAACCGGGGTCCTCCTCCTCCTCTCTTGCCAAATCCTGCATCCACTTCCCCAACCCCTGATTGCAGATTGTGGTTTGAATTGCCCACCAGATAAATCTTCAACCTTTAACACTTCCGTCCCCACCTCTGGATCAAACATCATTTGGGCTTGGAACCCAAACGTGAATGGACGTCCTAAAATAGCCTCCCTGCAATCAACCAATAGAAAAGAAAGTGGTTTACAGACCCTTGCAACCTCAACCTCTTCCTCCTCCACAACCCCATCCACGCAACACGCCCTGCCGTTAAGCGCGCAAAGCCCCATTGCTCATTTCTTCCAAACCAATCCCATTTCATCAACCAATCTAGACGGAAGAAGGTTCACCATAGAACCGCTATTCACCAGCGCCCACACTTTCCTTCCAGAAATCTTCATCAAAACATAAGCCAGTGGAGTTGAAACCAATTTCATCCCCACTAGCTTGCGCTCCGCATCATCCCAAGCCAAGTTCACCCCTTGCACCGTTGGAGGGATTCTATTGTGTCTGCAATCCTTCAGCACTTGAACCATCTCATCTACCACAACCGGCAACACCGCCACCAACTCCTTCAGGGTCAAGGGAATGGTTTTTTCATTCCCCATCACCCTGCGCACAATTTCCACCGCCTTCTTCTTCCCTGCGGGATTCAAAGGCTGTCCATCCATTTCTGGAACGCGCACAATTGGCTTAGGAGCTGCCGGCGGTACCCGTTCCTTGGCATCCACATCCATCCTTTCCACCGTTGCTAGCAACCTCACTTCTGCTTCCACGCTATGGTGTTGTATTTATAACCTTGGATTGGGAGCTGCGTCGCGGGCTGCGCTCTCAGCAGTTGGGTAGGTCGGGATCAGCATTTGGGGTGCGCGCAGTCTCAGCAGTGCCTGCTGCGGGTGATTATTTCAGTATTGGATTTCTTGGAACTAAAAACCAGCAGGCTAAAGACAGAAAGTTAGAGATTAGACCAGCGGATTCATATACAAGAATAGAGAACAAGGAGGATGAAAATAATACCAACAGCTAGGACTATGATCAGAGTCAGGATAGTATGAACGGTAGAAGAGAAGATGAGGCTAGAAGAGATAAGTGGATAACTGAAATAGACAAGATTCAGAGTTTTTGGACATGAGAAATCATGAAGATAGATCTCTTACCAGACAAGAGCACACAAACCATAGGATCAAATAATTGAGATGATAGATTGAGAATTAAGGTGAGTTTTGGTTTGTAGAAAAAGGGAAAAGAAAGATAAGAGAAAAAGGAAGATAAAATAAAGAAAGAGATTGATTGATTTGTTGTGTTGAGAGTTTATACGTGAAGAGAGGTGAGTTTGTAGAGAGAGAAGAGTTCTTCAAGAGAGAAGAGAAAAATGTAGAAAAAGAAGAACAAAAAAGAAGAGAAAAGATCTTAAACAGAATCTCAAGAGTGAGTCCCCTGTTCATTCTTGGGGGAAGGAACATCACTCAGAATAGAGTGTTTGCACTCATTTGCAGGGTGCGGGGTTATAATAGTCTAAGGTAGAGAGAAACTTATAAGGAGGCAATTCTCAACACTCCCTGTGGCTGGTAAGTGGATCATCCAAGAGATTATTTGTCACAAGTTGTAAATATTCTTTTTTGTAAAAATTCAAGAGAACTGATTGAGGAAGCTTTTGTGAGGGAGTCTGCAACCATGGACTGACTAGGAATAAGGTTCAGTTCAAACTCCTGATTTGTAAAACCTTTGCAAAGACCTTTTGTTTTTATGTCTCTATGTCGTGACTTTGAGTGAGAGCCAAATTTTTTTTACCTTGTCTTCCAGACCCTTGTTGTCTATATACAACATAGGTTTAAACTTGCAGCTTTGAGAAATCTTGCTGATGAGATTTCTAATCCATTTAACCTCAAGATAGCAATCAAGTAGGGCATTCAGTTCCGATTTGGTAGAAGAATAGGTGATATTCTGTTGTCTAGTTGAGTTCCAGATAACCGGGCTTCCATAATGAAAAATAATGTATCCGGTTTCAGATTTTTGAAAAGCAGGATTGTCTCCCCAAGTGGCATTTCTAAAACTCAAGAGGGTGTCCTGCTCAGGATCATTTTTGATGGGAAGTTTGAAATTTTTGGTTGTCTTAAGGTACTTCCATACTTTTTGGACCTCCCCCCAGTGACTCATAGCGGGTTTAGCATTGAACCTAGCCAGACTGGATACAGAAAAGGAGATGTCTGGACAAGTATACTGTGATAGATGATTGAGAAGACCAATTGCGGATTGGTAGTTGATTTTTAACTGACAGAATTCTGCATGATTATCATCAGAGGCAGGTTCAAGATTGAGGTTTTGGGTTAGCGGAGACATTGTGTCTTTGCAAGACAAAAGACCGAGTTCTTCTAGCCCCCAATCAATATGATTAGGTTGACTTGAGAGGATTTTATCATCTTTGATCTCCATGAGCATTCCAAGTATGGTGTTGGGTGGATGACAGGACGAATTCTGTAATTGAATAAAAAAATTTGATTCAAAGACTTTGGGGTTATCTACATGAATTAGGTTGTCCATGTGGAAATATAGAATTTCTTTTGTCTTGATATTGAGGTAGAGACAAGGATCACTATTTGACTCTTCATATCCTTGAGACTTGATCCATAACGTAAGAGTTTTGTACCAATTCTTGGGAAATTGTTTCAAACCATACAGTGATTTTTTTAATTTTAGATAAGAAGATTTCTTGCTTGACCCTTCTGGTGTTCTTTTAATAACTGTTTCTTCCAGAGGATCATTAAGAAATGCACCTTTAACGTTGAATTGAGTGAGTTTCTTCTTTTCTTTCAAAGCATATAAGAGGGCCAATTGTAGAGATCCAATCTTTCCGGTTGGTGCCCAAGTTTCATTGCAATCAACTCCTAATACTTGATTGAAGCCTTGAACACATAAGCAAGCTTTATATTTGACTGGTTTTCCATGGCAATTTTCCCTCACTTTGAAGACCCAAGTTGTATTTAGAATATTATCCGTATTTCCATAGTATTCTTCCCAAAAGTCTTGCAATTCTATACCATCTAATTTGATTTTTGTAGCCTTCTTCCACTTAGGCCACTCAGTACATTTGCGTGCGGCTTTATAGGAAGGGTTTTGTAATAATGGTGGAAACCATATTGTTGGGGCTTCTTGGTTTCACGTCTGGGTATTTGATATGCGAATGGCTCAGGAGGTTCTGCTGGAGTAGGATGGCAAGGAGAGTTTGGAACAGATGAATCTGTGAAATCCACAAAATTATTCTCCTCGCAATCTGATTCTGATTCATAGATGTTTTCAGGTGATTCACAAATTTTATATTGTTTTTCAACAGAAGAGAAGTCAGACTCATTAGATTCCAAACTAGCTTGATAGAAGAGATTGAGTCCAGGAGACTCAAGAAGCGGAAATTTGGAGACATTTTTCTTGAGAAACTGGACTTGTTTGGTTTCAATAACAGCACCGGATGAGCTTAATACAAGGTAAGAATGAAAAATTGGATTAAACCCGACTGAGATTCCTTCTAATCCTTTTTTGTCAAATTTCCTCCCTCTCTGAAGATGATTTCCCAAATAGATAACCGGCAATCCTACGGGTTTCAAATAGTTAGTAGGAAGATTCTTTTTTAAAATGAGCTCCCAGGGGGATCAATCATTATCTTCCCTTGGGATTTGGTTTAAAATGAAGCAGCAGCTTTGGATTATTATGTGCCAATAATTTTTAGGTAGCCTGGAAGAGGAGAAAGTAGCGCGCACGGATTTGACATTAGTTCAATTGGCTTCTTCAGATCAACCATTGTGTTGAGAATGATAAGGTTCCAATGTGATTAATTTGATGTGTTTGGATTTAGCAAAGTACTTCAAAGTTTTGGTGTTGAATTCCGTGCCTTTATCCAAGAAAATCTCCATTGGGTAGTAATTGAGCCGTTTATATTCTGTCTCAAGGATATTGATTATAAAATTTGGTGTTTCATCTTTAGACAGTAGAGGAAAGGCAGCGAGGTATCCAGAGACGTTATCAACAAGAGTCAGGATGTAACAATGGCCCGCCTTTGATTTAGGAGTGATTTTTCCAATCAGATCAAGATGGATCCTTTCAAGGGGTTTTGACAACGGTGTTGATGTTTCCAAGAAGGGGGATTTGGTGATTTTGATTTTTACACAGCTATTGCATTGAAAGTTATTTAATTCCTCCTTAGAGATGGATCCTTCAGAATAGGCTTGAGAGTAGAAATTGCGGCATGACCATACATCTTGTGGAAATCTAACAGAGATTGAGATTCAATGGAAGTAGAGCTGGTGGATTGATTTGTGAGATTAACTGAGAGATTATTGCCCGCAACACGGGGTTTCTCAATTACAAACAGATTGTTCCAAATTAGTCCTTTTAGAACTATCTCATTGCCTTGGGTGATATTAAATCAATCTTGTTCTTGGAGAATACTGCATCCCTTCTTTGCTAGAAGACCAGGACTAATCAGGTTGACTACTATATCTGGAACATACATGCATTCATCCAAAGTTATGATTTATTTGTTCCATTCTAGTCAAACCATACCAGTGCCTCAAATTTTCAGGTTTGCTTTGAGCTTGCCAGTCTTGATTTCCTCTGTGTCATCCTGGAGATTGATTGATTTAAAGAATTTAAGATTGTTGAATATATGAATATTTCCGCTGGAGTCTAGCAAGAGGTTAGGAGTATTATCAGAGTTGATCCAGAGGGTGAGCAATGCATGGTAATTGATGGTGGGATTCTTTTTGGTTTTATTTTTCCATTCATTCTGCTGTTTGACCCACCATCCTGGTGCAATTTGAGGATGAAGATGAAAGCATAATGTCTCTGGATGTGGAGCATTTGGATTGTGATAGCCTTCCCTACATTGGAGTTGTACCTTTTTGTTGTCTTTTTCTGTTCTGCCTTTGGTAGTTACTAGAGTGACATCTGAGGTTGATTTGCCTACTTTAAGTTGGGCCTTTTGCTCATTATTTTATTGAGTAAGATGATTAAAAACTACTTCTACAGTTATCAGCTTCTCTACATGCATGATTTGCTGTTTGAGTTTCTCAAGAAGAGGGGGAAATTTAAATAGTATGAGATACGCAAGTATATCTTTTGGTAATTCTACACCCACATCCGCCATACCCATAAGTGCCTTTTTGGTATTGGTGATGAAACTTTCTATCACATGTTTTTTAAAAGGAGCATGTAGAAATTGATTGAAAACTTGGGCTCTATTTGCAGTTTTGGATGAGGCGCATCTACGAGTGATCTTGGCCCAGAGCAGCTTAGAAGACAAAATGTTTGTCGAATTGACCACGTTGGCATGAGTGATGCTGTCTAGTTTAAGGAGGATAATTGCTTGGATTTCTCAATCTTGTTTTATCAACAGTTGGCCTGAATTCTTAGTTATGACCTCCTTAATTTCCTTGAGATCAAAGAGCATCAACATCTTATCTTGCCAAATAGAATCATTATCTTCATTGAGAGGAGGGATGGCATTTACCAAGGCTTTGAGTGCAACTTGATGAAAACAGTTGTTGTCTCCAGCTGGTTTTTTCATTTTCAATTAGCTTGAAATGTTCTTTGGCTTTTAACCGTGATAATTTCAGTATTGGATTTCTTGGAACTAAAAACCAGCAGGCTAAAGACAGAAAGTTAGAGATTAGACCAGCTGATTCATATACAAGAATAGAGAACAAGAAGGATGAAAATAATACCAACAGCTAGGACTATGATCAGATTTAGTATAGTATGAACGGTAGAAGAGAAGATGAGGCTAGAAGAGATAAGCAGATAACTGAAATAGACAAGAGTCAAAGTTGTTGGACATGGGAAATCATGCGGATAGATCTCTTACCAGACAAGGGGAAACAAACCATAGGATCAAGTAATTGAGATGATAGATCAAGAATTAAGGTGAGGTTTGGTTTGTAGAGAAAAGGGAAAAGAAATATAAGAGAAAAAGAAAGATAAAATAAAGAAAGAGATTGATTGAGTAGTTGTGGAGAGAGGAGAGTTTGTAGAGAGAGAAGATTTTGTCAAGAGAGAAGAGAAAAATGTAGAAAAAGAAGAACAAAAAAGAAGAGAAAAGATCTTAAACAGAATCTTGAGAGTGATTCCCCTGTTCATTCTTGGGGGAAGAAACATCACTCAGAATAGAGTGTTTGCACTCATTTCCAGGGTGCGCGGTTATCATAGTCTAAGGTAGAGAGAAACTCATAAGGAGGCAATTCTCAACAGCGGGCTCAGCAGCAGCAGATGAGGGCTCAGTGGCAGGGATTGCGGGGCTTGGCACCAGGTGCAGTTTAGGCCTACTCTGGGGGGCGCCGGGCAGCAACCCACCCAGGGAACGCGGACCAAGTGATGTATCCAGCCCAACCAAGCTCGCAGGTGGCTAGTCCGGAAGGCGAGGGCAGGGCAATCAGGGGTTATATGCGCTGGGGAGGTTGGCGCGGGCATAAGTGCAGGCGGACTCATGAATTGCGGGATCCAAGGTTCACGCAGGCATAAGCACAGGCTGACTCATGGATTGGGGGATCTGCAGACGCGCGCAGACAGATAAAACCCGGGCGGCTCCAAGTAGGGCGCGGCGGAGGGCTGCGCCATGAGAAGGATGAACCGGACGTACGTGATATTTAAGGGGAGGGTTTTGGATGGGGTGGGTGGTACGGGGTAGGGTTAGGGTGGAGCTAGGGTTCTACAGGCTGACTCATGGATTGGGTGATCTGCAGACGCGCGCAGACAGATAAAACCCGGGGGGCTCCAAGTAGGGCGTGGCAGAGGGCTGCGCCATGAGAAGGATGAACCGGACGTACGTGATATTTAAGGGGAGGGTTTTGGATGGGGTGGGTGGTACGGGGTAGGGTTAGGGTGGAGCTAGGGTTCTGTACTTGGGGTCATATTTCATCTATCTTGTTGCTTGTGGTTGTACCTAGGTTAGGGTTGAGAGGGAGGACTCAAAAATACCTCACTCTCAAGTCTGGGTTGGATCATATGGGATATTGGGTCATCACTCTCTCTATTCTTAAACTCATTGCATCCAATCTCCTTACAGATGCTTAGACCAATAACTTCTGGAACCTGAGGACAAATTTGAGGGGTATCACTGCTCTTGTTTCCACATCTGGGGGTCTGGCCAGGAACAATCTTTTGTCTAGGTCTCTCAAAGCTAGTGGGTGCAATGTTGCCAACAACTACTCCAGGATCAAAAGTCCCACCTTTTTTCCCTCTCTGGTTGGGAGCTGGCGGGCCAACACCTCCACCACCGCCAACTACTTGCTCTGGCAGTTTTGCTCCTCCTTGGTGGGAGCCTTCGGAGGTGGCTGAGGTTCCGCAAAGGGTATGGCTTAGGCCGCAGAACTTCCCTCATCTCCAGTTTGACACCGCGGATATTGGGCGCTTTCTGGCAAGTTTCAAGGATATTGCGGACTCCGAAAACGCAATGGGCAAGGATAAGGTCTGTATGGTTGTTCTTTTTATCACGGACAAGAATAAACTCTGGGATGTGGAGGATATGTCTGGCTACAAGGCTTGAGACTGGGAAAGGCTCCGAAACAAGATGATGGCAAGGTGGGGAAGCTTGAGCCCCGCTTCCGGGAGACAGACTTTGAGTGGGCGGCGGCAGAGGTAATTTTGCAAGGTGGGGTGCGGACACGGAGTGATTTGTCCAAATACAAATCTATGTTTGACCACATCTAAAGCTACCTAGAGAAGAACCAGGTGGTAGTGGGTCAAACAGGGGCAATGAAGCGGGCGTTTCTAGGCGGGCTTGCACCGCAACTTTGTTCACAGGTCCAGGGGTATCTATTCAAACATGGGTTGGTATCATGGTCAGTGGATCGGAGTGTCACGCTTCTTCCAAACCTAAGCGTGATCAACCAGGGGGGAAGAGAGCAAGATTTATTTGGAAGAACTGATCAAGGATACGGCCAGGTTGTTCCTGACGGTTTCAAGGCGACTGAAGGCCTCTTCCACTCCGGCTCTGACGCAGGTACCGCCTGTGGGCCCATCAGCAACGGAGCGGCTGGCAGCCCCTTTTCAGTCAATGGAAGTACCAGTGAACAAGGTAATGGATATGTGTTACGGGACCTGCCAATACTTCTGAATTGGATAACGGCCCCACCCACGACTCCGCCTCCTCCTCCTCCGGGCGGAGTGCTGCCTCACATGGGGGGGGCTTCCAGCCCATTAGCGGGTGGTCAAGCGGGTTTTTGGTTTGCATGTGCACCTATTGAGGCAATAAAGGCCACTGGAAGTCTGGTTGCGCAGAACTGACCAAGGACATGGACAAGGGGTTGGTCCACACATCCGGGGAAACTTACATATTCCCAACGGGCAAGCCAGTGGATATTGAGGCTGGTCAGCCACCTCTGGTGGGACAGGTTAGGGCAAGAGCCCGGCCCGCAGGGGCCGCTCAGGTGTCACTTGGGATTGTCATTGGGCCCAATACGTGGAAAGCTCTGCGTGTGGAGGCGGAGGTTAGGGCATTTGCGGCAAACAAGCTGACTGTGTTGGAGAAGATGTATGTGGATGTCAGAGAGCGGCCATCAACCCAGGCCCCAAAAACTGGTACTCAAGGGCCGGTAGGCAATGCACCGTTGACCAGTTCTGGAGGAAGGAGGAGGGCCGCAGAAATTGTGCAACAGGCAATGGGGAGCAAGGCACCAATACCCCTCACGCTGCAGGAGCTGGCTGCTCTCTCCCCGGTTGTTGTTGAGGAAATGGTTCAGGCGTTGAGGGAGCACGGGGGCGGCAGGGTTCCAGCAACGGTGCAGTGCGTGAACACAGCGGGGGAGGAAGGGGAACGCAAGTTGTTCCAATCCAAAGCCGTTTTGGTGCCACTTTCCTATGTCCCAATGAAGATCCCGGGCAGGAAGGTGTGGGAAATGATGGAAAGTGGGTCAATGGTCGATCTGCTCCCTTCAAAATTGGTGGATGAGTTGGGGCTGGTTCAAAGGAAGTGCGCTATGGGATTACGGGCGCTCAATGGAGGGGAATGTTGGGTGGACGGGGTGGTGGAGGAAGAGGAGGTGGAGGTTGCAAAGGTCTGGAAATTGCTGTTGTTTCTCTTGGTTGAGTGCGGCAACGTAATGTTGGTTCAACCATTTATGTTTGGGTTCTGGGCCCGGATGGTGTTTAACACGGAGGAATGAATGGAGGCGCTGACAGTGGAAGACGCGTCCAGGGAAAATTTTGAGACAAGGATCTGTGACCACGGGAAGGTGAGATGGGTGCAGCCAGTGGCAGCCCGAAAAGAGGCACAATCCAATGGGGGGGAAAGCCATGAGGGTTGCCCTGCAGAGGATTTTGCCTAGTCAACCGCGGGTACTGCGTGGGAAAGGCTCCGTTTTTGTGCAGGCGGTCAACTAGGAAGGAGCAGGAGGGGGAAGGAAGCGGGCAAAGGGCGCGGGGTGCAGAAGTAAGTCCTCTTCCTAAGTATGCGTCATCAGGAGGTACTGTGTTTCAAAAACCCTACCATAGTGCCGCGCTTGTGAGCAAAAGCAAGAGCCACGGGATGATTATTTCCAGGAATCACAAGGACAACGGTGGACTTGTAAGGATGGTTAGGTGCAACGCGGGACAGTACAAGCCCGTGGCACAAAAGGTTTGGCCCCAGAACAAGCCAATGCCGCAGGGACTGAACAGGCCTCTAAGGCTGATCTCCTGGTCTTGGGACCCCTGGGTAAGTCCGTTGAAGAAGTCCGGGTGGGTAACAAGGTTTGCGCGGATCATGGATGAGCGGATCAAGGCGCTTAATTTTGGACCAACAGAGTTGTTGAGTGTGGAGGAGAAGGATTTGCTGGCATTGGTTTTGGTGCTCCACAAAAAAGCCCTTGCTGTATGGCCTGACAAGCGCGGATTGCTGAGGAACAAGGTTTGCAATCCCTATGTGATCCCCACGGTGCTGCACGAGCCCTGGCAGATCAAGCCAATTCCAATCCTTTGGACCATGCCGGAACCCTTTTTGGAACTGGTCTGGGAGCATGTGAGGATGGGGTTGTACAAGCAGTCCACATCAAGCTACTTTAGCCCAATCTTTGCCGTTGTTAAACAGGACAGAAAGTTGCTTAGGATTGTTCATGACCTGCAGCGGCTTAACTCATTCACCATCTGGGAGGCGGGATTGCCGCCACGTGTGGACAAGTTCCTGGAATCAATGGCAGGGAGCGCGTTTTGTCAATTGGTCGATGTAATGGGGGGTATGATCAGCGTGATCTCCTTCCCAACTCACAGTGTGGTTCTCTTTTATGGACGCGATTTGGGAAAGGGCTGCGGGCGGCGCGCTCAGCAATAGCGGCAGGCTCATCAGCGGCGGCATGCTCAGAAAAGGGTAGGGCCTCGCGCAGCTAGCCGCGCTGCGGGCTCAGCAGCAGTCAGGTAGGCCCAGCAGCGGTCGGGTCGGGCTCAGCACCTGGAGACAGGAGACGGAGGGATTGCACGGATTGCAGATTGGAAAGCTTGCAAGGATTGTGCGGATTGGAAGGCTTGCGCGGATTGGACGGCTTGCGTGGATCAAGCAGATTGCGCATTGCAATACGCAGGGATTGGATCACGCGGTTATTCCCCGGATACCTGGAACGGGTTTTTGGGCGGACGCGCGCGGGAGGGCGAACCGGGCGTATGTCAATATTGAGGGGCATGGGTTATGGGTCAAAGGATGGAGGAGTAGGATTGGGCTAGGGTTCTGTGCTTAGGGGTTGTGTTTCATAATTCTTGCTTACTTGCAGTTGTACTTAGGTTAGGGTTGAGAGGGAGGACTTAAAAACTTCACTCCCAACTCTGGGTTGTAGGAGGGATATCACTTTATCACTTTATCACTTTATCATTGGACTATCACTTTTTATGGCATCAGATTGGATTGGATTGGAAAGGAAGGAATTCATCTTATTATCACTCTATCCCTCTCTCTCTCTCTCTCTATCTCTCTCTCTCTCTCTCTCTCTCTCTTGACCGGCTTCATCCAATCTCCTTACAGACGCTTCAATCAATAACTTCCAGAACTCAAGGACAACTTCAGGGGTATTCCCCCTTTGGTTTCCACATCTGGGGGTCTGGCCGGGAAAGCTCTTTTGTCAAAGTCTCTCAAAGGTACTCACAGATGCTACCAAAAGCCGCTTCTCTTCCTTCCTCCTCCCACGGCCTCCGCCCTACCCCATGGATCTACCTGCATATTCAACTCAACATTGCGGAAGTGGAGCAACATCTCACGGTATGCAATGATTGCGGACTCTGAAGGTGTTTTGGATTCTGAGAAGGCGCGCCATGTCATTCGGTTCATCAAGGATGCGGAAGCACGTCAGGAAGTAGGGGAGATGGGAGGCTACCTGAACCTGGATTGGCCGGCACTGAAGGAGGACATGCTGGCAAGATGGGGGAGGCGCGGTTCCCGCTTTCGGAAGGACAATCTCAAGCAATCCGCGGAATTGAATTATGGACCAGGGGTGCGCGGCAAAGGCTGGCTACAAGCGGGAGTGGACTAAGCGGAACTGGAGTACTACAGGGCAGAGTATGGTCCGGCCCCACCACCAGAAACCATCTCTTGGGCTAGTGAACTCGCGGAGGTGGCAAGGGGCCTCAAGGCCTATCTGGAGAGTATTCAGTCTCCCAGCGCTTCTGCGCCCTGCATGTGCGCAAATGGGGAGGACAACAACCGTTGGCGGACGGGACAGAGGGACCGGACAGTGGATTCAAACGCAGAATTGGTTTCCGCAGTGGGGGCCAAGTACGTGTTGGGGAAGCGGGACTCAACGGAACCAATGTGGCCTACTGACAGGAAGCGGGCAAGGACAAGGTGTAAGACTCCAAACGGTGCTAGGCCGTGGCAGTTCTGTGGAGGGGAAAGGTGCTGTTTAGGCTGCCCTCCTGAGTGTTACAAAAATATTTAAATGTAACCAAGATCAAGGTCCAGAACCTGGTAAATGAGGAATCAAGGAGTAGAGAATAAGAATTATAATAGTTTGGTAGCGAAGGAACAGCACTATCTTAGACAAGATTATGCAGGGAAAAACTTGAACAAAAGAAGTTAAAGTCTTCTTAGAGTTCAAAGAACAAAAGCTTTTGTATGTAAACAACGCCCACAAGCTAATAACTCTGGTTGTCAGCAGAAGATTGGGGATGATCAACTCAAACCCAAGCAACCTCCAGGTTCTTAATGAACCCGCCCAACTCTCCGCAATCAAGCGCTTGAAGGGTACCAGATAAGTGAGGGTGGCTGTACAAGACAAAGCACAATGTTTAAGAAGCTCTAAAACAAACAGTAACTGATTTGAAGCAAGGATAAACTCAACACTTCTCAAGAGACTCAAGAGTAGGCTGGAAGAATGCAAATCCAAAGAGGCTAAGGGGAGTTATAAAACTCCAGGTCTTAAGCTTAATAAGACCTCTTCAATCAATTGTGATTGGCTCCAGAAAGGTGATCAGGGATCAGGACCAGTATGGTCAGAGAAAGGGATCAAGGAGTGGTATGACACACTCAAAAATTCCAACAGACAGAATCTTTCTTCAACCAGCAAGGCTATTTGTTGGTGATAAGGATCAGGGATCAAGGGTTGAGTATGGAGGCTCAAGGATCAAAGGTGTGCTGATTTCACGCTGCATGATTCCATGCTCTAATGATTCTCCAAAAGGCAGGGGAGAGCCCCGCCTTATATGGGCAGGAGGCCCTGTTAGACTATGTACAACGGATTCTACAAATAGAGCGGAAAAGGGAAGAAAATCATGTGGTCACTCGCATCCGTCCGTGGATGGGCGCATGCAACAATACCAGAGTCACCCACCCCTCATCCAAAGGCGGACGGGGTGGGAAAGAGAAATGAACCAAACCGCCGCGTATGTCCGCGGGCCGTAGTTGGCACTCTTCACCCCTTGTCCAAAGGCGGAAGTGGGTGGGAGAGCCCCAGGAAAGGTGACGGATGAAGTCCGTGAGAGCGCGGATGGGCGGATAGGAGATCGGCTTGAAACGGTTGAGTAAATCCTGACAGGCTTGGGATTCACAACTGATAGATCAAGTGAGATGGGAGATTTGATGGATCCAAGGATTTGCCAAATGCTTGGGGGTGCGGTCGGAATGGATTTGGTAAATTATGGATGAGCGCCGCGCAACGGTAGCAATGAGGAGATTGGGACGCGCAATGACAAAGATGAGGACGCGCAATGACGACGGCGGAGATGACAAGCAACGCGCAATGGCAAGGACAATGAGCAAAGCGGATGAAGGACGCGCGACGGGCGCGGATGAAGGAAGCGCAGCGCGCGAGGCGCGACACGCGCGGATGAAGGACAGTTTGGATGAGCCTGAGGAACAGTTTATGAGTTGAGGTCTTAAGGCGGCCAGGGTGTCCCGGATGGGGCACCACATCTCTTTCCAACTTACAGACTGTCCCTAGTCTGCTCCCAAGTTTGATGCCATAGAAAAAGAAAGGAAAGAAAGATGGTTGAAACCAAAGAATGGCCATTTTGATCTCGAGAGTGGTTGAGAAAAAATATGTTGATCCAACCAAAAATCCTAGAAGTGGCTGAGATAAAATGAAGGAGGCGTCCCAAGTGCTCACACGCGTGGCATGAAGTAGAGTTTTCACAAAATGACAAGGATCTTGCCCAGATGGTGCACAATTGGGAGGACTTACTTCTGGACCAAGCTGCCTCCAAAAGAGTGAAATTTCTTGACCTGATCAGAAGAGAACCTTCTGGCCATCTGAGTACCATCCAGCTCCTCCAAAAGATATGATCCACCTCTAACTTGACGGACTACTTGGTAAGGACCATTCCAGCGGTTAGAGAAAAGCTTTCCCCACTGAGTTTCCAAGGAACAATTATAAGCCAATACCAGGTTGCCAGGGTTTAAAGGGTCCCTGATTCAATTCCGGTGTTTATCTTCCCAATACTGAACTGATTTTGCTCTTGATTCCATCATCTTCTGGTAAGCTTTGTTACAAATATCTTTACTCCGCTCCAGTTGCTTTGATCTGGCAACTAATAGGTCAGTAGTTGAGGAAACTTGTTCCCAAGAGATGCCCAAGAAAGACTCCATTTCAAGATCAAGAGGAAGAACAGCCCTCTGACCATAGATGATTTCATAAGGAGAGTAACCAGTGGTTCACTTGGTGGAAATTTGATCAGAGAAGAGGACCAAGGGGAGAAACTTTTGACAATTCTTGCCACTTTCACCAGCCAATTTGACAAGAGCAGCCTTCAAAGGAGCATGGCCCCTTTCCACCATGCCTTGTCCTTCAGGATAATAGGGAGTAGTAACTCTATGTTGTCCAGGGAGAGATTGGATCATTTCAGCAAGTTTTCCACCAAATTCCAAGCCACCATCCGTAGAATAAGATTGGGCCAAGCCATAACGCATTGTCCAAGTCTCATGAGGAAAGCTGCTACTGATTCAGAGCTGAGGTTCTTAAGGAACTTTGCTTCAACCCATCCAGAAAAATCATCTCTAGCCACAATGAGGTACTTAGCTCCACCAGCCTTAATGTGAACCACATCCATAGCAATCCTCCCAAAGACAGTGGATTCTCCAGTGGGGTAACAAATTTTGGCCGGGCGCCTAAGATCACGTTTCTGGCACACTTCACAACTCCTGCACCATTGAGAGACAGATTTCTTCAGGGATGGCCACCAGAATTGTTTGGATATTTGTTGATAAGTTTCCTTTTCGGCACCATGACCAAGGCCTTCATGGAGATTTTCCAGGATTGTATCTTGCTTAGAAGGGATAGAGACCACAACAAGTGCACAAGGAGTTGCTCTTTTCATAAGCCTAGAACCTTGGACAAAGAAGTTGGAGGACTTCCTTTTAAGGGACCAAAATTCTTTGGCAGAGAGATCAGGGGGTCTTTGGAGAGTTGAAAGGTACTGCTCCAACTTAAGCCAGAAACCTTGCTGGAAACCAGAGTAATTTTGGGAGGAGAAGGCAAAGACAGGGCAGACCAAGGGTTCTTCCTCATTGAAATCCATTCCAACCTCTGATTCATTGTCTCCAATAGGTTGTCGAGATAAACCATCAGGCATGGTGAAAGATTTTCCAGGCCTGTGAACAATATCAAAAGAGAACAACTGGATGAAAGTCACCCAACAAGTCATTGGAGCATTTGGAAGGCTGGGGGTGTTGATCATTTCAATAATAGATCGTGCATTGACTTTTAGCTCAAAGTTTTGACCCCAAAGGGCAGTCTGAAGCTTCTTCAACATTTGGGCCACACCGCAAAGTTCCAGTTTTGGCTGGGAGTACCTGGATTCCACATCTGAGAAAAGGAGAGATTCATACAGAGCAGGACAATCCAAACCATTTTCATCTTCCTGGGTAAGAACAGCCCCAACAGATTGATAACTCAAGTACACTGCCAGCTTGATCTTGCCGGCTCCAGGTCCATAAGTGATCTTTTTCAAAACAATGTCTTTCCCAACAATTTTTTTGAGCAACTGAAATGATTTTTTGCAGTCTTGGGTCCAAATCCATTCAGCATCCTTCCTGGTTAAGCGACGCAAGGGAATACAGATTTTGGATAATTAGGGAATGAAGATCCTGAAATAAGTTACAACACCTAGGAAACCTCTAGCTTCCGTTGGATTTATTGGGGTAGGCCAGGAGATGACTTTGTTGAATTTAGATGGTTCCATCCTTCTTCTGTCCTTGCAGACTATATGACCAACGATTTCCAAGGCAGGGACACAGGCGGCAAGTTTTGATCCAGAGACAGTAAGGCCAGATTCCTCAATTCAAAACAAAATTCTTTTCAAGGTAGTAGCATATTCCCAGATAAAACAACGAATTCCTGGATGCCAAGGTAAGAGCTCATTATCATAGTCAGATACTGGACCTTTAATTCCTCCATCGTCAATAAAGATACCAGCATGATCAGGGATTTCATCCTGGACGATCCACATCATCTGAGCCTGATAGACTGCAACCGAGTTGGTGGCTCCTTGAGGCAATTGAGTCAGCTGAAATTGACCAAGGGGATTATTGAAAGTAGTGAGGGGACAAGAAATAGGATGCAATGATCATTTGTCATAGCCACCCATAATGTCACCTAAACCATAGCAAGCTCTCCCAGAGAAGGATTCAACAAATTCTTCAGTGGCAGGCGGCACACCAGAGTCTTTAATAGTAACTTTATTAAGAGGTTGGAGATCATGAACTACTCTAAGTTTACCATTACTCTTTAGGACACAGAAAACAGGACGGGAATAGCTAGAATTCAATTGTTTGTATAAACCGGTTTGGACTCGTTTGCAGAACAACTTGATGAATTCGTCAACTTTAGCAGCAGGGATTGGGATCTTTTTCTTTTTCCAAGGGTCATGTTCAACTACAGGGATGATGTAAGGAAGACCAAAGGATTCTTTCAAGAGTCCTCTCTCTTCTTCACAGAATGCAATAGATTTTTCCCTTAGAGACAAAATATCTTTGATCAAATTTAACTCATCAGGAAGAAGCCATCCATCTGGACCAAAGTTGACCACTTTCAGACATTCTTCAGTGACCCAACCGGAGGGAATAAATGGACTAGTGAGGGATTTGGATAGACCACAGTAAGAATTGCGGGATAGCGGAGGACGCATAAGAGGAGGGTTGAGGTTGAGAGGCATTGGTTGGTTGACTCGCTGGACCTTCTTTGCAACTGGTTTGTACTTGGTGGCAAAGGAGAGGAATCCTTGCTTCCTCCAAGCATTGACCAGTGAGGCTGAACATAGAAAACTGAGGCCATGTTCCAACATCTTCCAAGTCCAATGTTCTGCTACGTCCTTGAAAGGTGCCTTCTCCATAAAAGAGGTTCCAAAAGATAACACATTGCTCACATGTGTGGCACAGGGTAGAGTTTTGAAAACGGCAGTAGTAGAAGCCCTTGGTGGTGCACAATTGGGAGGACTTACTTCTACCCCAAATTGCCTCCACCTAAGACCAAACTCCTTCATACCAAAGCCACCAAGAAAAGAATAGAGATTGAGATCTAGTTTAGACTCATTGTGGAGATTTTAAACCGGAATAGAGGATGAGTGATCAGGCTGAAAAGAAAATACAACAGATCCAGACAGAGAAGAAATATTTTTGGATTTTTCGGATTTTTCACGTGTTTGGGTTTTGATCTTATTTGGATGAGAAGAAAATGATGAGGAAAAAGAAAGATATGCCTCTGAGGTGGGAGTTGGTCCATGGGTTGAATTCTGAGGCTGAGGAGAACTACAACTATCAGTAGGGCCAACTATTCTGCTAAAAGATGAGGATGAAAGGAATGAGAGTTTTCTTTCTGCTTTCCTTTCAGGACAGATTTGGGAGGGTGACCCGGGAAGTCTCTTTCCCAACAACCAGAATCCAAAGAACAAAGGGGGACTTCAATCTTTCTGCCATCAGCATCAGGGAGGAGAATTCTCTCCCCAACTTGATCAGAAAACATCAGGGTAGCACCAAAGTCCATTAAAAAAGGCCTTCCCAAGATCATGGGACCATCCAGACGAGTGATCCAAAAGTGACAGGTGCCAACAATATTTTGACCAATTCAAACAGGAATATCCTCAGAAATACCAACCAGTTCACAGGACTGATTCCCAATCCCATAAACCGCAGAGTTGAAACTGACCCTTGGGCTAAGTTTAAGCTTGCAGGCCATGGAGTCCGAAATCAAGTTGAGCTGAGAACCCAAATCCACAAGGAGAGAAGCCGTTTTAGTTGATTAACCAAGACAAAATGGAAGAAAACCAAGAGGACAGGAATACAGGTTGTTATCTGAAGAGGGATCTGTTCCACCAGAATCCTCTATCAGAGTACCAGAGGAGACCTTTAATTTTTCCGGACCAATCTCCACACGTCAACGAGAAACCCATTTCTTCATCCCTTCTGCCACAGATGGAGAGATTGACAGGAGTTCAGCCACAGATAGATTGGGGATTTTAAGATCAGAAATTTTCTTTAATACTCCTTCCACAGCATTAGGGTAGTCCTTGGAGATGCCCCTCTCAAATCAAACTTTGGGCTGGGTGGAGGGAGGAAGATCAGTTTTAATAGGTGATGGAAGAGGATCTGAGAGTTGGGCAGGTTGAAGAGGGGGAGGATCAGAGTTTTCCTGGAACCTTTCCATGAGTGGTTCCCTTTCTACTTCCATGTCTTCCACATCAGAGGAAGGAGGCTCAGGTGAAGATTGGCGTTTAACGGGTTTTTGCAAAATGGAGGATGAAACAGGAGGAGACTTATGATGTTTTGGTTCCTCATGGCGTTTCCTAGCTGGATTGGATTGATAGGTGCCAGGGAAGCTGGAAGAAGTGATAGCTGGGGGATACCAAGGTTGCAGAGTTCCACATGATGATCAAAAATCCACAGAGACCAAGGATGCCTTCTTAGGAGTTGGTGGTTGGTATGAGGCCACCACATGACAGATTGGTCAAGACAAATCAAAAGGGATCAAAGCACCGTTAGGAAGGAAAAAATTATTTCCCTTCTGCTCTAATAACTTCTCCTCCTTGTCTTTCTGGAGTTCAGGACATCTACCGGTACCAGGGCCTTCCCTATGGCAATAATAACATACTATAGTAGACTTAGGAACAGAATTAGCAGGTTTAGGAGTGGCTAAAGAGGATATTTTCTGATCTATTTTATTCTCAAATGCCTGAAGTAATTTAGTGATCTCATCAATAGTAGGTGTCTCCTGGTGAGTCTGAGGATTGGGTTTAGGTCTGCGATTGGCTTCCATCTTATTCATGATTTCGTTAGATGCTTGAAAAGAGGGGGAAAGGATTGGTTCAGTTATTTTAGGTTTTTCAACGGTGAGAGCTTTTTGACCTTTCATCACATTATCCACAGTATTCCTAAGAACCATGAAAGCAGGGAGCTTGAAACAATTGTCTCTTGTTGTGATCATGGATCCAGATTTCACCAATTCATCCTTAATTCTTTCCTGCACTCCTGGAGAGAAAGACTGAAAAACTTGCACTTGAATTTTGTCCAATGTATCAATGTGATCGTTCCGGATAAGATAGGACTGGATAGGGTCCCAAGATTTTCTGAAAGTCTGATAGTCAGAGGCTGAGGAGATACCACCATTGGAGATCCATTGAGAAACCAGGGCATCCAAGTCTTGCAAAGTAAATCTGGCTACATCTATTTTTCCCCAATAGGCCAGCATAGCCTCCTTCAGGAGCCACCAGTTGTGAGTTTCAAATCCCTTGAACCATTCTATAACCTCCACAACTTTGTCAGAAGAGCTAAAAAACCATAACTGATAAGCCATATCATATTCACTGGCACCATCCACTTCCGCAGCCATCTCATAGGAGTCCAGGAATTGTTTGACATTGGTCCCATTGAAGCCTAAATTTTTTTTCTGAGGTTTGATTTTGACCATCTTGGCCCGAAAAGCTAAAGAGGATCCAGCAGATTCCATCTTGAAGGGTTCCTAAGAGATCCAAACGAGCAGAGTTCCAAGGTGGCTCACAAGCGTGGCAAGAGTAGAGTTTCACAAAAACGACAACAATCTTGCCCAGGCGGTGCAAAATTGGGAGGACTTACTTCTGGATCAAGCTTCCTCCACCGATCAGATCTGAAAAAAGAACAAACAGAAAAAGAAAAGAAAAAAATTGGATCGGATTTCAAAGTTGATTCTTCAAGTTGGGAATGTAAATCCCAAGGTTGCTGGTTTGATCCTGGCCCGGGGGACCAAATGTAAGACTCCAAACGGTGCTAGGCAGTGGCAGTTCTGTGGAGGGGAAAGGTGCTGTTTAGGCTGCCCTCCTGAGTGTTACAAAAATATTTAAATGTAACCAAGATCAAGGTCCAGAACCTGGTAAATGAGGAATCAAGGAGTAGAGGATAAGGATGATAATAGTTTGGTAGCGACGGAACAGCACTATCTTAGACAAGATTATGCAGGGAAAAACTTGAAAAAAAGAAGTTAAAGTCTTCTTATAGTTCAAAGAACAAAAGCTTTAGTATTTAAACAACGCCCACAAGCTAATAACTCTGATTGTCAGCAGAAGATTGGGGATGATCAACTCAAACCCAAGCAACCTCCACGTTCTCAATGAACCCGCCCAACTCTCTTCAATCAAGAGCTTGAAGGGTACCAGATAACTGAGGGTGGCTGTACAAGACAAAGCACAATGTTTAAGAAGCTCTAAAACAAACAGTAACTGATTTGAAGCAAGGATAACCTCAACACTTCTCAAGGGACTCAAGAGTAGGCTGGCAGAATGCAACTCCAAAGAGGCTAAGGGGAGTTATAACACTCCAGGTCTTAAGCTTAATAAGACCTCTTCAATCAATTGTGATTGGCTCCAGAAAGGTGATCAGGGATCAGGACCAGTATGGTCAGAGAAAGGGATCAAGGAGTGGTATTACACACTCAAAAATTCCAACAGACAGAATCTTTCTTCAACCAGCAAGGCTATTGGTTGGTGATAAGGATCAGGGATCAAGGGTTGATTATGGAGGCTCAAGGATAAAAGGTGTGCTGATTTCATGCTGGATGATTCCATTCTCTAATGATTCTCCAAAAGGGAGGGGAGAGCCCCTCCTTATATGAGCAGGAGGCCCTGTTAGACTATTTAAAACGGATTCTACAAATAGAGCGGAAAAGGGAAGAAAATCATGTGGTCACTCGCGTCCATCCGTGGATGGGCGCACACAACAATACCAGAGTCACCCACCCCTCATCCAAAGGGGAACGGGGTGGGAAAGAGAAATGAACCAAACCGCCGCAGATGTCCGCGGGCCGTAGTTGGCACTCTTCACCCCTCGTCCAAAGGCGGAAGTGGGTGGGAGAGCCCCAGGAAAGGTGACGGATGAAGTCCGTGAGAGCGCGGATGGGCGGATAGGAGATCGGCTTGAAACGGTTGAGTAAATCCTGACAGGCTTGGGATTCACGACTGATAGATCAAGTGAGATGGGAGATTTGATGGATCCAAGGATTTGCCAAATGCTTGGGGGTGCGGTCGGAATGGATTTGGTAAATTATGGATGAGCGCCGCGCAACGGTAGCAATGAGGAGATTGGGACGCGCAATGACAAAGATGAGGACGCGCAATGACGACGGCGGAGATGACAAGCAACGCGCAATGGCAAGGACAATGAGCAAAGCGGATGAAGGACGGGCGACGCGCACGGATGAAGGACGGGCAACGCGCATGGATGAAGGAAGCGCAGCGCGCGCGGATGAAGGACGGTTTGGATGAGCCTGAGGAACAGTTTATGGGTTGAGGTCTTAAGGCGGCCAGGGCATCCCGGATGGGGAACCACAAGGGAACGGGAAATGGATGCTCCATGCGGTTTGGGAATTGGCAAGCGGCGGACGGGCCTTGTGAAGAAGGTAGACACGGGGGCAGAAGAGACGGACCACGCTTTGGAGAATCACAACCCAAGCCGGACCTCTGCAACGGCGGGGAGCGCGCATTCAGAAAGGTTAGTTGCAGCAACGGAAAGGATGGTGGGGCGGAGCAGAAGGATCAAGCGGTCACGCGCGGTCTGGCGGGTGCGGAGAGGTCAGAAATTTCCAGAGGGGAGAAAAAGACTGCGCGAACTGCAAAGGGCAAGGAATGTTGTCTGGACGGGGTGGGGGAGGAGAGGGCTGGGATTGAAAGGATTTTGAAGCCTCTTTCCTCCTCCACGGCGGGTTGTGGTAAGGACGTCTGGGGGTGTTAGCTTTTGTTTGGGTTTTGTGCGAAGATGGGCTTGAATCTCAAAGGATGCAGGAGGTGCACCTAGGCGGTTTGGGACAACAATTTGCAAACAAGGCCCCTGCAGGATTGGTTGAGGCAATGCGCCGGGGATCTGGTGATGTTTATAGGCGGCGCGGTTGGCTGAGGACAGCGGCAAAGTTGGGGGGGAAGCTAGCGCGGGGTGGAAGGTCGGAGTTTGGATGCAGGACGCGGGCTCAAAAAAAAAAAAAAAAAAAAAAAAAAAAAAAAAAAACTTTTCTTCACTTGTTCCTTTCTTATCTATTAATTCTTCCTTTTCCTTTTTTTTTCTTTCCTCTTCCTGTCTCTCTTGAGGATTGCGTACGCGCGCTGGCGCGTCAAAGTCTCTCCATGTACTCTTGCAGATACTCTCACTGGCGCGGATTTCTCACTTTCAGACTCTCACTGGCGCGGATTTCTCACCTTTGCCAATTTCTCTCACTGGCGCGGATCTTCTCTCTCCAAGGCGCGGATCTCGCGCGCGGTTCTTACTCTCTCTCAGGGACTCACAAGCCCAAAGGCTACTCAATTGCGCACAATGTGTCTTTTTGTGTATAGGCGCTAAATACAAAGGAGAAAGGATAAGAGAAGGAAAGGAGGGGGGGCAATCCGTCTAAGTTGGTCCAGCTCTCATCATCTTCACCGCCACAAAAACGTCGCAACGGGCCCTCTTGCGCAGTCGGGCTTGGGGTTGGGCATGCAGACAAGCACGCCGCATACCATCACTCAGCAAGCAACGGCGGAGGCCGGTGAGGCAAGGGATGCATGCGCAACAGCCAGGAATGATTGAGCAAACAAGGCCGTTCTGGCTGCAATAGGTGCAGGACGCCATGGGGGAGAGCAAGGGAGAAGGGGGGTAGTGTACTTGCTGGCAAGGAGTGGGGTAGTCGCAACAAGTGGGGGAGGGGTGCAACTACGGAAGGTGAGATGGTGGGAGATCTCTGGGGACAGAACTCAAGTTTGGGGGGGATGTGGTGCTCTTTTATGGACACAAGTTGGGAAAGGGCTGCGGGCGGCGCTCTCAGCAATAGCGGCAGGCTCAGCAGAGGCGGCACGCTCATCAAAGGGTAGGGCCTTTCCGCAGCTAGCCGCACTGCGGGATCAGCAGCAGTCAGGTAAGCCCAGCAGCAGTCAGGTTGGGCTCAGCACCTGGAGAAGGGGGACGGACGGATTGCACGGATTGCGGATTGGAAAGCTTGCAAGGATTGCGCGGATCGGACGGCTTGCGCGGATCAAGCGGATCGCGCATTGCAAGACGCGCGGATTGGATCACGCGGTTACGCCCCGGATACCTGGAACGGGTTGTTGGGCCGGCCAACCGGGAGTACGTTGATATTGAGGGGCATGGGTTATGGGGCAAGGGATGGAGGGGTAGGATTGGGCTAGGGTTCTGTGCTTAGGGGTTGTGTTTCATCATTATTGCTTACTTGCGGTTGTACTTAGGTTAGGTTGAGAGGGAGGACTTAAAAAATTCACTCCCAACTCCGGGTTGTAGGAGCGATATCACTTTGTCACTTTATCATTGGACTATCACTTTTTATGGCATCAGATTGGATTGGATTGGAAAGGAAGGAATTCATCTTATTATCACTCTATCCCTCTCTCTCTCTCTCTCTCTCTCTCTTGACCGGCTGCATCCAATCTCCTTACAGACGCTTTGATCAATAACTTCTGGAACTCAAGGACAACTTCAGGGGTATTCCCCCTTTGGTTTCCACAACAGCCATTGACCGCGTTCAAGACAGGATTGGGGAGGATGCAGCTAATGTGGTTGCCGCATGGCGCAGCAAACTTGGTGGCGGTTTATCAGGCCCAGGTGACATGGATTCTGCGTGACAACATTCCGGTTGGGGTTCTGATTTTCATCAACAATGCGGGCATCAAGGGACCAAACACAGATTACGGGGGCGCGGTGTTAGAGGAAGCCCTGAAGATCCGCCGCTTCATCTGGGCGTAGGCCCAGACGTTGGAGCGGGTCTTGTTCCAAATTGAGGAGGCAGGGCTTACAGTGTTGGGGAGTAAGTTGGCAGTTTGTGTTCGGGCACTGGAAGTGCTAGGACATGTGGTGGCTTTTGACAGCAGGAGAATCATGGCAAAGAAACAGAACAAAGGCCTTGAATGGCCAACCCTTGGGACGCCTTTGCATATCCTCCAATTCCTGGGACTGTGCAGTTATGTCCGGATGTTCATTGAGCAGTTTGCAGAATTTGCAAGTCCGCTGCGGGCGCTAACACGGAAGGGTGCGGTGTGGGAATGGATGGCAAGGTTTGACGCTGCCTTTGCAAAGCTCAAGGAGACTTTGGGCTGCAACATTGTCCTCCAGGACCTCAACTACGACGTGGGAGGGATCCACCTGGCTGTTTACTCTAGCAAGTTTGGTGCAGCCGGTGTCCTGATGCAGGAAGAGGATGGTAAGGACAGGCTTGTCCCCTACGAGTTGGTGACGTTTACTGTGATGGAGAGTTGGTAACGTTTACTGTGATGGAGAGTTGGTAACGTTTACTGTGATGGAGAGTCGGTATTTGCAGCCAAAGCTGGAATTATGCAGAGGCTTCAGCACCTGCTTTTGGGGGTACACTTTAAGCTGTTTGTTGATGCGGAGGCCCTGGCGCGGATGATCAATTCTCCAACGCTGCCAAAGGCTCCTATGAATAGGTGGGTGGTGTTTCTTCAGCTCTTCACTTTTTGCATGGTTCATGTTCCGGGGAGGGCGTTCACAATGCCCAACGCGCTGATGCGGTCTCGGCGGGAGGACCCGTTTGAGGGGGCAGAACTTCTGGACGTGGAGTCTCCGGTTATCCGCGTAGGTATGGTGGAGGCGGAGGTCATCCTTCCGCTGCAGCAGTCCGGGAATTACGCAACCTGGTTCTCCTTTTTGCAGGATCTTTGGTTTCCCAAGGGTACGTCAGGGGTGGTCATTCAATGGGCAAAGCGGAGGACAACCAACTTCTACTTGCAAGAAGGGCAGCTGTGGGGGCGGAGTACCCCAGTGCCTTTGGTGGTTGCAACATTGAGGAAGGACCAGGAGATGATTCTGAGGTGTCTGCATGACAACCTTGGCCACTGGGGCAAGATCAAAATGCAGAGGTGGGTGAAAGCAAGGTTCTGGTGGCCGGGTTTGGTGCGGGCAGTGCGTGAATGGGTGAAGTCTTGCAAAGCGTGTCAACGGCGGAGCTCTAGGCTGCCCAGGGAGGTGGGTCACCCTACATGGGAGGAGGCGCTTTTTGGGCGGGTCTCCCTAGATGTGGTCCACATAAAGGCGGGAAAGTTTGCGTACCTGCTGGTTGCATGGGACAATCTATTGGGTTGGGTCAAGGCTTGTCCTCTGGTGATGTTGTTGGCGGAGAAGGTTTCTCAGTTTCTAGAGGAAGATTGGTTTGCGCGGTATGGTTTGCTTTGCCTGGTCACCATTGACAGAGGCGCAGAGTTCTGGGGTCATTTGATGAAGCTGGTCCAGAATTGTGGAGCTAGGTTTGGGGGGGTCACAGAGTACTATCAGGAGGGCCCGTCCCTGGCTAAAAAGAGCCAAGGACGGAGGGAAAGTACTTGTATAGTCAAGTGGAACCAATCTGAAGAGGAGGAAGTGGCACTCTGGTTTAGTTGTCTGGTAATCAGATGGTTTTTCATTCATGGTCCAAGGGAAGGACCAGTATTTATGGACAACTAGAGAGCCCCAAAGGGGGCCTAAGGCAGCAGTTCAGAGACAACTAGAGAGCCCCAGAGGGGGCCTAAGACATGGTTAATGAGATGATGAAAACAGTAAGATAGCAATAAGGTAACTAAATTTGTTAGTTACAAAAATTTGAACATCAAAAAGACAACATCAACGGGTTACTTGCCTTATGAAATTCTCTATGGACAGCGTCCAGTGCTTCTGGTGGACATTGAGCTGGAAACCTTCTTGGGTGTGGACTGGTGGAAGGTGAAGACCTCTGGGGAGCTTGTGGAGGCCTGCTCCAAACAGCTTCTCCAATGGGCCAAGACCCTGGCAAAGGCCGGGGAAAGGTTGTGGAAGACTAGAACGGCGTCAGTCCGCTATCAGGATGAGCATTGTTTCCATTGCCTCCGGGATCCATTGCGGAAGGGGGACTTGGTCTTGCTGTACAACCGGAGTCTGGAGTCCCAGTGGGGTAAGCTTTTCGCCAACCAATTGGAACGGCCCCTTCCGCGTGGCATCCAAGTTCAAGGGCCGGAGTTATCAGCTTGAGGAATTGGACAAGGCGCTGCTCAAACGGAAGGCCATGGCTTTGCACCTGAAGCGCTTCTTTGCACGCGGCTCCACATCCTTCAACAAGACAGCTGGCAATGGCGCGGAAGCAGGGGACAGTGCCGGTGGTTCAGGATTGGTAGATAAATTGGGCTCTTTGGCTGAGGAGGAGCCTATGCGCAACGTTCTGCCTTGGAGGAGCAAGAGGCTATGAACCGCTGGGGACAGCCGTCAAGCCGGGGGGGACACGAGTTGTGTAGAAGGTTGATTTGGTGAGGGGGTGCTCTAGCTGGTTCACAGATGGAATAACTAGACACCCCAGAATTTTTGTTTTCTTATTTCTTGAATACATTGCTTTGCAAGTTGGTACTGGTTTTGGTTATGATTGGTTGCAGGGACGCGGGCGCGGCGCAAGCCGGGTCCGTAAATGCAAGGACAAGCCCTGCAGTTGGGTAATGCAGGACAGGGAGCGGAGGCCCGGTGTAAGAAAAAAAATCTTTTTCTTTTTGGTTTTGGTTTCCTTTTTGGGTTTGGTTCTTTTCTCTGTCTTCTCTTTATCAGTTGTCCTCTCCTACAACGTAATGGGTGCAGAGTATGCCTGGGACAAGTATGGGACAGGTCTGATTTGGTGAGGGGGTGTCCTAGCTGGTTCACAGCCGGAACAGCTAGAAAACCCAGAGTTTTTGTTTCCTTAACTTCTTTTTCTTTTTTAAATGACTGTGTGCGCGCGCTGGTGGAGGGTGGTTGTGTTTGTTGCAGGATGGGTACAGGGAACTGTGTGGCAGTTTGGCTGGGGCGGTCCAGGTACCTTCCGGGGAACTTTGTTGGCTCAGGACGTGGGGGGAAACTCAATCTCATTCTCACCAGGACACGGGCGCAGATCTCAATCTCAGTCTCATTCTCACTTATGACGCGCAGATGCGGAACTTTCTTTAAAACTCACTTGGGACGCGGGGATGTTTCCACAGGAAGACCCGCTGGGAAAGGATGCGCGCGCAGAAGACGTGTATTTCTCTAATCAGGGGAAGCTTGGTACAATGAAAAACGCAGAAAGAGGGAAGGAGGGAGAGGGGGGGCGATGCGCCTAAGCCATTCTCATCATTTCCTCCATGTCTGCCCGCAATGACGCCATTAAGGCCTGGAAAGACGCCAAAAGCTCGCGCCGGGATTCCAAGGATTGAGTGCCTGGGGTTTCTAGGAAGTCGTGGAGCATTGAAGTTGACCTTTTGGCAAAGATCTCAAATCCGGCCTCCAGGAGTGCCAAAACAATGGGTATTTCCGGGATCTTGGGGGGGCTGGGGGGAGGCAGGACTGGTTAGGAGGGGGCCTCCGGAGGACCATCTGGGGGGCTTGGTCCAACAGGAGGTGACAACAAGACAACAATGGGTGACGGGGGCGGTGGAGGTGTGCCTTGCAGAGCCGGGGAAGGGGCAGGGGCAGGAGCCGGGGCAGGGACCGGAGGAGGAGCTGGAGGAGGAGCCGCACGACATCAAAGGATTTCATCAATACGCGGGTCCCTTGCGCCTTTTGTAACCCAGACGTGGTCTGCCCAGAATTGCAGAGCTGCCCAGAAAGCCGCAAAGTTGGGGAAGTCCTCCTTCCAGGGAGGTCCTGCATGGCGGAGCGGTGAAGGGGGGTTGCAGATTGAGCTTGGGGGGCGGCAAAGGGGTGATCCTGGCGGTGTCCACAAGTCCTCCAAGATGGTTTCATTGTCCAATACCACAAACGGGTACGGACGTGCCCTCTTTCGCGGGAGGGAACGGGAGCTAGATTGAGGGGGAGGCTGGGGCATTCCCTTGCTAAGTGAGCAGCGGTGGTGGCCACAACGGCAAGCGCTGCAGGCGCGTTGACCAGGAACAATCAAACACGTGTGCCTGTTCCAGGTGCAGAAATTGCAGGGGATCATAGTGTCAGCAGAAGTTGGAAGGAGGGGTGGACTGGGAGCAGGGAGGGGTGGTCTGGTAGCGCGGCAGGGTCTAGGTAGTGATGAAAGGACCTCTGGTGACAGAACTCAACTTGGGGGGGATGTGGTGTTGTATTTATAACCTTGGATTGGGAGCTGCGTTGTGGGCTGCGCACTCAGCAGTTGGGTAGGTAGGGCTCAGCATTTGGGGTGCGCGTGGTCTCAGCAGTGCCTGCTGCAGGCTCAGCAGCAGCAGATGAGGGCTCAGCGGCAGCAGATGAGGGCTCAGCGGCAGCAGATGAGGGCTCAGCGGCAGCAGATGAGGGCTCAGCGGCAGGGATTGCAGGGCTCAGCACCAGGTGTGGGTTGGGCCACAACCTGCCCAGGGAACGCGGACCAAGTGATGGAGCCGGCCCAACCAAGCTTGCAGGTGGCTAGTCTGGAAGGCAAGGGCGGGGCAATCATGGTTTATGGGCGCTGGGGAGGTTTGTGCGGGCATAAGCACGGGCCAACTCACAGATTGCGGGATCCAAGATTTGCGCAGGCATAAGCATGGGCCGACTCATGGATTGCGGGATCCGCGGACGCGCGCGGATGGATAAAACCCGGGGGGCTCTGAGTAGGGTGTGGAGGAGGGCTGCGCCATGAGAAGTACAAACCAGACATACGTGATATCAAAGGGGAGGTTTTTGGACGGGGTGGGTGGTACGGGGTAGGGCTAGGGTGGAGCTAGGGTTCTGTACTTGGGCTCATATTTCATCTATCTTATTGCTTGTGGTTGTACCTAGGTTAGGGTTGAGAGGGAGGACTCAAAAATACCTCACTCTCAACTCCGGGTTGGATCATATGGGATATCAGGTCATCACTCTCTCTATTCTTAAACTCATTGCATCCAATCTCTTTACAGATGCTTAGACCAATAACTTCCGGAACCTGAGGAAAACTTTGAGGGGTATCACTTCTCTTGTTTCCACAACGTGTGGTGGTTGCCATACCCCAGGACCAGTGACAATCCCCAGAAAAGCTTGAGCAGTTACCGCTGATTCCTGTCCTTGCGTGCGCACTTGCTCCATGACAGTGTTAAATCATCCTCTGTCAAATCATCCTCCACTTAAGCATCTCCCTGCGGCGTCCTTGAATCAAACCCTGTCTGCAGCAACTCGCGCGTCCCTGCGCTCACCCGATCGCACCCGATGGCTACTCAACTCACCTTTCACTCGCGCACTCACTCCCGGGGGGATCTTGGACTCACTGCTTGTTTTCTCTGAGCCAATTCTTATTCATGTCTTTCATTCTTTTCTCATCCTCCTTTTCTTTTTCTATTTGTTATTCTTTCCATTCTTAGTTGTTTCTTATCTCTCAACCTCAAACTTTCAACCCCTCTACCGCCATCAATTACTCAATCACTCAACTCCACCATTGACCATTCAACCAACGTCAACCACTCAACCCCTCAACTCAATCACTCTACAACCAGTCACTCAATCAATACTTTCAATCCACCTTGACTTGATTCTCTGCTCAACGTCTAATCCTTCGACTTTCTGGTATGATTTCAATCAATCTTCTTTTTGACGTTGTTACTGACAATTCTATTTCTTCTTTCATTTCATTCCTCAACTCATTTGTTCCTGGCTCAACAGATTGTTTCTAGTCCCTCCAATATGAATACTGTTGTCAAGTTTCAACTCCTCAATTAACACGGTTAAAAGCCGAACCGCACAACGATCTAACCACTCAACACCATGGAGGGACCTGGAACAATGGATGGCTTCAGACAAATCATGCTCTAGGCCGCTCTTGAAGCTGTTCCTAATCTGACAGACGAAAATTATTTGATTTGGAAAGATAAGATCACCACCCTGTTTGAACTTAAGGGAATCAAACAAATCCTCAAAGACAATTCCAAAAATCTAAATCCTTCAGACGACCTAGAAACCCAAGGTTTTATTCTTTCCAAAATCAACACCGTAACTCATAACAATGTGGTGAACGCAGAGAACATCAATTCAGCTAAAAATCTCTGGAAAACAATAAAGGAACGATTGGCATCTTCCCAAACCGCAAACCAAGCCAGAGTTTTCAATGACTTCCTATATCAACCTTTCAAGCCCAAAGCTATCGCTTCATTCATCACCGAAATTAAAATTTCCCTCAAGAAAATGCTCGATGTTGGGATCAAACTTCCATTAGACATCTTGGCGTATTTGGTTCTCTTCAAATTTCCCTCCTCTCTTCAATCGTTACGTCAGCAGATAATGAACTCCAATAAAGAAGTTACGTTCAATCTTGTCTTGAACCACTTAACTCAGCTGGATAACAAATCCAAGTCAAAAGTCGCCAATACTCCAGTCAGAGAAACTGCACTCACCACAAACAACTCTAAACCTCCGTCTAATAAACCTCAACAATGTCGCCAAGGATATCATAATCCAAGTGCAACTAATCACCCAGAGAATAGATGTTGGCACAAGCACAAACATTTAGCCCCAGACTGGTGGAAGGAAGCACAGGCCAAGTGGAGAGCTCAGAGGAAACCCAAAGGGAATGAAATAGCTCATTATCACGCCCTTCTGACCACCTGGATCAGCAAAGTAAACGCCGATCATCGAATTGTCCTTGACTCTGGGGCCTCATGCCACATGTTCAATTCCTCTCACTACTTCTCCTCCCTGCAAGAATGCAACGGTGAACACATTAGCACTGGAAAAGAGGGAGCTAATCTTCCAATTAAAGGAAAAGGCAAAGTGGTCCTCACCTGGCAAAATTCTCACATTCGACTCTCTGATTGTCTTTACGTACCAGACCTTGTAATCAACCTCATCAGCCCCGGAGTTTTAGTTTCCGAAAAACACTGTTCGGTTTCCGCTAGCGGCAATTTGTTCAAGGTTCTTCATAACGGAACTATTGCGTTTGAAGGCTTCATTCGCGACAATCTCTTCGCTCTCAATTGTCCTTACTCCATTGGAAACAACTCCAGGATCAGCTACCTAACTCGAAAAGCCTTTGACCTTGATAAACTACTCTATCTTCACCAATTGCTTGGTCACGCCAGCCCATACCAATTGAAAAACTTAAAACCCAAAATTCCACATTCTCTAATGGAAGAATTTCAATGTCCCGACTGCGTATTCTCAAAGATTGCAAAAACGCCTTTCAATTCCAAAGCCAACGTGGCTTCCAAGCCATTTGAGAAGCTTCACATAGATCTAATGGGACCAATCAATCCGGAATCCCGCAATGGGATGAGGTACATAATGACCATTTTTGACAGCCACTCTGGATATCTATCAGCCATTCCTCTTCGTTCCAAATCTGACGCCTGTTCCCAAATTCAATCCATTCTTAGGTTTGAGAAACAGAAATGAGGATGTTTCCCCGCTACCATCTGTTCTGATGGGGGAGGAGAATTCATCTCCCAAGAACTACAATCCTTCTCTCAAGACAATTCCATTCAACACATCACAACTGAACCATACCATCATGAACACAATGGAAGGGTGGAACGTGCCAATCAAACAATTGCCGAATCCATTAGAACAATCCTCCGGTCTTCAAAACTTCCTCTCGCCTTTTGGGCTGAAGTCTCCAAGGCCTCTACCCTCATGTTGAATCAAATTCCCAAACGCCCAAACAAAAAATCACCCTATGAAATGTTTACGTCCAAAACTCTGCCCTTGGAGTATTTTCATCCTCTTGGTTCCAGGGTAGCATACTTAGACTTAAAGATTCCTCGCAGGAACAAATTCAACAATTGAGGGCTAGAGGGAACCCTAGTCGGCTTCAACCCTGACCTCTTATCTTATTGCATCCTCAAGCCAGACTGCTCGATTATCTCTTCGAAACACATCAAGATCATCAAATCTTTTCCCAATTCTTCCACTACTGAAAGTCCTCGCGAAACCATTCCTTCTCTTGACATCGATTTCCCCATTCTGCATCACAAACCGACTTCCAGCAACTCTCCAACAATTACCCCTGACCCTCAACTCACCGACCACCTTGCACAACCAATCAAAACTGCTGAATCTACGGATGACCAATCCTCTCAATCGTCTCAGGAGGTCGCCGACGAACTGGCTCCTTCTCGAATTCTACGCGATCAATCAATGCTCCGTCCACCTGATTGTTACGGATATCATCACTATTTTGTCCCCAAATCGTTCGAACAAGCCAAGAAGTGCAAGGACTGCGAAAACTGGGACCATTCAATGGATGTGGAATTGACCGGAATTGAGAAAATGGATGTTTGGGAAGACTACGACGGTCCTGAGCCAGCTAATCCTCTTAACACGACGTGGGTCTATCAACTTAAAGATAACTGCCACGGAGACCCTCTTGTCTACAAAAGCCGGTTGTGCGTGCAAGGTTTTGATCAGGTTTATGGACTTGACTATCAAGACACTTTCTCCCCGACCGGCAAAGCAGCATCACTTAGAATCGCTCTACTTTATGGCTTGTATCATTCACTCCCTATTACTCAATTTGACGTGAAAGGTGCTTTTCTGCACGCGCCCCTCAAAGAACTGGTAATAATCAAGACTCCCAAAGGATCAAAGCAAACGTCAAAATATCTTAAACTCAAGAGATCTCTATATGGGCTTAAACAAGCCCCCCTCAATTGGTTCAACACCCTCACATCCTGGCTCTCAAGCCAAGGATTCAATCAATCATCTTCCAACCCCTGTCTCTATCTGAATCCTGGTTGCAAGTCCATGATCTTCTTTCACGTCAAAAACCTCATTCTGGTCGGTCTTGGCAACAATTTCAAAAACAACTTCCTACAGCGATTCCCAAACTCTACTTCTCACAACCCTAACACCATTCTAGGCATGAAGTACTCCAAGATCGACAACAAGATCCTTCTCTCGCAACCAAATCACATAGAACACGGATTAGAAGAACTGAAACTCACCGAGTGTCATCCCTTGTCTATACCGCTAACTTCAAATCTCAACTTGCGACCCGCATCAGATGAAGAACATGAAGAATTCAAGGTGCTGAACATCAATTACAGGTCAGCCGTTTTCTTAATGAACTATATCGCATGTTTAACTCGACCAGACATCAGTTACGCCGTTTCAAGTCTGGCCCAATTTTGCAAACGACCCGGCATCAATCACTGGCGTGAAGTCAAACGCTGCTGGAAATATTTAAAAGCCACTAAGGGACTATCTTTGGTAATCAAGGTAAAACACCGCGAAACTCAACTTCAATGTTTCAGCGATGCCACTTGGAATGACAACCTCGAAACAAGACATTCTCAATCCGGTCACCTCACTTTGCTATTTGGATCTCCCATTGCATGGAGCAGTTATTGCCAACGGAACGTAACGCACTCCACCACTGAGGCCGAACTCAATCCGTTGGTCGACTCGTTCCTTGAGGCTATCTGGATGAGAGGGCTGGTGTCCAAAATGTGGGAAATTCCCACGCAACCAAGCATACACCACATCAATAATAAAGGCTTAGATGATAAGTTGAAGAAATTCGGCTGTAACTCCAAAACTCGGCATATTGATATAAAGACCAAAGCTATTTGAGAGGAACTACTTGCGCATAATCTTGAGATAAAGCTAATACCCTCCGACCAAATGATAGCCAATGGGCTGAAAAAAGCACTACCCCGTGGTCCGCTCTCTAAGCTCCTTCAGATCATTAATCCTCACTTTCCATATCTTGAAATCCTACCAGCCACGGGGGGTGTTAAATCATCCTCTGTCAAATCATCCTCCACTTAAGCATCTCCCTGCGGCGTCCTTGAATCAAACCCCATCTGCAGCAACTCGCGCGTCCCCGCGCTCACCCGATTGCACCCGATGGCTACTCAACTCACCTTTCACTCGCGCACTCACTCCCGGGGGGATCTTGGACTCACTGCTTGTTTTCTCTGAGCCGATTCTTATTCATGTCTTTCATTCTTTTCTCATCCTCCTTTGCTTTTTCTTTTTGTTATTCTTTCCGTTCTTATTTTTTTCTTATCTCTCAACCTCAAACTCTCAACCCCTCTACCGCCATCAATTACTCAATCACTCGACTCCACCATTAACCATTCAACCAACGTCAACCACTCAACCCCTCAACTCAATCACTCTACAACCAGTCACTCAATCAATACTTTCAATCCACCTCGACTTGATTCTCTGCTCAATTTCTAATCCTTTGACTGTCTGGTATGATTTCAATCAATCTCCTTTTTGACGTTGTTACTTCCAATTCTATTTCTTCTTTCATTTCATTCCTCAACTCATTTGTTCCTGGCTCAACAGATTGTTTCTAGTCCCTCCAATATGAATACTGTTGTCAAGTTTCAACTCCTCAATTAACAGACAGTTGGATTCCCCAGTTTGGAGGAGATCCGCTTGCCTGTTGGGAACATGAATCTCATTCCCACTGGTCAAACCAATCCTGCCTTGAGGTCCTTTTTAATGTTATTGCACCCCAACCACCAATTCCCCTTGTCCCCGCAGTAATTTCATAACCACAACGCGGGCAGATTTGACAGCAGAAGCGGTCCCCCAAGGTGAGGAGGTGGATTGCGCAACCCGGATGACATTTGACTCAGAAAGATCTGTAAATCCTTCATAAATTCTGTCATTTTTTTAACCTCCGGGATTTTTGTTGGTGGTGTGGCCTGAGCGCTTTCTGTTTTTGAGGGGCCTGCAACCAGAGCTTGCGTTGGTGCTGCCGGAGTGTGGGAAGAGGACTTCTTTTGCCCCATTGGGAACAACCTTGCCATGTCCTCCATCAGCTCCTCCAAGTCCAGCTTGCTTTCCACCACGCAACAAATGACAAGGATGTCTGGAAGAAGCGCAATACTCCCATCCAGAAACCTTTTCACCAAGTTGTTGTTGTACAGGTGCTGCTGCACCCGCCTGTGGAGTGGGGGACTGAATCCTCCAAAGAACACCCTCTTCATTGGCCCCTTCTGTCCCAATATCACCTTGTTCTTTGCCAGGTAGCAATAGATCCAATTGAACATTGCTACATAATCCCCCAATTGTGCTTGCGTCCAGACTCTGCCATTCACACTTGCTTCCGCCGCGGCTTTCTCAAAGTTGCTTTCCCAAAACCAAGTTTTGCGCCTTCCCCACTGTGCCAAGATTTCCACCTTCAGTTTTGGCCAATTGAGTTCCTTGTACCCCTCCATCTCCTCCACATCCCAAAGCTTCTCTTTGTCCGTGATGAAGAGGACAACAAGCCAAGCCTTATCCAAACCCATTGCACCTTCCGCATTGTAAATTCCTATGTATCATGCAAGGAATTTCTCAAAGTCCTCCGTGTTGAACCGGATGTGAGGATAGTCCTGCGGCCTGATGCAAATGGGCGTGTGGTCAGCGCCATTGTTGGAACAAGGGACACCCTATCCCACCCCTGATGAGGGTTGCTTCTGGGATGCTGGAGGAGGAGGAGGAGGAAGAGGAGTGGGGGTAACGTTAGATGACCCTGCAATGGTCAATGGGTGGTACTGGGACATTGCGCTTGTTAGTTTCAAGAGACAAGGAACAAAATATTATTTCCCGGCCAGACCCCCAGATGTGGAATTCAAAAGAGGACTTCCCCCTTAATGGTTCCAAGTTCAGAATTTATTGATCCCTTGCGTCTGTAAACCCTGGGTTCAACTGTTCACCCTTTGACTGACAGATAGAGAATTTGAGACTAAAGGTCCTTCCAAAAACCTATGACAACCCCCATCTTCCCCCTCCCATGGTGTCCAGGTTGAGGGTGCGGCTTAAGTAACCTCCCCCTCAACCGTAACCTAAGTACAACCAAAAACAAGCAAGAATAATGAAATACAACCCCTAAGCACAGAACCCTAGCCTCAACCCTATCCTTCCCATCCCACAACCCATATCCCATATCCATCCATCCCTATTTCCCGCCTGCCTTTATGTCCACCTGGTTTGTCCTTCTCATGACGGGCCCTTACACCGTGCCCAACTTGGAGCCCCGGCGCATGTCCACATCCGCCCAACGCGCCATTCCAGATATCCAAGATATATCTGTGTCTTTCAAGGCGCAATCTGCGTGCAATCCGTCCAATCAAATCCAATCCAATCCATCCCGCATCTCCAGATGCTGAGCCCACAGCGCAACTTGCTGCGGCAAAGCCACACCCATTGCTGAGCGCACTTCCCCTGCTGAGCCCACTGCTACTGCTGAGAGCGCAGCACCCAGCCTATTCCAACTTGCGTCTATAAAAGACCACCACACCGTCAACGCCGTACAGCCCTCAAACACCTAGACCTGGCCCACCACATCCCGCTGGACAGATACCCGTGACCGCGGCCAATATTGAATGCGCAAAGGCCAATGCAAAGCCACATCTATGCTGCCCAGGCAAATATTGATGGCAGTAATATCCCTCTGCCCAATGAAGTACATGTGCGCTGTGGCAGTCACTGAACCTACTGCAACTCCCCTGAACACTGGCAAGGATGGTGCCCAACCTTACGGGCTGACGCTAACCTACCACCCCCTGGTACGGCTCCCTGCAAAGGAACACCCCATTGCCAACCACCTACACACCATACCACAACCCCAAACCATATTCACTCCACCACTACCCCCTAACCAACCATTGATACCCAGGGCACCCCAAGCACCAAACAATACGTTCAATTGCCAGTCCCAGCAACATTGTGCTTGACTCTGGGGCAACCTCCTTGTTGAGCGGTGATCTGGATTCTTTTCTGTGTTACTCCCCTTTCAATTCCCCCATCCCTCTCCAATTAGCAGACCCTAACAACTTCATGTACACCGTTGGCAGCCAGACAATACCACTGACAAACAAAAACTCTGGGGACCCTGGGGCGCCAGTTCTGACTGATGTCTTTTACTTTCCAGCAATGCATGGTACTCTCCTCTCATTGGGGCATATCATTGAGTCTGGGTACCAACCGCACTTCTGTGATTGCATCATTTTCCTAGTTTCTAATTCCCACACCATACTCACTTCATATGTCAATTGGACCTGGTCCATTTCCCACACAATTCCCACTCCATCTGCTTTACCATCTGCTCCCCCATCTACCCATTCCCTGTCCTTATGTCTCCACCTCCTTCCCTTTGTTTCCCTTTCCTACTTCTATCGTTGAACCCTCAGGCACGTTTCTGAAAATATTGTCAAAGCCTACCTCCGCGCAAACATACCAACCTTTGACCCAAACTCCTGGTCCCCATTTGTATGCAAACCGTGCAAGACGGCAAAGTCAGCCAGACAGTGTGATGTTCTCCCCAACTCCATATGGAAGAATCAACCACTAGATCTACTTGTATCAGACGTCTTAGGTCCCCTCCCTACAAATGTAATGGGCAACCAATATCTCCTGACTATCCGCAACCATGTCTCAACGTTTATTTTTGTCTAAACCATGAAAAATTGATCTGAAGTCCCAGAATTCCTTATCCAAACCATTTCTTACCTGAAGAACCACCTCCAGCAAACTCCCCTACGCCTACAATTCAATAACGCAAAAGAATACCACGCCCAATCCCTCACAACCCAACTGAGCAAGCTTGGTACAAAAATCATTTTCACCGCCCCATACACCCCGGAGCAGAACGGCAAGGCCAAGTGGGTTAACCAGACGCTGGGCAATATGGCCTGGACCATGCTCACTTACGTGCAACTCCCCAATGATTTTTGGTCATTTGCTTAGAGGCACGCCTGCTTCCTGCACAACCGCTTCCCAAACACCCGCACGAGTGACAGAACCCTGACCAAAATCCTCTTTGATCAACCAACCAAAACAATCCCCCTCCATTCATTTGGCTCTGTTGCTTTTGCACACATCCTCAAAGAAAAACAAACAAAGCTCAACAACCGTGCTCAAAAGATGATCTTCCTTGGTTTCCAAGACAACTCCAGAGGATATGTCTTCTGGGCCAACACCCAACATTGCCTATTCTACACCAACATTTCCGACTTCCCCAGCACAAGCCCAAACACATACATACCTACCCCCATCCATTCCAACATCATTGACCCAACACTCCGCAGCATTACTTATAGACTGGGGGAATTACCCTTGGATGACATCTTTGCCGCACAGGATTTGTATATTGAGAAAATCCCCTCACTGGAAGACATCAACCTTCCACGCTCAATCAACCATGCACTGTGCCACACGATGCGCCCAATATGGGAACCACTCCTGCAAAAGTAAATTGACCAGCTTTTTGTTATGGGTGTTTGGGAGCCAGTCAATCACACACTTGATATGAAAGTAATTGGTGCAAAATACGTTTTTGCAATCAAGAGGCGCCCGGACGGTTTGGTCAACACTCCCAAGGCGTGCTATGTTGCCAAGGGTTTCCAACAAAAGCTTGGTGTTGATTGCTAAAAAACCTTTGCCCCCACAGCCTCTCTTTCCTCTCTACGCCTCATCCTGGCCATGGCTATTTCACACAATTGGTTCATCCAGAGCTTCAACATCTCCACGGCCTACCTTCACTCACCCATCCACAAGACCGTCTACGTTGAACCGCCAACACACATCTGACCCAAACTCAAAGGCAAGGCAATGTGCCTATTAAAGTCACTCTATGGGACACGCCAGGCGGCCAGATGCTGGTGGTTGTTTTTCAAGACAGTACTAGAAGAGTCTGTTTTTACTGGCAGCACTATTGAGCAAACTGTCTACGTTTATCAGAAAGGAACCACTAAGATTGCTGTTTGGCTCCACGTCAACAACAAACTTGTTGTTGGGAACAGCCTGGACAAGCTACGCGCCCTCAAGACATGTCTCAAGAAGCGTGTGAAGATCAAGTGGCAAGACTCATGCAACCGCATAGTCGGGATCAACCTGCAACGCGGCAGCAACACCATCCACCTTGACCAAAGCCTCCTTATTTGCCAAATAGTGACAAATTGGGCCTCTCAAAACGGCCCCCCCCTCTTAACCTCCACGACTGTTCTCCCCTCCATCCCCCTAACTACCCCAGAAGATGGCGAGGCGCTTGACTCCGAGGAATTCCAATCATATATTGGCTCCCTCAATTACGTTGCCTTAGGCACGCGCCCCAATATCTCTTTTGCTGTGAACTACCTATCCCAATACAGCAAGCGCCCGCAAAATGACTACTGGGTTGCCTTACAACACCTGATTCAATATGTCAACACTTCAAAATTTTGTGTTCATAAGATCTGCTCAGATCAAGAACGCCACGATTTAAGCTTCACCCGCTGCCAAAGATGGACCAAAATCTGATGAGAAATTACTAACCTGCCCAGATCAAGAACGCCACAATTTAAGCTTCACCCGCTGCCAAAGATGGACCAAACTCTGATGAGGAGAAGGCCCCTTTGGTAAGCAGGTTTACTGGATTATATACATGACGATTTTGGTTTACTAGCATAATGCATAGATTATGTCTATAATCTATGATATGTGTCTAGTTGTGGTTATGGTTTCATGCAATTTGGTCTAGTTGTGGTTATGGTTTCATGCAATTTGCAAAACGTGTATATACATACCTTTACACCCCCCCACACGTTTTGGAAATTGTAGGGTCTCCAGGCGTAGATTGGTTAGCAATGGACTAATCTTGTTAGGACCCAATCTTTTAGTTAATAAATTGGCCTGTTGCGTGTGGGTACTTGTCCAGCAGAGGTCGACATTATGTTGGCGGATGAAGTCATTCACAAAGTAAAAGGCTTGGGTTAGGTATTTGGTCCTCTTTTTGGATGCATTGTTGCTGGCGATTAGAATCACAGACTCATTATTGCAAAAGATAGATAACTTTGGCTGCTGGAGACTCAATAGCACATTGGCAAGGTAGGAAATTTGTTGCATGCCGTCCGACAGGGCAATGTACTCAGCGGCACACATTGACAGCGCAACAACACCCTGCCTTCTGGATCCCCAGGCAACAGAATTGCCAAAATACTTTATAACATGTCCGGAGGTGGAACTTTCATGTTTGCTGCCCCAGCTCGCATCTCTCCATTACTCCATCCCCGGCATAACTTTCTTAAAGACTAAGGCAACAGAGATTGATTGTTTAAGATAGCCTATGAGCCAATCAAGGGCCTGCCAATGAGTCGCTGAAGGTGAGCTGGTGTATCGGGATAGAAGGTTGACCGGATATGACAAATCAGGCCTCGTCGCAGCTGCAAGGTACATCAAGGACCCTATGAAGTGCTTGAATCGCTTGGCATCTACGGGCTCACCATCATTCAGAATGAGGGGCCCCTCTGGCAAAGGGCTCCTTTTAGGGTGAGCTTTGCAATGGTAATCCTTGATAATCTGGTCGGCCAGAACCTGTTGGGTGACAAATAGGGAATCCATCAACCTTGTAAGACCAATGCCAACAATTTTTGTTGGTGTTGGCTGCCACTTGAGTTTGACCTGTTGTTCCATGCCTTCACAAAGAAGGATGAGTAAATCATTAGATGACGCAAAAACAAATCCATCATCCACATGCATCCATACCACTGCAAATTCCTTCCCTCTCTTCATTAATTAGAGTGACGGTTCCAGTTCCTGCGCTATGAAGCCAATTCCCGATATGATGCCGTCAAAGAACTTCCACCAACATTGCACCGCCTGTTTGGTACCATAGACGGCCTTTCTCAATCTCATGACCAATCCTTTCCACTCAAGCCTCACCTCAGTCGTAGGTTGGCAGTATAGTTCTTTGCTAATTGGACTATACAGGTAAGCGGAGCTAACGTCAAACAACGCCATCGGTAGATCCAGATTGATCGCAAGAGAGATTAAGAGTCTCAAAATATTCAGGCTCGCAGTAGGTGCATAAGTCTCATGGACATCTTGTCCCATCCTCTGATTGAAGCCTTTTACTACAAGTTGCGAACACCGCTTGACAAGGCAGCCATTCTTGTCAAGTTTATTCGCTAGCACCCAGCGCATGCCAAGGACCTTCATGCCAGGATGGGGTTTGACCGGATCCCAGACATTGAGTTTGTCAAACTTATTGACCTCGTAAGTAGCGGAGGCTAGCCACTCTTTCCCAAACTCACCCCGCAGCGCCTCCGGCAACAACCGCGGCAGGTGGTGGTCAGTCTTGGCAGGCATTGATCAAATGAACGTGCCTTCAGCTTCAGCAATCTTGTTGGTCTTCTCCTGCCCAAGGTGCAGTTCCAACTGATTCAGCATAAAGTCAATGCTGGCCTTGTCCGGTTTGGATTTAAGTTGCAGGTTCTGAAAATTGGGGAAGACGGCGGAGGATGAGTGCACAACCCGCCGCTTGCCTGATGACCAGAATAGCCAGCCGGCACCAGCAACGGGATACGCAAGGAGACGGCAATGTTGTCCACGCTCTTCTAATTTGTTGAGCCGCTTTTCCTCAGGAATATGGACTATGGCACGCGCCCCAAAAGGGTAAAGAGCATTTGCATTGCATTCAAGACCAAATAATGCCTTAAGTGGAGAGACACCATCGGTCCGAGAATTTGGTATATGGTTATGAATGTGGGTGGCTGCATGGTAAGCATAACTCCAGTATTGATTCGCCATCCTGCTTTTGTTGAGCATCGTACGCGCAGCATCACCAATTGTCCTATTGACTCTTTCAGCCTCTCCATTCTGTTCAGGCTGATAAGGCGGAACGGCCACTAGGGGAACTCCCAAGGCCTCCAGCTTGGTTCTTAGAGCATGGGTGTATTCAGCCGCATTATTGGACCGGATTTATGTTGGTACCGCGCCCGTAACATTCCAAAGGTGTTTGATCCAGCTCAATATTTTTGCGGGGACCTTGCTCCTAGCCTTCAACGCCGCGCTGAACGTGTTAGTTGCGGCGTGATCCCTGAATGTCAGCCAGAACCTGGCTCCATTCAGGTCATTCTGAAATGGGCCGATTACATCTGTCACACAGAGCTGCAGGGGCCCATGGCGCGGTAAACCAGAACTGGCGCCAAGGGACTTCCAATCGACAGACTTGGACAACGCGCATCGCTCACAAAAATAGGACTTCCATGTACCCCTAGTCTGTTTTCCAAAGTGGAACTCCAGGAACGTCTTGACAACATGTTCAGACGCATGCCCAAGTCTCAGGTGCCAAGTATACGGGTCCAGCGAGGGCTTTTGGGCGATGGCTAAGCAAGATTGATTGCATGAAGGCGGAATAGTCCAGCAGTAATTACAAAAAACAGTAGGGTATTCATGTCTGTCAGGACTAGTAATCAACAGGCTGGTGCCCCGGTGATTGAGCCTCCAGCAGTCCTGCGCTAGCCTTCCAGTTGACAAGATTGTCCCCCTCACTCCCTCACAGAAGAAGATATCATTCAGCCAGAGGGTACCCGCACTGGTCGGCATTGTCAGCCTACCGACATATTGAACAATCGCAGAATTTGTTGGAACAGCAATTGTCAGATGAATTGGTACTTTGAGCCAATTGGTAATTTCAAAAAATTTGGACTTGCCACTCATGTGTGCAGTCAAGCCAGAGTCTAATAGAATTTTACCTTCTGAGATTGCTTCAACATTGATTTGACGAACTTGAGCTCCAATGGGTGGGAGATTTTGGGGTCTCGCTGGTGGCACGTATCGTGAGCCTCTGTTGGTGTGATTGCTTGGCGGCAAGGGAATTACGCCAATCCTCACATGATCCCAAAAATTGTTGCAATCGGCATACCAATGCCCTGACTTGCCGCAGTAGTGGTAGGAGTAACCAAACTTGCAAAGAAGCGTGTCGTTTGGTAATCTGCCTTTGAACTGTGACGCCTTGTCTATTGACAGCTTAGTTTGGGCGGTTGGATGATTTTCTGTGGTAGTTGTGGGTCTCCTTGCTGGGGGCACATACTTGGTGTTTGGTTGGTGGTGTATGGCCTGAACGGACATTTCAACATCTGATGGGAGAGTTCCAGCGGGTAAGGCAGTATGGGTCCGGAGTTTGTTGGAGCACGCCTGAATTAGGGTGTGGTGACCAATCCAGGACACCACGAAAAAAAAAAATATATATCTTTGTCGGTTGTACCCCTATGGGTACCTTCATTTCCCCCCATCTCTCAAACTCTCCCTGTCCTAGCGGTTTATGACAGGTCTCTTGCCTGTCTCTCCGCTTTGATCCCCCCGTTCTATGTTCAACTCCCACTTGTCGCGCTCGCGGCCCTGAGTTTTGGCGACGCGAGCAATTGTCAAACCACTTTTGACGATCCCTTCTCCTCCTCTCCACTCCATCATCATCAACCACCACTAGCATCATCATCATCATCATCATCGTCATCACTAGTACACCAGCAACAATCTCTCATCACCGATAGAACCAACCAAATCATCCCTCATCAGATTCTCCTTGGCCTTTGATCGCTAGTCCCACCCTATCCAATTGATCCTCATCCACCCACGATCACCACCATCTTCACTCCCCACTCAAGATCACTTGACTCTACCAGGATGAGCTACTAGAACAAGCCAAGCGTAGAGATGTCATCATCCGCGCCAATACCGGTACCGGTAAGACCTTGGTCGCCATCGAGCTCATCAAATCCATTGCCGCCCATCCCCCCTCGCCTCCGCGTCATCTCATGATCCCGCCGTAGCCCCGACTCATTTTTGATCGACAAATTGATCTCTTCGATCAATTGGTTCAAGACTCTTATCCCTCAAATCCAACCTGAGCCCATCTAGTAGTCACCAATCACCATCACCACTCAATTGATTATCAACCATCACCTCATCCAACAATCCCCGATCCCTATCATCACCAGCAGCAAAACTCCATCCTACGCCCATCATCCGATCCAACCAACGACCGCTCGCGGCCGTCGGAACTTTCACCCCGTTGTTGCCGCCGATCGGGCAACGACAACCGTTGTCAACACCCGTGACCGCATTTGCGGGTGTCCATCTGGTTGCCCGCGGTCATTCTCGACGCGGGCGACATCTCTTTTTCCTCTCATGTAATTTTTTTTTTTTTTATTATTTTTTATGTTTTCATTTTTTTTTTCCACACCTATTTGTAAATCTCTCTTGTACATAGTATACAGGGCCTCATGTCTATAAAAGGAGGGGCTCTCCCCTGCCTTTTGGCCCAGCATCAGAGCATCCCAGCATCAGAACATCAGAGAATCCCATCATTCTATGAGACCATCATCATAAGCAATTTATCCGTGGGCATCCTTCCCCACTTATCTGAGCAAATTATCCGGGTATATCTATGATTGCCCCTTGATCTTTTGAGCCTCCATACTCAAACTCTGTCCTTTGTGACCTTGATCCTTATCACCAACCAATAGCCTTGCTGGTTGAAGAAGAATTCCTGTCTGCCTGAATTCTTGAGTGTGTTATACCACTCTGATCCCTTTTTCCGACCATACTGGTCTTGATCTCTCCTTTATCATCTTTCTGGAGCCAATCACGTTTGATTGAAGAGTTTTTATTAAGCTTAAAACCTGGAGTGTTATACCTCCCTTCTTCTTTGAGGTTGAATTTTGCCACGCTATTCTTGAGTTCCTTGAGAAGTGTTGGGATATTCTTGCTCAAATTTGTTATTGATTTGCTTCTAGAGCTTCATAAACAAATTGCTTTTGTTTTGTTCAGCCTCCCACAGTTATCTGGTACCCTTCAAGCGCTTGATTGCGGAGAGTTGGGCAGGTTCATTGAGAACCTGGAGGTTGGTTGGGATTGAGTTGATCTTTCCTAATCAGCTGATGACGACCAGAGTTATTAGCTTGTGGGCGTTGTTACTTAAAACTGCCTTGTTCTATTGAACTCTGAACAAACCTTGACTTATTTGTTCAAGTCTTTCCCTGCACCATCTTGTCTCAGATAGTGTTGTTTCCATCGCTACTGACAACTCTTATCCTCTTCTCTTAGTTTGATTTCTCATCCATAAGGTTCTGGACCTTGATTCCGGTTACATTTAAATATTATTGTAACTCCTAGGAGGGCAGCCTAAACAGCACCTTTCCCCTCCACAGAACTGCCACGGCTTAGCACCGTTTGGAGTCTTACATTTGGTCCCCCGGGCCGGCATCAAACCAGAAACCTTGGGATTTACAGTCCCAAGACATTTAAAATCAACCTCGAAATCCAATTTTTTCTTTTCTTTTTTTTCTCTTCTCAAATCTGATCCGTGGAGGCAACTTATCCTAGAAGTAAGTCCTCCCAATTTGTGCACCGCTTGGGCAAGATACTTGTTGTTTTTTGGCGCAACCCTACTCTTGCCACACTCGTGAGCCACTTTGTGTTGACCTTTACCTGCTCACTAGAAGAAGCCGCGACCTTTTCCCCCGGCTTGCTCCCGGTGCTGAATCTCCAAATCCAAAGTATCCATCCATTCCCTTCCGTCATCACCACTCGATCCTGATCCTGTTCCGCCATTTTTCAAATCATCATCCGATCCATCAAATCCAACGCTCATCTAACTCGCCCCACTCCTCCTTCAACTCAATCTTCCCTTCCTACGACCGCTACTATTGCCCCCCTCAACGATTCTTCAATAACATCCTGCTCCCATTCAATCAAATCCTCACATCTTTTAACCTCGACAAAACCGAACTCGACACATCACTTCTCACCAAATCCAACGTCATTCTTGAAACAGTTAAGCTGATCAGATGTGAGATACTCATTCACGATTCTCATTTTCTCTCGACTACACTCTCATTCTCTCCTTCTTTTGTCGCCTCAGTGTCCTTCCTATTCTCCTTGTTTTATTCCTCCGCTTCCTCTCCTTACCTTTCTCACTGCCAACGTCCGTCTTAATACTAGAGAAAACATCCTGGGTAAGACTCAACCGTTGTCCTTCATTTATAATCTCTTTACTCCATCAAGATGTTTACTTGTTTCATTCGTTAGTCCATTGGTCTTTGTAGGCAATTAAACCTAAAGAAATCCCTCATCTTAACACTTTGGAAATCTGCTTTTTAGATCCCCTAGGAACTCTGTTATTTGATATGGCATCTTCTGCTACTCCAACCACCCCTGTCCGACCTAAGATGGTAAAGATCAAACCTCAGAACAAGAACTTAGGCTTCAACGGTACAAATGTCAAGCAATTCTTGGACTCCTACAAAATGGCTGCTGAAGTGGATGGAGCTAGTGAATTCAATATGGCTTATCAGTTGCGATTCTTTATCTCCTCTGATGAAGTTATGGAGGTAATCGAGTCTTTCGAGGGATTTGAATCCCACAACTGGACGCTTCTCAGGGAGGCTATGTTGGCATACTGGGGTAAAATAGATGTGGCTAGGTTTACTCTGCAGGATTTGGATGCTCTGGTTTCTCAGTGGATCTCCAATGGTGGTATTTCTTCAGCCTCTGACTATCAGATCTTTAGGAAGTCTTGGGACCCCATTCAAAACTATCTTATCCGAAACGATCACATTGACACAGTGGACGAAATTTGAGCAAAGTTCTTCCAATCTTTTTCGTCGGCTGTGCAGGAAAGGATTAAAGAAGAACTGGTAAAATCTGGATCCATGATTACCACCAGGGATAATCAATTCAAGCTCCCTATTTCTCTCACCCTTAGGAGTACTGTGGATAAAGTCATGAAAGGTCAAACTGCTCTTACCTTTGAAAAGCCTAGAACTACTGAACCGGTCCATGCTCCTTCTTTTAAAGAGTCAAACAATATTATGATTAAAATGGAGGCAGATTTTAGGCCTAAAGCAGATCCTAATTCCAATCGGGAACCTACTACTATAGATGAAATCACCAAGTTACTTAGAGCCTTTGAGAACAAAATAGATCAAAAGATTTCTTCGCTAGCTACTCCCAAAACTCCTTCTTCTGTCCCCAAATCAACTCTGGTCTGTTACTACTGTCATAGGGAAGGCCATGGAACCGGACAATGCCAGGAAGTTCAGAAGGACCTAAAGGAAAAGTTGGTAGAGCAGAGGGGAAACAATTACTTCCTCCCTAATGGTGCCCTAATCCCTTTTGACTCTTCTTGTCCTATCCGACATGTGGTGGCCTCTTACCAGCCATCACCTCCTGTGAAAGCATCTCTTGCTTCCTTTGAATTTTGATCATCCTGTGGTACCCTCCAACCTTGGTATCCTCCAGCTATTTCTTCCTCTAGTCTTGCTGGGACTACTTATCAATCTGATCCAGCCAGGAAACAACATGAGGAACCTAAACCTCATAAGGCTCCTTCCTTGCCAACTTCAATCCTTCAAAAACCCGTTAAACGTCAATCATCACTTGAGCCTCCTTCCTCTGATGTAGAAGACATGGAGGTAGAAAAGGAACCACTCATGGAAAGGTTCCCAGATCACCCTGATCCTTCTCCCTCACCTCAACCTTCTAATCCTATCTTAGATTCTGCGTCACCTGAACTTCCTCCCCCCACCCAACCCAAAGTTCGATTTGAAAGGGGCATCTCCAAGGATCACCCCAATGCTGTGGAGGGAGTATTAAAGTAAATTTCTGATCTCAAAATTCCTGATCTATCTGTGGCTGAACTCCTATCGATCTCTCCATCTGTTGCTGAAGGAATGAAGAAATGGGTCTCTCGTCGACGTGTGGAAATTGGCCCTGAAGAACTCAAAGTCTCCTCTGGCACTTTAATGGAGGACTCTGGTGGAACCAGTCCTTCTTTGGACTCCAACCTTTATTCCTTTCCCCTTGGTTTTCTTCCTTGTTATCTTGGTGACTCAGCTAAAACTGTTTCTCCTCTTGTGGATTCTGGATCTCAGCTTAACTTAATCTTGGATGCTATGGCCTGCAAGCTCAAACTTAGTCCTAGGGTCAGCTTCAACTCTGCAGTGTATGGGATAGGAAATCAAGCTTGTGAACTGGTTGGTATTGCTGAAGATGTACTGGTCAGGATTGGTCAAAATATCGTTGGAACCTGCCATTTTTGGATTACTCGTTTGGACAGTCCTATGATCTTGGGACGACCCTTCTTAATGGACTTTGGTGCAACCCTGATGTTTTCTGATCAAGTTGGGGAGATAATTCTTCTCCCTGATGCTGATGGCAGGAAAATTGAAGTCCCTCTTTGCTCTTTGGATTCTGGTCATTGGGAAAGAGATTTTCCTGGTCATTCTCCCAAATCATCTTTTAAGGGGAAGCAGAAGGATAACTCTAGTTCCTCTCATTTTTTAGGGGAATAGTTGATCCTACTAATGGTTGTAGCTCTTTTCAGCCTCAGACTGCAACTCAAGGGTCAACTCCCATCCCTCAGGCTTATTTTTCATTCCTTTCATCATTCTCTTCTGAGCTCAAGAATATTAAAAAACAAAAACATATCAAAATAGAAAAATCCAAAAATATTTCTTCTCCATCTCCTTCTCTCTCTGGATCTGTTGTGTCTTCTTTTCCTTCTACTTTTAAGTCTGATCAATCTTCTCTCAGTTCCGGTTCAAATCTCCGCAATGAGTCTTAACTAGATCCTAATTGCAATTCCGTTTTTGGTGGTTTTGGTATGAAGGAATATGGGCTTCAGTGGAGGCAATTTGGGGTACAAGTAAGTCCTCCCAATTGTGCACTGCCAGGGCAATCTTTTACCGTCATTTTCAAAACCCTACCTTGTGCCACACATGTGAGCAACGTATTATCTCCTGGTTCTCCTTTTATGGAAAAGGCACCCTTCAAGGATATTGCAGAACATTGGACTTGGAAGATGTTGGAACTTGGACTCAGCTTTTGTAATCAAGTCTCTCTGGTCAACTCTTGGAGGAAACAAGAACTTCTCTCTTTTGCCACTAAGTATAAACCAGTTGCTAAAAAGATCCAACCAGTCAACCAGCCTATGCCTCTCAACCTCAATCCTCCCCTTATGCGTCCTCCTCTATCTCGCGATCCTTACTGTGGTCTTCCTCAATCTCTTACTGGTCCCTTTGTGCCTAATGGACGGGTCACTGAAGAACTTCTGAAGGTGGTCAACTTTGGTCCAGATGGATGGCTTCTTCCTGATGAGTTAAATTTAATCAAAAATGTCTTATCTCTAAGAGAAAAATCTATTGCTTTCTGTGAAGAAGAGAGAGGTCTCTTGCGGGAATCCTATGGCCTCCCTTATATCATCCCTGTAGTTGAACATGATCCTTGGCAAAAGAAAAAGATCCATATCCCTGCTGCTAAAGTTGACGAATTCATCAAGTTGGTCCGGGAACGAGTTCGAACTGGCCTGTATGAACAGTCAACTTCTAGTTACTCCAGCCCTGTCTTCTGTGTCCTCAAGAGTAATGGTAAACTTAGAATAGTTCATGATCTTCAACATCTTAATAAAGTTACTATTAAAGACTCTGGTATCCCTCCTGCTACTGAAGAATTTGTTGAATCCTTTGCGGGAAGAGCTTGCTATGGTCTAGTGGATATTATGGGTGGCTATGACGAACAATCCTTACATCCTATTTCTTGTCCTCTCACTACTTTCAATACTCCTCTTGGTTGATTTCAACTTACTCGATTACCTCAAGGAGCCACCAACTCGGTTGCAGTCTATCAGGCTCAGATGATGTGGATCCTCCAGGATGAAATCCCTGATCATGCTGGTATCTTTATAGACAATGGAGGAATTAAAGGTCCAGTATCTGACTATGATAATGAGCTCTTACCTTGGCATCCAGGAATTTGTCGTTTTATCTGGGAATATGCTACTACCTTGAGGAGGATTCTGTTTTGAATCAAGGAATCTGGCCTTACTGTCTCTGGATCCAAACTGGCGGCTTGTGTCCCTGCTCTGGAAATTGTTGGTCATGTGGTCTGCAAGGAAGGAAGAAGGATGGCACCAGCCAAAGTCAACAAGATCATCTCTTGGCCTACCCCAATCAATCCAACTGAAGTTAGGGGCTTTCTAGGTGTGGTCACTTATGTTAGAATCTTTATCCCATCTTTATCCAAAATCTGTGTACCCTTGCGTCGTCTAACCAGAAAAGATGCTGAATGGATTTGGACCCAAGATTGTGAATGTGCTTTCCAGCTACTCAAAAGGATAGTTGGTAAAGACATAGTTTTGAAAAAGATCTCTTATGGACCTGTAGCTGGCAAGATCAAGCTGGCTGTTGATTCTAGTTATCAATCTGTTGGGGCCATCCTTACTCAGGAAGATGAAAATGGTTGGGACCGTCCTGCTCTTTATGAATCTTTGTTGTTTTCAGATGTAGAATCTAGATACTCCCAGCCCAAACTGGAACTCTGTGGTGTGGCTCAAATGATGAAGAAGCTTCAAACCGTTCTCTGGGGCCAACATTTTGAATTGCAAGTTGATGCTTGATCCATCATTGAAATGATCAATGCTCCCAGTCTTCCCAATGCTCTTATGACTTGTTGGGTGGCCTTTATCCAGCTTTTCTCTTTTGATATTGTTCACAGGCCGGGAAAATCTTTTACCATGCCTCACGGTTTATCTCGACAACCTCTTGGGGACAACGAATCTGATGTTGGAACCAATTTCAATGAAGAGGAACCTTTAATTCGACCTATTTTCTCTGTTTCTTTGCAAAATTATTCTGGCTTTCAACAAGGCTTCTGGTTAAAATTAGAGCAGTACCTTTCAACTCTTCAAAAACCTCCTGATCTCTCTGCTAAGGAATTTTGATCTCTTAAACAAAAGTCTTCTAATTTTTTTGTTCAAGGCTCTAGACTTATGAAGAGGGGCAATCCTTGTGCTCTTATTGTTGTTACTATTCCCTCTAAACAAGATTCTATCCTTGAAAGTCTCCATGAAGGCCTTGGTCATCGTGGGGAAACCAAAACTTATCGACAATTATCCGAACGATTCTGGTGGCCATCTTTGAAGAAATCCGTCTCCCAATGGTGCAAGAGTTGTGAAGTTTGTCAAAAACGTGATCTTAGGCGCCCAGCCGAAATTTGTTATCCTACTGGGGAGTCCACTGTCTTTGGAAGGATTGCTATGGATGTGGTTCATATTAAGGCAGGTGGTGCTAAGTACCTCATTGTGGCTAGAGATGATTTTTCCAGATGGGTTGAAGCAAAATTTCTTAAGAACCTTAGCTCTGAATCAGTGGCAGCTTTCCTCTACAAGACCTGGACAATGCGTTATGGCCTGGCTCGATCTTACTCTACTGATGGTGGCTCTGAATTTGGGGGCAAGCTTGCTGAAATGATCCGATCCCTTCCTGGACAACATAGAGTTACTACTCCTTATTATCCTGAAGGCCAAGGCATGGTGGAACAAGGCCATGCTCCTTTGAAGGCTGCACTTGTTAAACTGGCTGGTGAAAGTGGCAAGAATTGTTGCAAATTCCTTCCTCTTGTTCTCTTCTCTGATTGAATCTCAACCAAAAGGACTAATGGCTACTCACCTTATGAAATCATCTTTGGTCAAAGAGCAGTCCTTCCTTTGGATCTGGAAATGGAATCTTTCTTGGGTATCTCTTGGGAGGAGGTGTCCTCAACCACGGATCTGTTAGTTGCTAGATCCAAGCAACTGGTGCAAAGTGAAGACGTTCGTGATGAAGCTTATCAAACAATGATGGAGTCCAGAGAAAAATCCGTCCATTATTGGGAGGACAAGCACTCTAATCAAATCAGGGAGCCCTTGAACCCTGGTGACCTAGTTTTAGCTTATAATCAATCTTTGGAGACCCAGTGGGGCAAGCTTTTCTCTAATCGTTGGAATGGCCCTTATCGAGTGGTTCATCAAGTTAGAGGTGGATCTTATGTTTTGGAGGAGCTGGATGGTACTCGGTTGACCAGAAGGTTCTCTGCTGATCAAGTCAAGAAGTTTCATTGTCGTGGGGGCAACTTATCTCAGAAGTAAGTCCTCCCAATTGTGCACCACCAGGGTCATTTGCTGCGTTTTTGTTGTAAAACTCTACTGTATGCCACATATGTGAGCACCTGGGACGCCCTCCTTGTTCTATTCCTGCCGCTTCTAGGGTTCATTTGGAAGAATCAAGATATTTTCCTCAAATCTTCAAATTGCTCTCAAGATCAAGAAATGGCCAATCTTTGCTTCAATTTCTTTGTTCCCTGCTTTTCTTTTTTTTCCCTTCAAAATTTTAGATGCAGACTAGGGACAGTCTGTAAGTTGGGGAGAGATGTGGTGACCAATCCGGGACACCACAAAAAAAAAGAAAAAAAAAAAAAATATATATATATATATATCTTTGTTGGTTGTACCCCTATGGGTACCTTCATTTCCCCCCATCTCTCAACCTCTCCCTGTCCTAGCGGTTTAGGACAGGTCTCTTGCCTGTCTCTCCGCTTCGATCCCCCCGTTCTATGTTCAACTCCCACTTGTTGCGCTCGCGGCAAAAGTCAGGGCCGCGAGCGCAACAAGTGGGAGTTGAACATAGAACGGGGGGATCGAAGCGGAGAGACAGGCAAGAGACCTGTCCTAAACCGCTAGGACAGGGAGAGGTTGAGAGATGGGGGGAAATGAAGGTACCCATAGGGGTACAACCGACAAAGATATATATTTTTTTTTTGTGGTGTCCCGGATTGGTCACCACAACCGTAGAGACCTCAGTGAAGGTCGGAGGGGTAACAGAATTGTTGAGGCTTTGACCAACTGCATATTCAAAGCTCTGGGGGTCAACGCCGGAGGGCGGTACCACGGTGGCTTGAATTATCAATCCGTAGAGTTCATCAAGCAAGACCTCAACGCGGGTAAGGTCCGCAATGATCTTATGCCAACCTGCTATCCAAACATCATCAGATCCGGATTTGTCATTCATAGCTGTGATAAAACAATCAATGATCGCCAAATTGTGCTGGCGGTCCGTCTTGTTGCACTTCTTCCGGAGAAGCTCAATGAGGGGCTGCGCTTCCTTGGTCCCAGATCCTTTGACGACGCTGAGGAGCATGTCATCAATGGTGTTCCTGATGAGGATGGTAATGGACTCCTTGTGGTCCCTAGTGAGATGGTTGAATGCTGTGGGGTCATTCATAAAGCTGGTGTCGCGGTGGAGAGCTCTACGGAAGGTTCTATCAATGGCGCTTTCCCATTGTAAATAGTTGGAACCGTCAAACAATAGTATGGTCTTTTTAGGGTTCATGTTGTTGTGCACGGTGACTGGGTCTTCAAAGAATTTTTTTGTAACCGGGTCAACATTGCCAGGATCACCGCCTTGAGAAAAGTGGGGAGGGCGACTTTGTTCCAACCTTTCAATACGTGCTTGCAGGTTGTTGATCACTTCAAGGAGCAACTCTATAGAGGGAGGGCTCATGTTGTCCTGCTCCGGGATGAATCTCCCTTCTCTTGCGGAGTATAACAACAATTCTTCTGATGTACGTCTCTGCCCGATGTGGTGTCATTATATAGCCTCGGGTTGGGGACTGCGTCGCGGCCTGCGCGCTCAGCATCTGGTAGGTTAGGCTCAGCAGTGGGCGCGGCGGGATTGAGCACGCGACTGCGGGCCGGGCCTGACTAAGGGAGGCGGGCCGCGACCCGCTTGGATGTCCAACTCACGGATGGAGCTGGGCCGACCAGGTTCTTGGAACGGCTAGTCGGGGGGAAAAAAGCGGGGCGACAGCGGGGCTATATGCGTGGGCAGCCGCGCGCAAGCGCGGGCCGGCCACGGGAAGGGAAATCCACGACGGCGCGTCGGGTGGATGCGCGCAAGCGCGGCGAACTTTGGGTATCGCGCGGCGGAGGGCCGCGCCACAAAAAGACAAAACGGATGCGCGTAATGACAGGCAAGCTGGCGGGGATAGGGTATGGGTATAGGTTGGGGGATGGGTTGGGGTTCTGGGTCTAGGGTTCCTTCTTCATGGTTGCCAGTCTGTCTTTGTGCTTGTACTTAGGTTAGGGTTGAGGGGGAGGGCTCAAATACCTTTTCCCTTGACTCCGGGTTGTAGGGGAGAGGATCTCGGGGGATCCATCTACCTCTATATCCATCTATATCCATCTATCTCTCTCTATCTCTCTCTCTCTCTCTCTCTCTCGGGGAAAAGGAAAGGAAGCATTCTTGGTCTTACAGACGCTAGAACCATCGATCCCGTAACTAGGGACAACTTTGTGAGGGATAACCTCTAAAGTTTCCACATCTGGGGGTCTGGCCGGGAACTTTCGATCCGTTCTCAGTCTCTTGAAGATTACGCAGAATGCTACCGACAACCGCTCCGGGATCCAATGCTCCCCTTGCCTACCCTCCACGACCGACTCCCGTCTCTGCTGCTCAACCCCCTCCGCCGCCGTCCGCTCATGCTCCTAGAGTTAGCGGGTTCGCTCCTCCCTCGGAAGGGTCGTCGGACATGGCGGCAGAGGCCCCACGCCGCGTTTGGTTGAGGCCGAGGGATTTCCCTCTTCTTTGGTTCAGTACCTCGGATGTCGAGCGGTTCCTTTCTAGGTTCGAAGGGATTGCGGACTCGGAGGGCGCGTCGGGCGCGGATAAGGTTCGGACTATTGTGCTGTTCATTACCAAGGAGGAGAAGCTGCGGGACGTGGAAGAAATGGTTGGATACAAGAGGCAAGACTGGGGGAAGTTGAAAAGCGAGATGTTGGCGAGGTGGGGAAAGCATGAACCCCGGTTTCGGGAAAGCGACTTTGATCAAGCTGCGGAGGAGGCAATCGAAAATGGCGGGGTGCAATCGCGCAAAGGATTAGTGGAATATATGTCAAGGTTTGAGCGAATCTACGGGTACCTTGCAAAGAACGAGGTCGTCGCGGGTCAGACGGGTGCCATGAAGCGGGCGTTTCTGGGGGGTCTCGCGCCCCAGCTCCGTTCCAGAGTGCAACGATACCTGTACGACCACGGCCTGGTTAAGAGGTCGCTGGATGGGAGCGTCGCGATTCTCCCCGATCTTTCGGTTATCCGTCAAGCCGTGGAAAGCGAAATTGATTTGGACGAGCTCATCGCGGATACGGCACAAATGTACCCGTCTTCCTCCAAGAAATCGGTCACGATCTCGGCGCCGGCCCCCAACCAAACTTCGGCCGTGCGGCCACCGATGCCCTCTCATGCCGGACTTTCCCAGCAGTCTCCGGGGCCATCAGTCGGGGAGATAACGGAGATTCTGCGGGACATAAGGGTTTTCCTCAACCGGACACCGGTTCCTACAGCTCCAGCAGCCGCACCGTTTCCGGCGGCTCCTTCTCAACCGCGCGCAGTGCCTCCTCACATGGCGGAGGGGTTCCAGCCCCCTAGCGGATCATCCGGATTGTACGGGTCGCCGCGATGTTCATATTGCGGGGAGAGAGGGCACTGGAAGTCAGTTTGTGAGGATCTCACTTGGGACATGGACGAAGGGCTTGTTCGCGCATCCGGGATGATGTACATATTTCCGACGGGTGAATCGGTGGACCTGACCAAGGACAAGCCGCCACCAATGGTGCAAGTGCGGGAAAGAGCAAAGGCTAAGACCAAGACTGCTTGGGTCTCGCTTGGGATTGTCACCGCGCCCGGAACCTGGGTAGCGCCGAGAGTGGAGGCCAAAGTCAGGGCATTGGTGACGAATGAGCGTATTGCGATGGATGTTGACAAGCGACCAACGGCCTCGAAGCCAGTTGCGCGAGTACCAATTTCGGACAGGCCGTCCTCTAATCCCGCGGGAAAGAAGAAGGCCGCGGACATCGTCCAAAGGGTAATGGGGAACGACTCACCAATACCCCTGACCCTACGAGAGCTAGCGGCGGTGTCCCCCGCGGTCGTCGACGAGATGGTCCAGGCCTTGAAAGATTGCGGTCAGGGTCGGGTGCCAACGACGGTTCAGCGGGTTAACGTGGCGGAGGAGGAAATGGATCCTGAGCCGTGCCGGTCAAAGTTGGTATCCGTCCCGCTTGCTTATGTCGCAATGACCATTGCCGGGTGGAAGGTGTGGGCGATGGTGGATAGCGGGTCAATGGTCAACCTGCTCCCATCAAGGTTGGTGGACAAGCTTGGTCTGGTGCGGAGGAAGTGTGCGATGGGCCTTCGGGCGTTAAATGGCGGGGAATGCCCCGTGGATGGAGTAGTAGAGGCGGAGGAGGTGGAAGTCGCCAAGGTCTGTAAGCCTCTGTCATTTCTCTCAGTGGAATGCGGAGACGTGATTCTAGGTTGGCCATTCATGTTTGGGTTCCGAGCCCAAATGGCCTTCAACGCCAAGGAAGGAACGGAGGCGCTGACCGTCGAAGACTCGCTCGGAGCGCGGTTTGAGACGACAATCTGCAATCACGGGAGAGGGAAATGGGTACAGGACCCAATGTCTGGCGGCAATGAAGAGTCTGGCGCGGGGGTTGACCGTAAGGGTTACCCTGCGGAGGATTTTTCCTAGTCGGCCGCGGGAACCGTGCGGAGCAGGCTCCGGCTCAGCACGGGCGGCCGACAGGTGAGGAGCAAGCGGGGGAGGGCGCGCGTGGGGGGCAGGTGCCAGAAGTAAGTCCCATTCCTCAGTATGCATCGCCCAAAGGCGCTACGCTTCGAAAACCCTATCATCATGCCACAGTCGTGAGCAAAGGCGAAAGCCCCGGTCTGGTCATTACTAGGACTTACGACGGCGACGATTGGGTCTGGATGGCGCGGTGTAACGCGGGCAAGTACAAACCGGTAGCACGGAAAGTCTGGCCGCGGAACGAGCCAATGCCTCAGGGGCTCAACGGACCCTTATGACCGATTGCGTGGTCCCGCAACCCGTGGGAGACGCCCCTTAGGAAGAATGGATGGGTAACGCGGTCGGCGCGAATCACGGATGAGCGGGTGGACGCCCTTAACTTCGGACCAACGGGATGGCTGAGTGCAGAGGAGATGGATCTGCTGGTGTCGGTATTGGTGATGAGGGAGAAGGCGCTTGCTTTTGGACCGGACGAGCGCGGGTTGTTGAGAGGTGAGATTGGGGACCCTTACGTTATTCCCACTGTTCCTCAAGAACCGTGGCAAATCAAGCCGATTCCAATCCCCCGTACCGTTCGGGAGCCCTTTCTGGAGCTGTTACGGGAGCACGTAAGGACGGGGCTTTACGAGCAATCCACGTCAAGCTACTCAAGTCCTATCTTTGCGGTCGTTAAGCAGGACAGGAAGTCGCTAAGGATTGTTCACGACCTTCAGAGGCTAAATTCGTTCACTATTTGCGACGCGGGGCTTCCCCCGCGCGTGGAAGAATTTCTGGAGTCGATGGCCGGGCGCGCTTGCTACGGGCTTGTGGACGTGATGGGGGGATATGACCAGCGAGAACTCCACCCTGACTCGCAGCCACTGACGGCGTTTGAAACCGGGCTAGGGAGGATGCAGCTGACGCGGCTACCGCAAGGTGCGACCAACTCAGTGGCGGTATACCAAGCCCAAATGACCTGGATACTACGCGACAACCTTCCGGAAGGCGTGCAGATCTTCATCAACAACGCTGGCATTAAAGGCCCCAGAACAGACTACAAGGGCGCGGTCCTAGAGGATGCACCCGCGATCCGGCAATTCGTCTGGGAATACGCGGAGACTCTGGAACGAGTCCTCTTCCAAATTGAGGAGGCAGGCCTTACTGTGTCCGGGAAAAAGTTGGCGGTCTGCGTTCCGGCGCTCGAAGTACTGGGGCATGTCGTGGCCTACGACGGGAGGCAAATAGCGGAGAAGAAGCGGAATAAGGTTCTTGAATGGCCGACCCCTCGGACAGTGTCGCACGTCCTGCAGTTTCTGGGGTTGTGCAGCTACGTCCGCATGTTCATCGAGCGGTTTGCGGAAGTAGCGAGCCCAATGCGGGCATTGACGCGTAAGGGGGCGGAGTGGAAGTGGACCAAGGGATGCAATGCCGCTTTCGCAAAGCTCAAGGAAATCGTGGGGCGCAACATTGTCCTTCGAGACCTCGATTACAACGCCGGAGGGATACGCCTGGCGGTCGACTCTAGTGAGTTTGGCGCCGGGGGGGTCTTGACACAGGAGGAGGACGGAAAAGATAGGCCGGTGCTCTACGAATCGGTCACCTTTACCGCGACAGAGAGTCGGTATTCGCAGCCAAAGCTGGAGCTGTGCGGCGTCACCAAGATCGTACGGCGGTTGCAGCACCTTTTGTGGGGCGTGCACTTCGAGCTCCTGGTTGAGGCGGAGGCCTTGGCGCGAATGATTAACTCACCGACGCTGCCAAACGCGCCCATGACCAGGTGGGTAGCGTTTCTCCAGTTATTCTCCTTTAACGTGGTGCACATCCCAGGAAAGGCGTTCACAATGCCGGATGCGCTGTTGCGGTACCCGCGGGACAACCCATACGAGGGGGCGGAACCCTTGGACGTGGAAGCTCCGGCCGTTTGGGTAGGAAAGACGGAGGCGGCGGTTTGTCTTCCGTTGCGTCAGTCGGAACGTTACGCGGTCTTGTGCTCTTATTTGCAGGATCTCCGGTTCCCCGAGGGCACGACGGAAATGGTCGCCCAATGGGTGAGGCGAAACGTTCTGAACTTTTACTTACAGGACGGTCAGTTATGGCGGCGGAGCGGTTCCGTGCCTCTTGTTGTCGCGACTTCTAGGGCCGACCAGGAGGTGATTCTAGGAAGTCTGCACGACGACCTTGGTCATCGGGGTGAGGTCGAGACGCAGAGGAGGGTGAAAGCAAGGTTTTGGTGGCCGGGGGTCGTTTGCGCGGTGCGCGACTGGGTGAAGTTGTGCGAGGCCTGCCAACGGCGAAGCTCGAGGCTGCCCAAGGAGGTCGGCCGCCCCACGGGCAAGGACGCGCTGTTTGGGCGCGTTTTGCTGGACGTGGTCCACATCAAGGCGGGTAAGTTTGCGTATTTGCTGGTTGCGCGCAACAATCTGTCTGGGTGGGTGGAAGCGAGGCCCCTAGCAAAGCTATTGGCGGAAAAGGTGGCTCAGTTTCTGGAAGAAGACTGGTTCGCGCGCTACGGGTCGCTTTGCTTGGTCACCGTCAACGGAGGGGCGGAGTTTTGGGGACGCCTGATGACGCTGGTGCAGAGTTGTGGAGCAAAATTCGGCCGCGTGACAGAATACTACCCGGAGGGCGCGGGGATGATCGAGCGGGGGCATCAGCCAATCAAGGATGCCCTGGTGAAAATGTGCGGTGAGGACGGCAAAAGGTGGCAGGTGGCACTCCCCGTGGTCCTTTTCGCCGATTGGATCTCTGTGAAGCGCTCAACGGGGTATTCGCCTTACAAGTTACTCTACGGGCAGTGGCCTGTGCTTCCCGTGGACATCAAGCTGAACACGTTTTTGGGCGTGGATTGGTGGAAGGTTAAGATGTCTGCGGATCTGATTGAGGCGCGGGCTGAACAGCTCCTTAGGCGTGAGGAGACCTTGGGAAAGGCTGCGGAGTGGTTGAAGAAAACCCGGACGGCGTCAGTCCGCTATTGGGACGAGCGCTGTTCCCATCGGCTCCGGGATCCGCTGCGGAAGGGGGACCTGGTCTTGCTGTATAATTGGAGTCTGGAATCCCAGTGGGGCCGGCTTTTTGCCAACCGGTGGAACGGGCCGTACCGCGTGGCCTCTAAGTTCTTGGGCGGCAGCTACGGGCTTGAGGAATTGGACGGGACGCCACTTAAGCGGAAGGCCGCGGCTTCGCACGTGAAACGCTTCTTCACGCGCGGTTCCACTTCCTTTGACGAGACAGCGAGCAATGATTCAGGGCCCGGGGGCGAGGCGGTCCCAGAGTCGGATGACGGCGCGGATCGTTCGGATAGCGAAGTAGCGGCGCGCGACGCGCGACCCCGGAGAAGTAGGAGGTTGCAGACGGCTGGGGACAGCTGTCAAGCTGGGGGGGGCGCTAGGTGGTTAAGCTTTATTTGGTGAGGGGGGTGTTCTAGCCGGTTCACAGCCGGGACAACTAGACACCCCAGAATGTTTGTTTCCTTATGTTTTTTGTTTGGGCTTGGCTTTGGATTGGTACTGGCTATGGTTTATTTATTGCAGGTATGCGGGCGCGGCGTGGCGTCGGGCCCGCAAACGCAAGGACAAGCCCTGCGCACGGATGGCGGGACGAAGAGCTCTGCTAAAAAAAAAAAAAAAAAAAAAAAAAAAAAAAAAAAAAAATATATATATATAATAATAAAATAAAATAATAAATATAGGATATTTTCTTTCTCTTCTTTGGATTTGGGCTGTTTTCTTTCCTTTTTTTGTCTGTTTCTCTCCTGTTTCTTTCTTCAACGGACGGGCGCGACGGTCAGGGATGGTATGGACGCGGATTAAAGCTTAGCTTGGTAAGGGGGTGCTCTAGCCGGTTCACAGCCGGAACGACTAGACACCCCAGAATGTTTGTTCCCATTGCTTCTCCCTTATACTCCCGGTTGTGAGCGCGTGCTGTTGGCGCGGTGTGGAAACTTTAGAGGTTAACCCCCCCAAAGTCGTCCTTGAGTTCCGGAAGTTATTGATCAAAGCGTCTGTAAGGAGATTGGATGCAGCCGTTCAAGAGAAAAGGAGGGAAGAGGAGAGGGGTTCTGTTTTCCTAAGTCCGCTCCCCGCCTCCTGATGATACAATGATACGATAATCCAATGATACAATGCTCCCCCCACAACCCGGAGTCGAGGGGAAGGGTATTTGAGCCCTCCCCCTCAGCCCTAACCTAAGTACAAGCACAAAGACAGACTGGCAACCATGAAGAAGGAACCCTAGACCCAGAACCCTGACCCATCCACCAACCCATACCCTATCCGTGTCCTATTCCGCTTGCTTGCCTGCCATTACACGCATCTGGTTCGTCCCCGCAGCGCGGCCCTCCGCCGCGCGCTTCTCGAAGTTCACCGCGATTGCCCGTATCCGCCCGACGCGCCGTCGTGAATTTCCCGTCCCATGGCCGGCCCGCGCTTGCGCGCGGCTGTCCACGGGTATAGCCCCGCAATCGCTCCGTCCTTTCCTTCCCTAACTAACCGCCCGAGAACCTGATCGGCCCGGCTCCATCCCTGGGTTGGACATCCAAGCGGGTCGCGGCCCGCCTCCCTTAGTCAGGCCCGGCCCGCAGTCGCGTGCTCGATCCCGCCGCGTCCACTGCTGAGCCCGCAGCGGCCGCTGCTGAGAACGCGCGCACCCCAACTGCTGAGCGCCCAGGCCGCGACGCAGTTCCCGATCCGAGGCTATATATTGACACCACATCCCCCCCCCAACTTGAGTTCTGTCCCCAGAGATCCTCCCCATTGTCACCTCTGCCGTCCTTCGCGCCCTACCCCCTCTACCAACTCTAAACTCCGCTCCGCATCCCTATCCCTCCACTCCATCGTCATCATGGTCCGCTGCGACTTCTGCGCCCAAAACGGGCTTGAATGCTCTATTGGGTCCGGCCGCCGCGCCTGCTCCGCGTGCCGCCGCGGACACCGCCGCTGCTCGCTTAGCAAGGGTATACCCCGTGGCCCCAACCAATCCGGCTCTCGTCCTTGACCGCGCAAACGGGCTCGTCCGGACCCGTTTGTGGTTTCGGATGACAACGCTATCTCGGAGGACTCGTGGACTCCACCCGGATCACCTCCCCGCCGTCCTCGTCCAAACTCCGACCGCGACTCCTCTTCTCCGCTTCGCCGCGCGGGACCCCCGCGTAAGGATGACTATCCGGACTTCGCGGCTTATCGGAGGGCATTGCGATTTTGGGCGGATCGCGTCCGGGTTACGCAAGGCGCGAGGGACCCGCAAATCGACGAAATCCTTAGGCGACGCGCTACTCCGGCCCCGGCTCCTCCTCCACCCCCTGCTCCGGCTCCTCCGACTCCACGAGGCCCTACTCCTCCGCCCGCTGCTCCGACTCCTCCGACTCCACGAGGCCCTACTCCTCCGCCCGCGTTGCCGGTGGTCATCTCGTCATCGCCTCCTACCGGACTGGACCCTCCCGTTGGATCCCCTGAGCGCCCGTCCGCACCAGCCCCTCCTCCCACCGACTCTCCCGAGATCCCGGAGATTCCGGTCGTGATGGCGCTCCCGGCAGCCATCTTCAAAGTTTTCGCGGAAAGGTCGACTACAATGCTCCGCCAATACCTTGCGACTCCCGGAGCCCAATCCTTGGAATCCCGGCGTGAACTCTTGGCGTCATTCCGGGCTCTACTGGCGTCGTCAAGGGCGGAAATGGAGGAAATGATGAAGATGGCTTAAGCGCCTCGGCCTCGTCCCCTCTTCCCCTTTTCTTTTTCCCTTTCCTCTTTTATCCGCTTTTGTTGTACCGCGTTCCCTATTCATTGAGAGAAATACACGTCTCAAACGCGAATTTGTTTTACCAAGAAAAAGCCGCGCCGCGCGCATCGTGAAGGCGAGAATGAGAGCCGGGTCCGCGCCTGAGTGAGAACTAAGCCGCGAGGTTGAGAAAATCCATGCCGCGCCCAAAAAATGAGAAAATAAGAAAAAAAGTGACGAGTGAGAAATGATAGAAAAGGTGAAAGATTTCTTTTTTTTTTTTTTTTTTTTTTTTTTTTTTTTTTTTTTTTTTTTTTTTTTTTTATATATATATACCATTGCCGCGCCCGCCCTATCCCCCAGTTCCCCCCCCCAAACTTAGCTGCTGTCCCCAGCTGATGGCTTCGCGAGTCCCACCGATCAACCTCCGGTTTCCTAACCCTTTTTAACAACTGCCCAATCTCTTGGGGCTCCAAGTGCCAGAAGACCATGGCAACGTCAACATGTAACCCGGAGTTTGTGGCAATGGGGATGGCAATGGAGCTTTTTGTTTCTTTACGTGCTTTGTGTCTTGATTTTGATTTGTCCATCTCCTCTCAGGTTTATTGTGATAACTGCGCGGCAGTTCTTGTTGCTACTGAGAACGGGTCTCGCTCCCGTATGAAACACATTTCCCAAAATTTTTTCTTCATCAACGATCTGATACGCGAATTGAAAATACACCTGACGTGGATCTCGACCAACGAACAACTCGCCGACATACTCACCAAGCAACTTGGACCAACAAAACAATCCCAATTCTGCGACTCATTTTTACCAGTTATTCGATGCTCAGTTTGCGGGGGGGGGGGTGTTGTATATACAAACATAGCCCACTAAATACATACTATACACGATATACATTTCACACGATATATCACACTCCGTGACACTTGTACATTAAGAAAGATAACATCATCATTGCGGAACAACCAATCTCAACAATACGCAATGTGAGACGTGTAATGTATCATAAGTATATAGGAATATCTTGTATGTAAGGAGGCTACGTTTGCAAATTTTAACAGAGTGCGAGCCCATATTGGATATGCACTGTGCCAGTCCCCGTCCTGCCGTTGCCGCACTTCCAAACCCCGCTGCGACCCAAACCTGATGACTGCGGCGGTCACCAAGACCCTCCACCTCGGCCCTGAGACCAAACCCCCAATGGCCGCGACAGCAGTCACTCGAGCAGCTCATCCGGATATCGTTGGACATACATATCCTCTAGCATGACCTCCGACTCAAGTTTCCCCACACACGACCCCAACGGGCCTTTCAGCTTTCCCAAGGAGGAGGAGAAGGTCTTAGATTACTGGAATTCGATCGATGCTTTTCAGACTTCCTTGAAGCAGAGCAAACTCGAATTGGAGGCTGGTGAACGAAAACGCTGGAATTTTTACGATGGCCCCCCTTTTGCCACTGGTCTACCGCATTATGGACACCTGCTGATGGGAACCGTCAAGGTATCGTCTTCTTCCCGTATCACCAAGTATTTACTTTGACCCGAGGGCTAATCTATCGATCGATTTGATCTTACTCAGGATATCGTCACTCGATTTGCGCATTCAGACGGGAACTATGTGGAGCGTCGTTTTGGATGGGACTGTCATGGGCTTCCCGTCGAACATGAGATCGATAAGAAATTACAGATTCAATCAAAGCAAGACGTCCTCAACCTGGGTATCCCTAACTACAATGCTGAATGTCGTGCAATCGTCATGCGTTACTCCAAAGAATGGCGAGCCACTATCGAGCGAATGGGTCGTTGGATCGACTTTGACAACGACTATAAAACCCTTAATGTCAGCTTCATGGAGAGCATCTGGTGGGTATTCAAACAACTGTGGGATAAGAATCAAGTCTATAGGGCCAGTCGAGTGATGCCCTACTCCACCTCATGCACAACACCCTTGTCCAACTTTGAAGCTGGCAGTGATTATCGAGATGTGAACGATCCTGCCGTCACAGTCTCGTTCCCCTTAGTTGACGATCCCACCACCTGTTTACTTGCCTGGACCACCACCCCATGGACCCTTCCCTCGAATCTGGCGGTCTGTGTCCATCCCGAAATGACCTACATCAAAATCTTTGACGAACAACATCAGAAGAATTTCATTATTTGTGACAAGTTGCTGGGCACTCTCTATAAAGATCCCAAGAAGGCTAAATTTAAGAAGGTTGCAACCTACACTGGCAAGGATCTCGAAGGATGGAAATACGAACCTCTGATGGAATATTTCTACGATCAATACAAGGATACTGCATTCAAGGTGGTCACTGATACCTATGTCACGTCGGACTCAGGTACCGGAATCGTCCATCAGGCTCCCGCCTTTGGTGCGGACGATCACGAAGTATGTAAGCGCCATGGGGTGGTCCCCGCCGATGTAATTCCACCTTGTCCAATTGACGATAGTGGTCGTTTTACGGCTGAAGTCCCTGATTTTCAAGGTCAGCATGTCAAGGTTTGTCGCGACAACTTGTTGAGCTACCATACCCCACTAGCCGTCGCCTTCTGACAACTAGACCGAACATTTGCTGCCGAACAGGAAGCAGACCCACACATCACAAAATTCCTGAAACAAAAAGGTCGGGTGATTGTTCAAAGTCAAATCAAACATTCCTATCCATTTTGTTGGAGGTATGTCCCGACTGGCTCAATTCACTTCAATGCAACCATGCTTACTCATGCTTGATGTTTTCGCCGTAGATCTGGGACACCTCTCATTTACCGGGCGATCCCGGCCTGGTTTGTTAGAGTTCAGCCCATCATCGATCAACTGGTTCAGAATAATCGCCAAACTCGTTGGTAAATCTGATCTCAGCCATTCCAAAAATATAGATATCAGTTGACCTAAACCATAACATTTTATTTTGCAGGGTACCAGCCTCAGTCGGTGAAAATAGATTTCAGAACTGGCTAGCCAATGCTCGCGACTGGAATATTTCCCGAAATCGTTATTGGGGTACCCCACTGCCCATTTGGGTCAGTGATGATTTTGAAGAAGTGAGTAAGATTTGCGGAGCCTCTATGCAGGTTGAGCAGATACTCATTCATTTGTTTTGCTACTTGCGTCCCAGCAAGTTTGTGTCGGATCAATCGAAGAATTAAATGCACTTTCTGGATGTGGCATTTTGACCGATCTACATCGAGAATCAGTGGACAAGATTTTGATCCCTTCTCGGATGGGAAAAGGAATGTTGAGGCGGGTTGATGAGGTCTTCGACTGTTGGTTTGAATCCGGAAGGTGTGTAATTATGACGAAATTGCAAACTAGTCCATAGTACCCGTCCGACTGATTTTTTATTTAAATTTCCAGTATGCCGTATGCTCAAGTTCACTACCCGTTTGAAAATAAGGAAGCTTTCGAATCTGCTTTTCCGGCCCAGTTTATTGCTGAGGGTATGGATCAGACCAGAGGATGGTTCGTGTTATAATTCTACTATGCAAATAATGCTTTTCCAGCTCAACCTCAATTTCTTCGTAGGTTTTATACCCTCCTTGTGCTTGCAACCCATCTGTTTCACAAGGCACCCTGGCAAAATTTGATTGTTTGTGGATTGGTCTTGGCCGAGTGGGTAATTTGCTCCCTTCTATTCGATAGATCCCGTCGCAAGAGTGACTTACCTTTCCAAGTACACCAGGGACGGGAAAAAGATGAGCAAGAGTTTGAAGAACTATCCCAATCCCAACTTGATCTTGGACCTCTATGGTGCTGACCCCCTTCGGTCAGTAATACACCATTAGCACCAGCGCGATTCCATCAAGTGATGAACGGTCATCCAAGTAATTTTTTTTCCCTCTTTTAATTCATTAGGCTGTTCTTAATCAATTCTCCCGTCGTCAGAGGAGAGAACCTTCGCTTTCGGGAAGCTGGTGTTAAGGAAGTCGTCAGTCGGGTAATGCTCCCTTGGTTGAATTCCTATCGATTCTTTCTTGGGCAAGTCGCACTGTTGAAAAAGGTATCTGGAATAGTCTTTGAATATGATCCCACCGCCAAATTATCTGAAAACGTCATGGACCGATGGGTTTTGGCTCGTTGTCAAGGGTTGATCAAATATGTCCGGACCGAAATGGAGGGTGAGCCTATGTTGCCAGCGTTGTATATCACTTTCGAGACACTCGTCATTCACACTCGCGCTTAATTTTCCCTCAATCATACACATTTTAGCCTATCGGCTTTACACCGTCGTACCTCAGATGCTAGATCTTGTTGATGAGTTGACAAACTGGTATATCCGGTTTAATCGGAGAAGACTCAAGGGTGAAAACGGACCGGAGGACGCTGTCGTTGCCCTAAATACATTGTTCGAAACATTGTTCACACTCTGCCGCACTTTAGTAAGTGCCCCCATTTCATGTTCTAATATTGCTTGCCCATCTAATTGTTTTTTCCTCATTATCAGTCATCTTTTACGCCTTTCCTTACGGAAAATATATACCAAGGACTTCGAACTTATTTTCCCAAAGGAAATTCGGACTTGGGTTACGGAAAAGACTTGCGATCTATTCATTTCCTCCGTTTCCCAGATGTTCGTGCCGAGTATTTCGATCCAGTCATTATTCGTCAAGTGAAGCACATGCAAACGGTAATTAACTTGGGCCGAACCATCAGAGAGCGGAAAACGATCTCACTCAAGGTTCGCCAGTTGTCTTTGACTTTTTGCGGTCAAACCCTCAACTCATGAACCGCTCACTTGTCAATTGTCCCCTCCCTCCCCCCCAAAAAAAATGCCATGCTAGACTCCTTTGAAAGAATTAGTCGTATTCCACACAGACCCCGAGTATCACGAAGATGTAAAGAAATTGCAAAATTATGTGGAAGACGAGTTGAACGTTCATCAAATTACTTACACTTCTGATGAGGCGGCGTGCGGAGTCATGTATAAAGCAGGTGCAGATTGGGCAGTTCTAGGTCGTCGATTGAAGAAAGATTTAGCCAAAGTCAAACGCGGCTTGGAGACAACCACCTCAGATCAACTGAAGAGCTATCTGGAGACCTCTAAGATGATCATCGAAGGGATTGAGATTGGCCCAGGTGATTTGACAGTGAGCCGATACGTTGAAAAATCATCCCATATTTCCGAAGACCAGCCGGGTGCACCGGCTTATGAAAACAACACCGACGAAGACGTAGTGATCTTGCTCGATTGTAAACTTCGCCCTGAGCTCGAATCGGAGGGATTTGCCCGGGAGCTCATGAACCGGATCCAAAGGCTACGCAAAAAAGCAGGAGCAGTTCAGACGGACGATTTGGACGTCTACTATAAATTCTCGCAAGATTCGAATCCTACCCACAATGCCTTCTTTGAGCAAGTACTAGCTACACAACGGGAAGTGCTTTGTCGTGTGTTGAGGAAAGTACCTGAACCCGATTCCCATCGGGATTCATCAAAGCCGATTCTCGCCGAAGAATTACAAGAGAGATGGGGCGAACAAAGAGTCACGCTCACACTCGTTCGTGTTTAGGACTTGTTGGAACCAAACCTTTCTGGGTCCAAGCAAAAGGAGTCTCGTATCTGGCTTCATTAGATTTGGCTGCATGTTTTCCTTCCTCATTAATGCTTTCTTTCTGCAAGTACGTATTGACTCAAAAAAGATCTGTGGAATACACAAATTCCTAGCTGATGCTGTGTAATAGATATCTTTTTTTTCTTTGCCTGATGAGGCACCCTCCCAACATCCTACAACTAACTGATCAGAACGTGAGACATCCATACTGCGTGCGGCAAATCGCGGTAGCCTATGTGATGTTAAATGTGCTTTTTGACCCGGAACAAAAAAGAGAACTCGAACACGAGGAAATCAAAAGTTTGTCCCGAAGGTGGTTTTTTTTTATCCCAGAGTAACGATCGAGCAGTCAGAGTAAAAATCACTGGGTGACGTGTTGGTAGACTAGATGCTGAACGTGGGAGAATAGATGGACTAAGTTTCTTGAGATGTGTTGAGTCGGCAGTCCTTTGAATTCACTGAGAACAACTTGAGAGAGTTCTGCTCAACCCCGTTTGGACATCTTTTCCCTCAAGTTCCCGGAATCAATCGGATCTTCAGGCCTCAAAGTACCCTTTGATCAATTTTACAAACCACAATACCCAATCATTTCGTTAACCCCCAATCGAAATATTCTCATGAGGCTAGATTGACCTGCTCTATTGCAGCGTCCTCAATACCTTGTTTCACCTATTTCGAGTACATGTCTCCATCCATGTAACATCACTCCTCAACAATGCATATATACTTGGTTCACACCATGGGAAAAATGCTCTTGATTAAGTCATGGAGTCAATGATTCATTCATGTGCCTCTTCAGCTCGCAACTGGTGACTCTGGACCAGATCCAATGATGGCTGATCTCTCTGCTGGAAAAATTGTTGCTTGAATTCAAACTTGGATTTTTTTTTTTTTTTTTTTTTTTGAAAACTCATCCAGACAAGAAGTTCCCAGCTAACTCTGATGCAGATACTTAAGTAAGTATTTCAAACATGATATCCGTTGGGTGTTGCATCCATTCAAGTACACAAATAATAGTGGTTGGCTTGCATGTCAGAAGTGTTGGAGGCTTGCATTTCATCTGTTCAGACTCAAACTTGAGCTTCAACCATGTCCAAAACCTGTATCCTAAAACCTAAGAGGGGGGGGGGAAAGTCAAATCAAACTTGCACAAAAAAAAAAGAAAAGAAATTGACCAACTATGGGGATCTCAAAATTCCTCCTCACCTATTAAGCTTGATAATCACAGCCAATCCTGATTAGATTTGAAATGCTAGGTTTTTTTCTTTTTTTCTTTTTTTTCTTTTTTTTTCTTTTTTTTCTTTTTTTCTTTTTTTCTTTTTTTCTTTTTTTCTTTTTTTCTTTTTTTCTTTTTTTCTTTTTTTCTTTTTTTCTTTTTTTCTTTTTTTCTTTTCTTCTTTTTTTCTTCTTTTCTTTTTCTTCTTTTCTTTTTCTTTTTTTCTTTTTTTCTTTTTTCTTTTTGCTTTTCTTTTTTTTTTGTTAGGCATTCTGCTTGCCTGGAGAGCCCCCCCTATCCTGGCCCAAAGGTGGTTCTTAAGACCCTAAAACATGGAGAAAGGGTTTCTTATTGCCTGTGTTCCAGATTCAAAAAATTGTTCATGTTTATTTGTTACATCAGTTGATCCTATCAAAAAGCATGTGGTTTTTTTGGCAGAATCAAGCTTGGAGGTTTACAAATCACTCCTGGCTCTAATGAAGTTTTAGGATGATCTTAGGATTTAATGAACATTTTCTTCTGATGATTTCATTACAGTTTCTTCTGGCAATTTAATGAAATTTGTTCTTAGGATTCCATATTGTTTATCTATAGGGTTATCTCTATGTTTTCATTATGATAACCCCACAGATGTAATACATTTAGAATTGAGTAAATTCCACCATTGTAACTTAAAAAAGCTGAGAAGGCATGAGGTTATCCCAAATCCCTCAAGCTTTACATTCTGTTTTTTTTTTTTTTTTTTTTTTTTTTTTTTTTGATAAAATAATGGCTTGGTTCAGGTTTTACCAACCAAGGAATGTGTGATAAATCAAATGAACTTGACTGACCATGATTCTGGAAATCATGGATATTGTTGGAAGGTTAGAATGGAGGTCCCATTGGTTTGAGTGTCCTATTTTTTTAAAAAAAGGATGTACCTGTTTACCAGAAATTGGTAAGTTTACATCAAAAAAAAGAAAAATGAATAAGAATTTCCAAAATGAATTCAGTGAAATTGAATTTGATAGGATAATTGGATAGTTGGATATTTGGTTGTGAATTTGAAAAACCTTCTGGAAGCTGGGTAAATTTGCTTTCTTGCTCCAAGCTAGGAAATTTTGTATCAGCAGACAAAAGTAATGGATCCAAGGAAAAATTTAAATCACTTGAAGATCCTGCTGTGTATTTGATTGGGGTGGATTTAGTTGCAGTAACCTCTCAATCATCAGATGGTGGCTTTTCAAGGGACAAGGGTTTTTTGCATTATTTCCATCACCAGGTTGAAGATTGAAGAGGATTCTATCTGGATAAATTGACTAGGGTATTTGAGCATCAAGATAAGTTAGGGGGTAAATTTTGGCTTTTTTTCACAAATATTTCATCCATTTAACTTTATAAAAGACAGATTGCTTCCCATTGCTCAATCAACAAGATTATCCCCTTAGCTGCATTGACATTGCTTATGCTAAATCCAGTGGAGATGGACCAGGAATGATCTTTTTTTAATTTTATTAAGATTTCTTGAAATTATTGTCTTCTGTTTTGATGAAAAATCAAGCCTTCCCTTTGTTTTGTTTTCTTGAGCCCATTTAGTATCAGGAGATAACCTTTCAACTTTATAGATGAACGTTGGCCAACACAATTTTCATTTTTGGTCCCAATGCACACCATGAAAAAATAATGATCACCTGATTACAACTGACATACCAGAGACCAAAGGGCCCCTTTGTCCTCAGGTATTTCACTTGTAACCAATTGAACATTTTTTTTTTCATGTTTGCAAGGGTTGTGATTTTCAGGATTTTTGAGCCAGCTGAAAAGAGTGATATGATCAGTTCTCTTCAGTTTAAATAAAAAGTTATAAGTTTAGTGATAAATGAAATTAGATAGATCTGACTAGATTTGGGGGTTTAGATTGGCTGGATTGGCTTTTTGAGTTTGAGGAGCAGTGTAGTGTGGAAAAACCAACCAAGGTTAGAAGTGGCTCCACTCCAAATTTTTGGTTAACCCTTCCTCAATCATCTTGCCACAACCAAAACTTGGCTCCAAACCTTTAGAAGTATAGACATGTAAAAAAAGTAAAATGGTAAGCATTTAGTCTCCCCAGGTTTCTGTGGTAATATTAATCAAAAAATCTGCCAGGTCTTGTTGAACACTGCTCTGCAGATCTAGGTTAAAATTTTTATCTCTTTCATTCCAAAATAAGAAACCCTTCTTTGCATTCTCTATTGTTTATGCCCTCTGAAACTCTCAAAAAAACCCCCCTCCTTACATATTAAATACAAAAAAGATAAATTACAGTCCCTATATTCTCAATTCCATCTACTCTCTGATTCCTTTTGGAAGTCATATGAAATGCCACTGGTAAATTTCCCATTCCCTCAGCACTATGACAAACCATTTGATTACTTTCTCATGCTGGGGTGGACCCACCTCAAACATAAATCTCTGGTGCATTCTGAAAATTACCCCAGAGTAACCTCTTGCATTAACTTTCATGCTCACAAATGTTTCATCTGGGATTTTAACTATGTCACGTCTGCTTTCCAATTGAAATAATGTCCAACCCAGTCCATCACCATTGCGTACTTGTAAATCCTATCTTGTTATATCAATTTTTTGTCTAAATTAGGGTAAACACATCAAATTGTTGGGCCCAATTACTCAGCTGCTGTGTTTGGAAGTTTGCACATTCTTTTGTATTCCAGCCTATTGGATCTCTAAACTCAGAAAATGATGCAAAAAATGTTTCTGCATTGTTTTTCTGTGCTTTTTATTGTTGAAAAAAAGTTGAAATCCTCCATTTTTTCAGTTTTTGGTACCATTTGTAGGTATGGTCTATAAAACACCACTACAACAGCTGTTTTTATCAAAATAAAGATTATAGGCAATGAATTTTTAGGAATGTAGAAATAGTGATTCAAATATTTGTGGATGAGGCTTGAGAGGTATGGAGCTATTTCAAGATAGTGGGTTAATTTATTTATGTAGAGGAGGGGGGTATCCCCAATGAGTTGGGAATTGAGCCAAAAAAGTAACAAAGAGGTGGATGATGCTTTTGAATGTGTTTTTGAGGGTTTGGGTAACTTTAAATACTACATTTGAAAGGGTGATGTTAAATCCACAACTCACAGTTGTGTGGGAGTCTTGTAGGGCCCTACACGGCCCAATGGACGTTTGGGGCCCGTAAATGTTTCCAAGACATGTTTGCAGGCCAAAACACGCATCTAGACGCGCCCAAGGGGTTTTCTAAAAAATGAGCAACCCCCAGGGGGCTGTATACACCCCATACAAGGCCTATTTGAGCCCTGTACCCCAAACACAGCGGTTTTGAGCCCTGTCCGGGGGTACGCGGCTCCCTGGGGGTTGTGCCAAACTTTTTGGGTCCCCCTGGACCACATTTTGGTTCCATCAACCAAAATTTGGGATCAAAGCTTACTATGTGGGACTGTTGTTCCACATCTAGCAATCATACAGTTACACTAAAGTGAAATTAAAGTGAAATTAAGTGAAATTAAAGTGAAATTAAAGTGACACTAGAGGAAACTGAAAATAAAACATCCCACAAAATTGATCTTTCTCAACTTGAAAGTGAGCAAACTTTGTAGTTGTTCAATTGAAAGTTGGATTGAATCCTGAAGTAGCATTCCATTTTTTTTGCATTATGGGAACAGTTGCAAGCCCACCTTTTAACATGGCCGCGTTCAAGGACTAAATTGGTTCAATGAACAAAGGGGCGGAAAAGAAGGATTTGTGTAATGAATTATTGGAATCCCCAATTGCATCCTCATCAAGGGTGACAATTGAGGAACAAAATGTTTCACAAATGTACATGACCTCTGGTGGTGAGTAACATTTTATGTTACTGATCTTTGCAGTATTTAATTTGATTGAAACTGATGGAGTGCATGCCATCAATATAACTATGTGGATATGACAGATTCACTTGACCCACCTCCTTTGAGAGATTTTCCTACTAGGGAAGAGGCACAAAAATATTGTAAAAAATGGGCAATGAAGCATGGTTACGCTTTAACAGTTTTTGACTCAAAGTGCGATAAATATGTGGCTTTAGCCTGTGATAGACATGTTTTTTGCTCTGGGAAATTGATCACCAAACAGTCAAGGCAAACTCACACAAGGAAGGTTGGGTGCAAGTTTTTAATCTGTGCTCGTCACACAAAGGCGGATTGCTTGTGGCAAATATCCTACAACAATGATAAACATAACCATGAACCATCTCCACACCCCTCAGTGAATCCTCACCTGAGGAGAATCTCTGGGGCAGCCTTGGAAAACTAAAAGAAGGCATGAATGATGGGATCAATAAAATTCAACTCAAAAGAAAATTGAGCAAGATTGATGGTGGCAAATATGTTGATGACCAAAAAATCTATAACACTAAGCATAAGGTAGATCTTGAAGAACTGAAGGGAAAAAGTGTTATGGAGGTCCTCTTTGAAAAACTTGATAATTCAGGTTGGGTTCATTGAGCAAAATTCAGTGGAGAGGGTCACTTGGAGGCCCTATTCTTGGCTCACCCAGAGTCATTAAAGCTTTGTAAGCAATTCCATAATATAGCTATGATGGATTGTAATTATAAGACAAATAAGTACAACATCCCCCTATTTCACATTGTAGGAATTACTTCCAACAAGAAAAATTTCACAAAAGCTCTTTTTTTTATAACAAGAGAAACGTTTGATTTCTACAGTTGGTCTGTAAATGTGCTAAAGGAGTTGGCTTATGATCCTGAGAGACTTCCCAAATTCTTTGAGACGGACCATGAAAAAGCTTTGATCCACACTCAAGAACAAAAATTCCCTGAGCCAACAAGACAGTGCTGTCAATGGCACTTGTCTAAAAAAATACAAGCAAACTGTAAGGTGCGCTTCAATAATGATGTTGAAGGGTGGCAAAGCTTTATGTCTCTGTGGGCTTAGTATGGGGCCTCAAAACCCAAGGAGGAGGAAGAGTTCAACGATGCAAAACTTAGAGTAAGTGCCAAATCACTGCCTCTACTGTTAATCTTCCTAGTTTTGTGTTGCTTACATTATGAATTGTATACAGTGTTTTTTGGCAGACAGTGAGGATTTAATTGAGTATATGGATCATAATATCTTCTTTATCAAAGAGATTTTTGTGACAGCTTGGACTTGCAAAAACCCAGACTTTGGAAATAAAACAACATCTTGGGTTGAAGGGTCTCATGCTACTCTCAAACAATTCCTTTCAAACTTGTCAGGAAACATGTTGGATTTTTGGAAAAACCTAGAGGGCACAGTTTCCAATGAAGTTAAATCTGTGCAGGCTGCCCTTTACAACTCTCAAATAATGATTGGAATAGTTATTCCTACTGAAATGTTAACAGTGGGATACAAGGTGTCTTTAAAAGCAATCAAACTTTTTGGGGATCAATTAGAGAGGTTAAAGCGGAACCATGATCCATGGGGAAGTGTGCACCAAGTCATACTAAATGACTATGGGTTTTCCCTGTTCCTACCAAATAGGGGACCTACTAGCATCAAGAGGCTCCATTTTGCCTGAAGATTTTCATCCTCAGTGGAGGTTGGATAATGAGACTTGCAGTTCTAGTTCTGTAAGTTGGATTTATTTTGATAAATGCTTTTTGAATGATGATTCCTACTTAACTAAAATGACACTTCCTACTTGACTAATATTTGATCCTTTTGTATTTTTAAAGTTCAATGTTGATGAACTGCTCAACAATTCTCAGTTACGTGAGAAGCTCAATGCAATGATCTTGAATCATCCTGATCAATATTATCACGGGCTGTTGAAGCACTTGATGAAAGAGACGGCCAATTATTGATCAAAGCCAAGACTTGAGCCTAAAATCTTGCAATCAAGCACAGTCTTTCCAAAATTGAAAGATAACCAGCAAGATCATTTTCAATTTGGACAAATTGAAAATTTTTTTATTTTTTGAAAGGTTCATTTTTATGGTTTAATGAACTGATTGACAAATTTTTATATTAAAAGTTAGGCTCTTCATCTGAATTTCTTGGTTCAGTGGAAGAGACTGAAAGTTCATTGGGTTTGGTGCCATTGGAATTCAATTCCTTTTCAAAGGATGAAGCAGACGAAATGGAGGAGTCAAAAAGAAGCTCATCTTTGGTGAGTGGTGATTCCGTTAATGAGATTAGAATTTTGGCTGAGTTATTTTTGATTTTAGGAAGTAAATTACCTCAATCAAATACCTGAGAAATTACATAAGCTCTTGGGTGTGGTTTTGGACCCAGTTGGTGATGGAAATTGTGGTTTTAGAGTCATTTCTAAATCAATTGGGTATGATGAGAATGGATGGCTTAAAGTTTAGAAAGAAATTCTTCAAAAATTGAGGAAAAATAAGGGGTGCTATTTTAAGATCCTTGGCGGCAGTAAAGATTTTGAAAAGATAGAACAAAGCCTTGATGTCAATGACATCAATGAAAATATTCCCTCTTTTAAATGGCTTTCAAAGCTTGAAATGGGTCAAATAATAGCTGATACTTATGGAAGACCAATATTATTCATTTCATTGGAATCACATTTTCCTTTTAATCCTATGAAGATGGGTGTAAAAGAAAAATCAGATCCTATGATCATTTGATTTTTTAACAATAACCATTGGTTCTAGCTTGTACTTAAGGGAGAGGTGATTCTTATCCCGCCCATAGTTTCAAAACCAAGTTCCATGATTTATAAAAAAGAAGCTTTTTGGTTTTATCACCTCAAAGATCAAATTGAGTTGTATTCTAACTTATAGATTAATTTCATCATTTGGGTTAGGTCTAAAATGCTGATATTTTAATTCTATTAATATAAAGGGTTATCACATTTTAAACATCATTATGATGAGTTTTTTGAATGAGCTTTTAATGGTAAGTTGGTTTAACTTGTGTTGGAATGATCCCATCACCAGCTTAACTTGGTTTAAGCTTGTGATGGGATCAGCTTAACGCAAGTTGAACTGGTTTTTTTGGTGTTTTTTCTTTAGGGCTGGTCAAAAGACTTCTTTCATTTTTTGGCCCTTTTACTTCAGGGCTAGTCAATTTGAAATTTAATTTTTTAGCCCTTTTACTTCAGGGCTAGTAAATTTGAAATTTAATTTTTTACTTGAATCTGAAGACTCAGTGTTTGTTTGTTTACTTATTTTTACTTATTTTTACTTATTTTTACTTATTTTTACTTATTTTTACTTATTTTTACTTATTTTTACTTATTTTTACTTATTTTTACTTATTTTTACTTATTTTTACTTATTTTTACTTATTTTTACTTATTTTTACTTATTTTTACTTATTTTTACTTATTTTTACTTATTTTTACTTATTTTTACTTATTTTTACTTATTTTTACTTATTTTTACTTATTTTTACTTATTTTTACTTATTTTTACTTATTTTTACTTATTTTTACTTATTTTTACTTATTTTTACTTATTTTTACTTATTTTTACTTATTTTTACTTATTTTTACTTATTTTTACTTATTTTTACTTATTTTTACTTATTTTTACTTATTTTTACTTATTTTTACTTATTTTTACTTATTTTTACTTATTTTTACTTATTTTTACTTATTTTTACTTATTTTTACTTATTTTTACTTATTTTTACTTATTTTTACTTATTTTTACTTATTTTTACTTATTTTTACTTATTTTTACTTATTTTTACTTATTTTTACTTATTTTTACTTATTTTTACTTATTTTTACTTATTTTTACTTATTTTTACTTATTTTTACTTATTTTTACTTATTTTTACTTATTTTTACTTATTTTTACTTTTTTTTACTTATTTTTACTTATTTTTACTTATTTTTTACTTATTTTTACTTATTTTTACTTATTTTTACTTATTTTTACTTATTTTTACTTATTTTTACTTATTTTTACTTATTTTTACTTATTTTTACTTATTTTTACTTATTTTTTACTTATTTTTACTTATTTTTACTTATTTTTACTTATTTTTACTTATTTTTACTTATTTTTACTTATTTTTACTTATTTTTACTTATTTTTACTTATTTTTACTTATTTTTACTTATTTTTACTTATTTTTACTTATTTTTACTTATTTTTACTTATTTTTACTTATTTTTACTTATTTTTACTTATTTTTACTTATTTTTACTTATTTTTACTTATTTTTACTTATTTTTACTTATTTTTACTTATTTTTACTTATTTTTACTTATTTTTACTTATTTTTACTTATTTTTACTTATTTTTACTTATTTTTACTTATTTTTACTTATTTTTACTTATTTTTACTTATTTTTACTTATTTTTACTTATTTTTACTTATTTTTACTTCTTTTTACTTATTTTTACTTATTTTTACTTATTTTTACTTATCTTTACTTATTTTTACTTATTTTTACTTATTTTTAATTATGTTTACTTATTTTTATTTATTTTTACTTATTTTTACTTTTTTTCACTTATTTTCAATTCTTTTTACTTATTTTTACTTATTTTTACTTATTTTCATTTTATTTCTTATTTTTTTGATTTTCTTAACCAAAAGATCAACTTTTTTTGATCTTTTGGTTGATTTCTGTTTTTTTTTGTATTTTTATTTAGTTTATTTTGGTTTATTTTGGTTTATTTTATACCCTTTATTTATTTTTATTTTTATTTTTTATTTTTTTTGCCCACCAGACTTGTAGCCATGTGGCACAGCTGCACAACTACAGAGCCGTGTAGAGCCCCACATGGCTCAAATGTGGTCAGGCTGGCCATGTGGCATGGCAACCTGACTACATTTGAGCTGTTTGGGGCTCTACAAGGCTAAAATCTAGTTGTGAGGCCACCACGCAGCGGTCCAGTGCCGTGTGGAGTACAGCCCAACCACACTCAAAATGTATGGGGTCTGCACGGCTCAGGTGTAGCCGTGAATTTAACATCACCCTATTTGAAAATCTGAATTATTTGAGGCAAAGACTGAAAACCCTCCTGTGGAATAAGTGGTTTTAATGTTTCATTTTTTATGCTGTATTTGTATGAAACCCACTATTAAAACACATGTGGATTTGGTAAATCTGATAAAAAATAACTATTTTACAAATATTCTTAGATTGGAAGAAATTGAGCCTAGAATGCTTTTATTTAAAGTCTACAGAGTGGGATTGTCAATGAATGAGGTTAGGGTAGTAGAGATCTGAGATATTATCAGAGAATGAAAAACCACTTTTTTTTCAATGGTGGGTTTGATCCAAAATACAACACAAAAAAAAATCACAAAAGAAACTTATTTTACAAGAGGGTTTTCATATTCACTTGAAATGAATTGATTTCTTGAAAGAATATTTTATAAATATAAAAATAAAATCAAAAACTTTTTGTAAAGAATAATTCATTCCTCTTTTAAAAATTCCATTCAACTCCAGCCTAATCCCATAAACCACCCAATTCTTGCACTTCCTCCATAATTCTCCAACCATATTCTCACATTTATAAATTACTGCATCCAAATAATCAATAACCCCTTTCTTCCCACTATCAGCCAACTCCAACCTCATTTAATATTTTTTAATCCTCTCTACACATGTATAAATTTACTGTCTTCCAATTCCTAAATAACTCTCTAAACTCATCCTTATGTATTTAAATTTCTAGCCCTACATACATCATAATTTCATTTTTGATCATATTTTTTTGATCAAAAATTTCTTCCCACAAAAATCAAAAAGCCAATTCAGAAAATAAAACTTCTCCAAGGATTTAATAATTAGAGAATTCTCCTTCTAAATTTACTTCAAAATAATGAGTTCAACTGAACAGAGACAATAATATCATCCTTTTCATATGTCTCAAAAATCCTGCCAACTACAATGAATTCTGCGGGGAAAAAATGAAAGATTTGTTTCCCAAAATTCATCTTCTCATCAGAATTTTTATCTACCAATAGAAAATGACTTAAAGAAGAAGAAAAAATCCAGGATTTTTTGGAATTCAAAACAGATGAGGGGAATTTTCAAGAACTACTGTGAAAAGTCAAAAAAAAAACATTATTGTCCATATCTAATGGATTTTGCTTGAATAATCTCAAGACATCTATGGGGATCAAATTTCTCATAGAGAAATTGGAATGAATATCTTGCATAATCTATCACTGAGCCTCCTTGAGATACCCTTCAGTTTTTTATGTTAAGTTTTATTATTCATGCTAGTTATTGCTGGGTAAAAACATATTGGAACTAAGCTTTGAAGCAAACACATTATTTCCTCATTTTACTCAAACCCTTTTAAAAAAACTTCTAGGGAGACCTCAGATTTTTTATTTTTTTCCCCCCTGATTTTCCTTTTCCATATTAGGGCGTATCAAATTTAACCAAACATGCCACTTTTTAATGGCAGGTTTCTGTTAATTTTTCATTCAACTAAAAGAATAAATTTCAGAAATCAAATTGAAAATGAGAATAAAAATCAAGAATAACATGGATGCAACGCCAGTTCACCTAAAAGCAAGACTTGGCAGATAGCCAGAAACAGTAAAGTAAAATGTATATAAATAGACAACTTGATCCCTCCTTCAACAGTCCTATAGTTCCTTGCTATGTTGTATGAGATGTGTCAGTAAGGAAGAGCATGAACAGGACAAGAGAGAAATAAAGGAAACCTGTACCAGATGAAATATAAAGAACCGTATTGTTCCAGTTCAACTTGTGGATGATAAGATTTCAATGTTGTTATTTGATCTTGAGTCTTTGACTGAGGTAGCTATGCTCCTTCAGAAGGCTGGTGAGGAAACAACTTGTGATTGCGTTGGGAACGGTTGATAAATTTGTGCAGTCTGCTGGATTTGAAGTATCTTCACTCTTAGGTTAAAAATGAGTGCGCGCATGAATGTTTTAAACTTGATTAAGCCTGATAATTTAACACTCCCCCATAATTATGTTCTTCAGAGGCAAAATTACAGATTATATCCAGGCCCTTCAAAGATCTGATTAAGATTGGATTGCTAACAGGTTTTGTAAGAAAGTCCGCAAGCATGTGTTCAGTTTTGATGTAGGTTAAGCAAATGTGTTTGAGCTTGATCTCTTGTCTAATAAAGTGATATTTAATTGACATGTGCTTGGCTCTAAAGTTGGAATGATTTGCGGTGTTTTGAGCCAGATTTATTGTGCTTGGCTTGTCTCCAAAAAGTTTGGTTGGATTTTTGAAAGTGATATTAAGAGCTTGTTTGAGGATGATTTTCAGCCACATAATTTTGAGCTCCCTAATCCTCTCGCATCATGCAAGCACTTCAAACCCAGTGCTCGAAGATGACAAAATTGAAGATTTAGAAATCATTCGAGAGTCTTTACCTTTGGTTTATCACGACTTTGCTGACGTCTTTTCAGCTGCAAAAGCAGATAAACTGCCTCCATCCCGTCCTTATGATCACAAGATCAAACTTACTGGCCCACCTCCGGCACCAGGACCAGTTTACTCTCTCTCGACGCAAGAATCAATTGCGCTTCAAGACTACATTGCGGAAAATGTAGCAAAAGGATTTCTTTGACCAAGAAATTTGAGCACCGGTTCCCCTGTCCTATTTGTACCAAAAAAGGACGGCGGACTTTTCCTTTGTGTTGACTACAGGAAACTGAACCAGGTAACCCGGAAGAATTCCTATCCAGTACCGCCTATGTCACATCTTCTTACCCTCTTCCATGGAGCTACTTATTTCTCAAAGTTAGACCTTTGAGGTGCCTATAACCTAATTTCATTAAGGAAGGTCATGAGTATTTGACTGAAATGGGAACCGGTTTGGCAGTTATGAGTATACCGTCATGCCTTTTGGCCTCTGCAACGCTCCTTCCACTTTTCAACATTTTGTCAACAACATTTTCTCCTATCTCATAGGTAAATACCTCGTGGTATATCTTGAAGATATACTAGTCTACTCAAGAAACCTCAAAGATCACATTGCACATGTGCAAGAGGTGCTACAGAGACTTTGCAAGAATGACCTGTTTGCAAAAGCCTCTAAGTGCAAGTTCCATTCCTCTTCTCTTCATTTTCTAGGTGTTGTAGTCTTGCAGCAAGGACTATTGATGGACCCAGCCAAGAGCAAACGCATATTGGACTGGCCCCCACCTTCTTCAGTTAAATCTCTTCAAGTTTTCCTTGGTTTCAGTAATTTCTACAGAAGTTTTATTGCGCGTTACGCCAAAAAAACCGTGAATCTTACTAACCTTCTTCAAAAAGACACTCCTTTTATTTTTACCAAACAAGCTGCTTTGGATTTCGAAGCTCTGAAGAAAGAGTTCACCACTGCTCCAATACTCGCTCACTTCAACAAGCTAGCTTGAACTATTGTCAAAACAGACGCAAGCGACTATGCAATTGCAGGAGTCATCTAGCAGTTTTCTTCTTCCACTTCTCTCTTTCACCGCGTAGCTTTCGAGTCTCGCAAGTTGCTCGCTGCAGAGCTTAACTATGAGATTCATGAAAAGGAACTTCTCGCAATTGTTTATTGCTTGAAGAAATGGCGTTCATACCTTTTGAGTCTTAGGGAATCCTTTGAGGTTTTAACTGATCATAATTCTTTGAAGTATTTCATGAGTTCAAAAGTCCTCACACGTAGACAGGCACATTGGGCCAAATACCTCTCCGAGTTGCACTTTACAATCACGTACCGTCCTGGGAAACAAGCGGTAGTTCCTGATGCTTTATCACGTCAGGACAACGTTTACCCAGGGGGGGGAGAACCTTTGCCGAAAAAAACCCTGAAAAAATTAGGACACTCTTCTCAACCCAATCTGCCCAACTCAGTTCAATCATTGCTTGCTTACAAGATTTGGCTTCCAAACTCCGACAAGCTCAATGCGACAACCCCAAGTGCATGGAACTTTGCAAAAGTGCGAACTTATTAGATAGTAATTACAGTATAGATGATAATGAATTTTTAGTTTATGATAATCGTATAGTAGTACCAGATAATTCTTGCATTAAGTTAGATATCTTTGAGTCACGGAATGATTCTCCGCTTGCTGGTCATTATGGGCAGGATAAAACCTACCAAGTGATTGCACAAGACTTCTACTGGCCTGGTATGACCAAAGAAGTAAAAGACTATGTTAGCGCGTGCTATGATTGCAATTGTAACAAGTCCTTGAAACAATGGAAGTATGGGCTGCTCCAGCCACTTCCAATTCCGCCTTGTCCTTGGCACTTTCTGTCTATGGATTTCATCTCTCAATTACCTTTTTATAGTGGATATGATGCTATTCTACTAATAGTATATTGCTTCTTGAAGATGGCTTTATTTTTACGCAGTAAGGTGAGGGCCTCTTCAGAAGACTTGGCTAACTTGTTCATAGAATATGTATTTTTGAAACATGGCCTCCCTGATAATATAGTTAGTGATCGTGGATCTCTGTTTGTCTCAAGCTTCTGGACCTTGCTATGCCAACATTTGAAGATCACTTGCAATTTATCAACGGCTTACCACCCGGAAACGGATGGGCAAACCAAGCGAGTTAATCAGATCCTCAAACAATATCTTTGAATGTATGTTGCCTATCAACAAGAAGACTGGTCGCAATGGCTCCCACTAGCCAAATTTTCCTACAACAACTCCACTCATTCCTCCACCAAACAGTCTCCCTTCCAAACTCTTTATGGTAGAAACCCAACTTTCTCTTCCCTTCACGTAGCACCTTCTCAACCTGCTACCGATTACCTTGAACAAATTCAATCCCTTCAATTGCAACTTCAAACCAACCTCAAAGAAGCAAAACAGCCCTATAAGGAGCAAGCAGACTAATATTGCACTTTGGCTCCAACCTTTGCAGTAGGAGATCAAGTATGTCTCAATGCTTGCAACATTTGCAGTACTCGCCCAACTTGCAAACTCTCCAAAAGAAAGCTTGGCCCCTTTAAAGTAGAATCAGTCATCTCCCCTAACGCCTTTAAACTTACTTTACCTGAAAAATGGCAAGGTATCCACCCGGTCTTTCATGTGTCTCTCCTAGAGCCAGCTCGAGTCCTATCCCGGGCAAGACTCATCCCCCTCCTGAACTGGTCATTTTCCTCAATCATCAAGAGTGGGAAGTAAGCCATATTCTGGATTCCAGGTTACGCAAAGGAAAAATTCAATACCTCGTCCAATGGTCTGGCTTCCAGTCCAACTAAGATGGCACCTCATGGGAACCAGCCCATCACCTTTGCAATTCACCCAATCTGATTTGAGAATTCCATGAGAGCTACCCTTGCAAACCTCGGCAATCATGATTCTTTCCCATCCAATCCCATCCAATTCCATTCCATTCCACTCCACATTTCATCCCATCCAATTCCATTCCATTCCTCTCCACATTTCATCCCATCCATTCGATTCCACTTCACATTTCATGCCATTCAATCTCATTTCATTCCATTTCACATTTATCTTACTCAATCACATTCCATTCCATATTCCATCCTATTAAAACTCATCTTATTTCACCATCATTTCATCAGTTGATTCCTCCATCTCACTGTGTTATTCTTTTCTCATTTTCCCTTCATTTCCACTTATTATTAAAAAAAAAATAAATAATAATAATTCTATTTTTTAATACAATAAAATATATATATATATATATATATATTAAAATTACAAAGTTTCTTTTATTTCTTTTTCCGCATCCTCCCAATTCGCCGTCAATTCCGCAACCATGGACCAAAAGGTATCAAGGTCTTCATCATTGATCAAGGCGGACATTCTTTGAAGTACCAGCACCTCCGTTACAATGTGCCTCTTGAAAATCTCCTTGCACCTTGCAACCCAAGCTTGCTTCGGCCAAGCATTCCATCCACCATCCTCCAAGAGCTCTTCATACGCTCTCTTCCTTTGGCCACCCAACGTTCCTTCTCCAATATCGTCCGTCAGGCGCCTTGCATCCGTTTCAACCGGCAATACAATTCGCACCGGATCCGCTTCTCCTCGGCCCTCCATCCCTTCCATCCCAGCCAATTCCTCCCGTCCATCTCCTTCATTTCCTTCTTCTAATTCACCCGCTTCCTCTTTGTTCTCTCCACTTCCGTTTCCTCCATTTTCCTCTTCTCTTTCCGCTGCGTTTTCTTCTCCCTCCCTTGCTTCCTTGGTGATAACTCCTACCGGTTCTGCACCGGATACCTTGCCTCGCACCTCGGCATTCATCTGGGTCCCCGGGTTTTCAGTTGGAGGTCCCCAGTAAGGTGGTGGTGTGTTGGTAGTATATCTTCAAAAACGAGGCAAAACTAGCAAACAAGCAAACAATTAGTTACTATTTCAAGTTCATTAGTTAGTCCTGATTAGTACTCACCAGGAACTCGCGTCCCCAAGTATTTGATCTCCGACAATGGTGGTATCTCCTAATTAACCCTTGGCGCGGACCTACAACTTCGCATCTCCCTTGATGATTCCGGAGGACCCTTGACAGTCAATTCAACATTTAAGGGGAAGTTGCACGCCACCTTGCAAAAGCAAAATTGCTCGCATTTGCCTTGGAGACCTCAGAAGGAAGTACTGGGAATACATTGCTTGTTGTGGCGAATAAAGTTTTTGCAACGGCGGGACAACAATGACAACATTCTTACAAAATTTATAAAAATCTATTGGGTAATGAATTAAGTAATGTATAAGGGTATAGAGTGATAATTAAAACAACTTGAAATCAATTGGAAAATTTACCTGAACGCTTGCAGGAGCTTGCGTCTTTATACCCGGGCAACTGTCACGCTTTGCACTTAAGGATTATTGTCTTCACCACTTTGACATGTCCTCTCCTCAGTACCATCTACCTCAGTCTGAAAGCGTGACACAAATAAAAGCACAACATCAATGGTGCAATCCGCTATTTCCTCTGGCTCGCACTGACCTTCCAATCTTGGTGACCAACTAAGTATATACTTGCAAACTTTGCGGTTAACCCCATACCAGTTGGCCATCCATTATGAGATCCAATCTCCTTCCCTGGCCAATCAACAGCCTTGGACTTCCATCTTTGGTCATGCATTGTTTGCTAGTTCGCATCTACGTCTAACCAAGCCATCACTACTGTATAGTTCCCAATTGGACTAGTCCCTACCCTACATACACTATTACCTCTCATTTGCATTACCTTCAACGTCACTTGCTCCTATCCCAAATTCGTCATGCAATTGTACGCTCAGATTCTATTGTCTTGCACTTACGCTAAGACCTTGGATCTATACCACTGCTTCATTTCCTATTCCGTTCCTGTCATTCATTGCCTCACCGCTTCACCTGTAGTTAGCTCATCACCAGGTTGTATCTAGTCACTTTGGATTACCTTATAAGGGCTATCCCCTTGCCCGATGATTGTCTCCTCAGTTAGTTAATTTCATACGTTCTCGCATTTTGCTGCAACCTAGTTATCACATTGGACTCAGGTTGAGTTTCCTTCTTCAGAACACCTTCCATTCATCTTGCCGTTTGTTGAGTGGCATAACCAAGTTCGCACTTCGCAACTGGGTCTTGCTATTTGCACTTGCCCTCGCACTTGGTATGCCTTTGCACTCACAATCATCTAAGAATTGCCCTATAGTACGTGGGGTGGTCGTGTGACATCCACCCAGCACGGTCAGCTGCCATGTGGACTTCCACACAACTACATTTGAGGCGTGTGGAGTTGTACATGGCCCAAATGTAGTCATGTGGAATCCCACACGGCACCAGACCATGGTGAGCCAAAAAATAATGAAAAGGAAAATGAATGAAAGGGTACTAACACAACCGTTAAACTAAATAAACCTTCCAAAAAAACAGAAATCAACCAAAAAATCAAAGAATATTCATTTTTTGGTTAAAAATAAATAAATAAATAAATAACAAAAAAAACTTGTACTATCCAATGGAATAGCCCTAAAGTAAAAAGACCCAAAAAAGCACAAGTAACTGAACTAGCCCTAAACTAAAAACACCAAAAAAAAGACAATTAACTTGACAAGCCCTAAAGTAAAAACACCAAAAAAAAGACAAGTAACTTGACAAGCCCTAAAGTAATTTCAACTTGACTAGCCCTAAAGTAAAAGGGCCCAAAAATTAAAGAAGTCTTTTGACCAGCCCTAAAGTAAAAGTACCCAAAAAAAATACAAGTCTTTTGACAGGCCCTAAAGTGAAAGCCAAAAAAAAACAAGTTCAACTTGTGTTAAGCTGATCCCATCCCAAGCTTAACACAAGTTAAGCTTGTGATGGAACCAGCCCAACACAAGTTGAACTGACTTACCATTAAAATCTCATTCAAAAAAACTCAATATAATGATTTTAACTCAAAACACTCAACATAATGATGTTAAAAATGTGATAACCCTTTATATTAATAGAACTCATTAGCTGCATTAGAATTACAATTTATATGAAACCCAATGATGAAATCAAGTCAAAGTCTATTACAATCTAGAATAAATTTGCATTTGATCTTTGAGATGATCAACCCAACGAGAGGATTTTTTTTAGAAATCAAGGAACATGGTTTTGCTACAATGGGCGGGATTGGAATCATTTCTCCCTCAAGTACTAATAAAACCCTGTGGTTATTTTTTACAAAGGAAAGGAACATTGGATCTGATTGATCAGTAGAACCATTTTTCATTGGAGTATAATTATCACATGAATCCAATGAAATGAAACATATTGGTTTGGAATATTTGTCTGCTATGATTTGACCCATGTCCAATTTAGCCAGCCATTTTGAGGAGGGAATCTTTTCATTGATGTCTTCAACATCAATTTTTTGTTTAATCTTTTCAACCTCCTTTGAACCACCAAGAATTTTAATGTAGCATGCTTTATTTTTCTCTAATGATTCAATCATTTCCTTCCTAACTTTAAACCAACCATGTTCTTCATAACCAAGAGATTTAGCAATGACTCTAAATCCGCAATTCCCATCTCCAATTGGATCCCAAACTTCACCCAAGGACTTATGGTATTTCTTGGGTATTTGATTTAGGTATTTCACATTTGGTTTCTATCATGAAAACTAACTTAGAATTATTTTCTTTAATTGGATCAATTAAATGAAAACTCACAAAAGATGAGCTTCTGGTTGAGCTTTGCTGCATGTTCTCTTCCTCTGAAGAGTATTCTGATTCCAAATTAAGTGATCCTGATTCACTTTCAGTCTCTTGCTCTGAACTATGAAATTCAGATTCAGATTCTGCAAACTTTGACTAACAATTCATCATTAGTTAGGAACTAAGTTCATTAAACCAAAAAAATGAACATATTGCAAAAGAAAAGACTTACAATCTTTTGTCTTTTCTTGTTTGGAGCCCTTCTATTTCTTCTTTTTTTCCCCTTGAGTTGTTTTTAAACAAGCTCAAACTGAGATGGTTCTCTTTGCAAATCTGTCAATTTTGGCTGGCCCCTACTTGATTGTAAGACTTTAGGTTCAAGTCTTGGCTTCAATTGATATTTTGTAATCTTCTGAATGATATACTTCAATAGACCGCTTTGATCATGGTCTGGAGATTCCCAGATCATTGCATTGACTTTTTCACGTAACTGAGTAATGCTTAGCATTTCATCAACATTGCACTGGAAAAATTAAAAAGGATGAACCAATAGTGAATTAGGATTCATTAATCAAAAAGCATTAATCACATAGTGACTTGAATAATACAACTTAAGCCAACTTACAGAACAAGAACTGGAAGGTTCATAGTCCAACCTCCACTGAGGATGAACATCTTCAGGTACCATGGATCCTCTGAATGCTAGACAGTCACCTATTTGGTGGGAAAAGGGCAAACCCATGGTCTTGAAATATGACTTGGTGCAGACTTTGCCATCATGATTATGTTTGAACTTCTCAAATTGTTTCCTAACAAGATGGATTGCCTCGAAAGACAATTTGTAATCAAATGGTAACAGTTCAGGTGGAAGAACTGTCTCTAACTTAATTCAAGAGTTATAAAGTGATGAATGAACTGATTTAATTTGATTTGAAACTTTTCTGTCAAGGCTTTTCCAAACATCCAACAGGTTTCCCAAAGAGTTTTCAAGGAATTGTTTGAGAGTTGCATGGGCCCCTTCAACCCAAGATGTTTTTTTGTTTCCAAAATCTGGGTTTATACAAGTCCACGCTGTTACAAACGTCTCTTTGATAGGGAAAATGTTATTTTCCATATACTTGATTACATCCTCATAGTCTTTCAAGAAAGACTATACAATTCAATAGGTCAGAACCCAAAACTAGGAAGCATAAGAAGCAGTGATTTGGACCTACTCTGAGTTCTTCATCATTGAACTCTGCCTCCTCCTTGGTCTTTGAGGCCCCATACTTTGCCCACAGATTAATAAAGCTTTTCAATCCTTCAAATTCATTAAAAAAGCGCACTTTACAGTTTGCTTGTATGTTTTTAGACAAGTTCCAAGTGCAAAATTGTCTTGATGAATCTTGGAAACTAGTTTAAATTTCACAAATCAGAGCTTTTTCATGGTCCGTCACAAAGACTTTTGGAAGTCTCTCAGGATCATAAGCCAACTGCTTTAATGCATTTACAGACCAACTGTAGAACTCAAACATTTCTTTTGTTATAAAAACAAGAGCTTTTGTGAAAGTTTTCCAATTGGCTTTCATTCCTACAACATGCAATAGTGGGGTTTTGTACTCATTTGTTTTATAAGTACAACCCAACATAGAAATATGATGGGATTGTTTTGAAAGCTTTACTGCCTCTGGATGTGCTAAGTACAGGGCCTCCAAGTGACCCTCTCCACTGAAATTTGACTGGTGAATCCAACTTGTTTCTTCAAGCTGCTCATATAGTACCTCCATAACACTTTTTCCCTTTAGTTCTGCAAGGTTTGAACTTCTGCTTAGTGTTATAGATTTTTTGGTCATCAACATAATCCCCCCCATCAATCTTTCTCAATTTTCTGTTCATTTGTAATGTATTGAGCCCATAATTCATTCCTTCTACTAGATTGTCTAAGGCCACCCCCAGAATTCTCCTCAGTTGGGGATGCACAGAGGGATGTTCAGATGGTTGATGGTTTTGTTGGGTTTCTTGGTAGGAGAGGTGACACAAGGGGTCTGCCTTTGTGCAACTTGCATTGATTAAAAACTTGCACCCAAACTTCCTTGTGTGAGTTTTCTAGACCATTTGGTAAGAAGGCTTCCTGAATAGGAACCATGTCTATCACAGGCTAAATCCACATATTGGTCACGCTTTGAGTTGAAAACTGTTAAAGCGTAATCATGCTTCATTTCCAATGTTTGAAAATAGCTTTGTGCCTCTTCCCTAGTAGGAAAATCTCTCAAGGCAGGTGGGTCAAGTGGATCTGCCATAGTTACATATTTTTATTTATGGCATTCACTTCATCATTTTCAATCAAATTAAATATGGAAAAGACAAGTAACATAAAATGTTACTCACAACCAGCGGTCATGTCCATCTGTGAATCATTTTGTTCCTCAATTGTCACCCTTGATGAAGATGCAATTGGGGCTTCCAATTTTTCATTACCCAAATCTTTTTTTCTTTTTCCAAAGCTTTTTTGATGGCACTATCAATGTAGAACTTCCACGCAGCCATTTCAGAAGAAGGAGGGCTTGGAACTGTTTCCATGAAAAAAAATGCAATGGTATACTTTGGTATTCAATTCAACTTTCAATTGATCAAACAAAGTTTTCTCACTTTTGAGTTGAGAAAGAATTGTTTGCATATTTTTATATGATTTATGATTTGAGTTTTCCCTTTAATGTCACTTGGGTTTCAATTTAGGTATTTGAGAAGACCCATGGCCCATTTTTAATTCAGGATATTATTGCGGGCATTGCCATCCATTAATTTTTCAAGATCATACCTGGAGCAAGAGGAGTTCCTACCTGCCTACTTTTTTTCATGCCATGTTCCTCAAGTATATTGAAAATATATAGGTTTTGATCAATGTAAAAGCACTTAGATGACTTTTCCAGCATGATATTAATTCCTAGTACAAACTCTGCTTTTCCATGATTTTCCATTTAAAATCTTTTATTTAATTCCTCTTTTACCCTTATGAAACCAAGCCTGCCAATCACCAGATTTTCCACATGTATAAAGATGAGAGTTGAGGTCTCCTCATAAATGAAGAAAAATGATCAGAAGGGGAGGTTTTGAATCCAATTGAGATGAAAAATTCCAGAAGGCATTGATACCAGAATTGAGGACTCTGTTTCAATCTGTACAGCAATTTCTTGATTTTAAGAAAGGAACCTGGTGGAGCTACAAAGTTTTAACCCTCTGGAATCTTGAAATAGATGTCTTCCTTGATGGTTCCATGTAGGAAAGAAATTTTGATTTCCATTTGATGGATGTCCCATCCTTTGCTTGCACAAAAGGCCAATAGAAGGCAAAGAATACCCAGCAAACCCGTTGTTGTAAATGTTTCATTATCATCTATTCCCTCAAATATAAGGCCAATTTTAAATTTTCAACCTCAGGTTAGCAAATGGCAATTAATGGCCCAACAAGAAGCAAGCCAAGTTTCTCCCAACTTGCTCATCCCCCGGGGGGTCGCAAACCACCAATTGCAACCCATTTCAAGTTGTGATTGAGGAATTGCAACCTATAAAGGGTCATGAGTTGTGAGTGGGGGTGGCATGTGTTTTCCTGGACCATTCGGGGTACTCCCCCCCCGTGAGTGGGTCGTTTGAGGGGGGATTTGGAGTACCTAGGCACCCCTGGACCATATTTGAGTGCAGTCAACCCAAATTTGGGTATCTGGCATACTATGTGGGACTATTATTGGACTACATAAGAAAATTTGGAATTTGGAATAAAAAACTCTTCCTATTGGCAAAAAAACCCTTGAAACAAACCCTGTAAACACACAGCACATGCCTGTTGGATAAACTAATTTTTTTCAACCCAAAAGTGAGCAAAAGTTTGGAGTTTTTGGATTGAAAATTGAATTGAATACTAAATTTCCGTTGAACTTTGTTGGTTTGTGGTAACAGTGGATATCCCAAGCCCTGCTGGTTTAAAAATAACTGTGTTGACAGACTTAGTTGAAAGGGTTGTTACAAAAGTTTTGAATTCTTGGGATTTGGGTAGGGAGTTGGAAAATAAAACATTGGAAGCCCCAATTGCATTCTCATCTAGGGTTAAAATTGAGGAAAAAGATTTTTCTTCACAACTGGAACAAGATTTTTTGTCACAACTGGAATTTAGTAAGGTGGTGGGTAAAATTTCATATTTCATTTTACTGAGAAGTATTTGGCTTTATCAATACACCAACATAACCATGTGGGGTATAAATATGAAACTAAGGGGTGACAGACCTGCTTGACCCTCCTACTGTGAGAGTCTTTGCTAGTAGGAAACAAGCCAAGATTTATTTTCAAAAATGGGAAGACATGCATGGCTACACATTGATAACTTTCAATTCAAGGAAAGATGAATAAATTGATCTAGAATGTGAATGATTTGGGGTATATGAAGGGCCATGCCTCACCCAAATTCAAAGGCAAATTTGCACTAAGAAGGTTGGGTGTCAATTCATGATCCATGCAAGTTGGAAAGTAGAAAATCCCACGTGGCATCTCTCCATTAGAAATGGCCTACAAAATCATCAACCATCTGAAATACCTTCAGTTCATCCTCAACTGAGGATAATCTCTGGGTAAGCCTGGGATCTACTTAAGGAAGGCATGAGAAACATGGGCTCAATAAGGTGAAACTTAAAAGTAAATTGAGAAAGATTGATTATGAAGAATTGGAAATAGAACAATCTATAAAACTAAGCAGAAGGTTAAGGCTGCTGAACTGGATGGGAAAGGTGTTATGGAGTTTCTATTGGAAATGCTACAGGAATCCCAGTGGGTTTCCAGGTCCAAATTTGGTGGAGAGGTTCACTTAGAGGCCATTTTCTTGTCTCATCCTGAGTCTATGAAACTTTAAAAAAAATTCCATCACATTGCTTTGTTGTATTTTGCTTATAAAACAGATAGGTACAACATCCCTCTATTGCATGTTGTAGGAATGACAGCCAACAAGGAAAATTTTACCAAGGCTTTTTTTTATAACAAAAGAAACGTATGAGTTCTAAATTTGGGCTTTGAATTAATTAAAGATGTTGGCTTATGATCCCAAGAGGCTTCCCAAAGTCTTTTTGAAAAACCATGAAAAATCTCTGACTTTTGCTATAGAACATAGTTTACCTGAGTCATCCAGACAGGTGTTCTCCTGGCGCTTGCCTAAAAATATTCAAGCAACCTATAAATGAGGCTTCAGTAATGATGATGAAGGATTGCAAAGTTTTATGACTCTGTGGGAAAAGTATGGGGCCTCTAAAACCAAAAGGGAGGCAGAATTAAATGATGTTGAACTCAGAGTATGCCAATTTATGGCTTCTGCTATTGATCTCTGCTGGGATTTCTTACTTTAAAACTTGTAGATAGTTTTCTTGAAAAAAAATGAGGATGTGCTCAAGTATATGGAAAATAGTATTTTACCTATCAAAGAGACGTTTTTAATGGCATGGAATTGTTTCAGCCCTTACTTTGGAAATAAAACAAAGTATTGGGTAGAAGGAGCCCATTCAACATTCAAAAAATTACTTGTGGTATCTTTGGGGAAAATTTTGGATGTGTGGAAACAAATTGAAGGAAAAATTGAAAGCCAAATATAATAAGTACATTCTTCACTTAAAAACTCTCCAATAAAGTTAGGAAAAGGTCTTCCAACAGAGCTGTTACATTTGGGATACAAATTTTTAAATGAGGAAATTTAACTTATTAGGGAACAATTTGTGAAGTTGAATCATGACCATGATGGGAAAGTGTGCACCAAGTAATACTCCCAGAAAATGGGCTTGCCATTTTCCCACATTCTAGGTGAACTTTGAGCTTCAAGAGGATCCATTGTGCCTGAATATTCTCATCCTCAGTGGAAGTTAGACCATGACCCTTCCAATGAAGTAAGTGGGGTTTTTTGAAGGGTACCAATTATTGTATTGAAAGATTAATTGTTGGATTCAAAGATTAATTATTTGATTGAAAAATTGATTATTGTTTTGGTGTTTGAAATTTTGAAGAAGGTCCAGGGCTTGATGAAAAATCTCAAATGTTTAACAAGTGGGATTCCATGTATAGGGAATGACCTAAAGAAGTTTGGTTGGAAATTCCAAGTTCAATGCTAGAGGGTACAGCTGCTTTGATTGCAAAGCCAAGGCTTGAGCCAAAGGTGTTAAGTTCCAGCTGCAGTTGGCCCAAATTGATATCAACTTTTTTTGAAATTTCAAAATCTGAACATGTTGAAACAGCAATTAAGGGTGAAAAAAGGGTTAAAAGGGGATCAAAAAAACCAAAGATAGTAAGTCTTTTATTTTGAGAAATGTTCATTTTTATGGTTGAATGAACTGATGGGAAAATGATTTCTGTAGTGCAAGGAAGGATCTTCATCTGAGTTTCATAGATCAGTGGAAGAGACTGAAAGTTCATTAAGGTCCCTCCAATTGGAGTCAGAATCATTTTAAAAGTAGGAAGAAGAAGAAATGACCAATTAAAATAGAAGCTTATCTTTGGTGAGTATTGTTTTCTTTAATGAGATTAGAATTTTGACTAAGTAATTATTTATTTTAGGAACTAAAAGTGAATAACCTCAATCAAATACCTGAGAACTTACAAAAGTTCATGGGGGTGTTTTGTGATCTGGTTGGTGATGGGGAATTGTGGATTTAGAGTCATTGAAAAATAACTTGGGTATGATGAGAATGGATGATTTCATTTACAAAAGGAATTGATTGGAACATTGAGGGAACATAAGATGTGCTATTCTAAGATCCTTGGAGGCAGTAAAGAATTTCTAAAGATAGAAAAAAAACTTGATGTTAATGACATCAATGAATAGATTCCCTCTTCAAAATTGCTTTCAAAGTTGGATATGGGTCAAATAATAGCGGATAATTATGGAAGACCAATATATTTCATTTAATTGGATTCATTTTTCACTTATACTCCTATGAAAATGGGTGCAAAAGAAGAATCAAACACAATATTCATTTCATTTTTTAATAATAACCATTGGGTCCAGCCTGCACTTAAGGGAGATTTTATTCCAATCCCGCCCATAGTTTTAAAACCATGTTCCATGATTTCTAAAAAATCCACTGGTTGGGTTGATCAACTAAAAGATCAAATTGAGTTTTATTCTAATTTATAGACATCATTTTATTTTCAACATTTGGGTTTGGTCTAACATGCTGATCTTGTAATTCTGTTAATGTAAAGTGTTATCAAATTTTCAACATCATTATGTTAAGTGTTTTGAGTGAAAATTGTCATGTTGAGTGTTTGGAATGATATCTTATTGGTAATTCAGTTCAACATGTGTTGGGCTGATCCCATCATAAGGAGTGTTTTTGATTCTTGTGATGGGATCAGCTAAACAAAAGTTGAACTTGTTTTTCTTTTTATTGGTGTTTTTACTTTAGGGCTGTTCAAGTTAAAATTGTATTTTTTGGTGTTTTTACTTTATTGATAGTCAATTTGAACTTTTATTTTTCGGAACTTTTACTAAAGGTCTAGTAAAGTTGAACTTGTTTGTATTTTTTCATTTTTTTTTCCTTTTTTGGTGTTTTTTTAATAAATGAAAATATTTATTTGTTTTTATTTTTATTTATTTATTTTTATTTATTTATATTTATTTATTAATATTTATTTATTTATTTATATTTATTTATTTATTTATATTTATCTATTTATTTTTATTTATGGGTCCTTTATTTTAGGTTGTGAACAGAGTTTTTCAGGTTTCAAATTTAACATTGCCCTTGACCAAAAACCCTAACACATAAATTAGCCTTGTATTTTAGAAGATTCCCAGAAGAGTTTGTTTTCTTTCTGAACACACACTTTGTAACATGAATGTTTGATCCTTTAGGAAAACTAGTAACTTTTCAAAGATTGTGTTTGGTGATGCTTGTTGATTCCACAGGGATTGCCTTTTGCAAATTGTTTGCATCAGTTTTTTTGAATAGCAATTTTGTAAGTCTTTGCGGCATTTCCAGTGAAAGGAGCACCCCTAAAAAACCATTTGGTTTTCTTGACCTCCGGGACTCATTCAAGATGTCTTCCAGATCAATGATACTGGAAATCTCCCTTGGTGAAAGGACAGTTGCAGGAACTTAGTAAATGCTGGGTTTGGTTGGGCCAACAGCCAAAGAATCTGTGGCTTCCAAAACAGCCAAGGTGTCATTGTTGACAGAATTTGAAAATAAAATGTGTCCTCTGCAAATTGAAACCAGGTCTCTCATGTGCATGGCAAGTGTACTACCAACTATACTAAGGACACTTACTTCCCAGTGGTCAAGATATGCTTGTGGAGGTCAATGACAATGTCACTTTGTGAGGACATATGATGACTGAGTAACCAACTACAAGCATGCAGGGACTGAGGTCCTGAAGACTGCATGAAAGCATGGATCATATCTCAACACACCCCCATACCAAATTTACGGTCAAGGAAGCAAAGTAAAATGCTAAGACCACACTCATGATGGGCGCTTAGGTAGTGCTGGGCTCATAACCTGAAAGAATGTGAAAATAACATGTGTCCTCTGGGAATTGAACCCAGGTCTCTCATGTGCATGGCAAGTGTACTACCAACTATAATAAGGATGCTTACTTCCCAGTGGTCAATATATTCTTGTAGAGGTCAATGAAAATGTCACTTTGTGAGCACATCTGATGACTGAGTAACCAACTACAAGCATGCAGGGACTGAGGTCCCAAAGACTGCATTAATGCATTGATCATATCTCAACAATTTCCAGCTTTCAACTGAGGGGGATCCATAATCTCAGTAATTAAGGCTTCAGCTGAAACTTCAGCTTCATCCTGTGCTATAATAGAATGATCTGTCATATATTGAAAGATTCCCTGCCCTTGCCAGTAGTCCCCATAACACTGCCGCTACCTGAGCTTGACTCTGACTTTTTTTTAGTGCTAGGAGGAATAATGGCAAGTTGGATTGTCCAGCATAACAGGAAATAGATCTTCACAGAATAATCCAGGAGATTAAGAAGCATGATTAGTGATGATTCTATCAAAGGTAGAATCAAAAAATTTAACACAGTGCTGGAATATAATCTCAGATGTAGCAGAATTATAGATTCTATAATTCTTCTGACCTTTGACATATCCCACAAACATGCATTGTTGACCCCTGGCCTCAGATTTGTATTTCTGATGAGCTTTGGCCACATTCAATACTTCCCAAAATCCAAAATGGTGGAGATGATCCAAGGAAGGTAGTGTCAGCCCTCTGATACCAGGAAACTTGCAGTCCTTTAAATACAGAGAGTGATAAAAATTCTGGAATGATAATAATAATTATTATTACAATAATAAACACTTAGAAGCTCAAATAAATGATTTAATAAGAGCAGTTGCAAGGTTTAATTGGTTTGGTAATAAATGGTTTTCAATATAATATAAAAGAGGGGCCACAGTATTATACTACTGGGGATCTTTACAGACTAGCAACCTCTCTTCAAGGGGCCTCCTTAGGCAGTTTAAGAACCTTTGAATAAAGATGGGTGCCTTAGAAAGGACTTATTCCACTAATGGCTGGGCTTAAAAGCTCAAATGGCCAAGACAGGAAGGGTAACACTCACTCTGAGCACTTTACCACGAAAATCCTGGAATAATTGGAAGGGTTTCAGAGCAGATGGGGTAGATTGCTTGAATAAACTTCAATGGTTGATTGGTTAATAAAGGTAAATAATACTACTACAGACTAAGTCATAAATCACTTGCTTATCATCATATAAGCATTTGATCAACAATGACAAGGTGTCTGATTGATAATAAATAATTCCTGGTAAACTGATCTTGGAATAATGGATCCAAAGAGGTCTGTATAAATACCTTTTTGGGGTGATTTTGATCTTCTCAGCGCACGTAGAGAGGGTTCTGCTTGTGGGCTGAGGCTGGCAAGCCAGTCAGGGCAAGATTAGCACTTCCACTTGGTGCTGTCAATCAGCTGTCTTAGATCTGCTGGATTTCTGTAATTTTTTAGCCACAGGATCTGTTAATCTGTTATGGCGTCAATTTGATCATTCTGCACTCATCCTTCATTTGTACTATTGATGTTGCTTTAAAGCGGGCAGATGTGGATGTTTACTGATTTTCCATCATCTGTTGATCATGTAGATAATTTTTAATAATTTTTTATGAACACTCCTTGTAGTGTTTTGTGGTCTTCAAAGATCAGGGTCAGTGATTTATGTGATAATCCTGGATCTTTGATTTATTATTAAAAAATGTTTTAAACTTAATTTTCATTAATTTTATTTAAGTTTTGATCTTTTTAGATTATTAGTAATGCATATGTCAGTTAGTTACATATACTATGCAACCCTAACTAGGTTGTAGCTCTTCTGAGCGGTACCTGGTTGTCAGATTAGTCATGACTGATCCAGACGCAGGGATCAGTTAGTACAGATGCGCGCAGGGTAGTATCCGCTGTGTGCGTGGCAGAATCAGCTGCGCGCGGGTCTCTAGTACGCGGGAATCTGCTACTACTAGTATGTAGGGATATGTAATGATGCGGAGCTGCGCGCTGGAATTGTGACATAACACATTTCCGTGTGTAACTCCTGAAATATATACAACACTTAAATTCTGAGTAAATTTTAGGTGTAAACCCTATACGTGACAATACGTTTGAAATATTAGAATGGCCAAAAAAGCGCCATACTGGTGTTGTAATTTTCAGTACTTTTCTTTTTAATTATTTTAAAAATATAAGGACTTGGAATTCAAGGGTGGGGTCAGTGAGTGACCCTACCTAATTTTGGTTGAGGAATCCATTTCTGTAATAATATTCATGGATTTCTCACTCCTTATTTTGTTAATTGAGATATTCTTATTTTTCATAGTTTTGTGTTGCTTTTGACAGGTTGCTCTGTACATAGTAGCAAGCTGACATTTCCCCACTCCAAGATATGTCTATATCTGAAAAAAAATTGGGTTAATGCCTCCTGCTGGCTTTGTAGTTCCTCAGGTGTATATGTCCGTCAGGGATATTATGTTCAGGCAACCATTCATCTTTATCCGCTGATTCACCCTTGTATCTAACTAGGTAGAGTCTGGCGTCTTTTCATTGATCCTATCTTTTTTATCTTTAAGGATCTTTCTAATTTTCCCTTTGTCTTTTTCAGGTTCTTCTGTAACAGGTATTGCAGGTGAAGGAGTATGTTCTCCATTCCTTGGGTGGTAGTGTTTGATGAGGCTTACTGGGAAGACTGGATGTTTCCTAGCAAGCTCATCACTGAGGATTACTTCCACAGCATTTTTACCAAGAATTTTATTAATGGTGAAAGTTCCAAAAAAAGCTGTTCTAACCTTTCTATTTCCACACAAGTTGGTAAAGTTAGTGGTAGAGATCACAACTTGATCACCAATTTTGAAATCAGGTTCCTTATGTGTTTTATCCCACCTTTGCTGGCTATACTCCACAGCATCTTGGACACACTTAACAGCATGTTTGTTGGCTACATCTATCATTTTTTTGAAATCAAGTGATGTAGGGTGAATATTTGTTAGCTGGTGGTTAAGGTTATCCTTGGGTAATCTAGGAATCCATCCTCTTTCCAGTATGTAAGGTGCTTCCTTAGTGGTAGAGTGCTTGCTACTGTTGTAGGCCATCTCCAGTGCAGGTAAAAGGATAACCCAATTGTGGCAATAACCTTCAGAATTCTTGTATTCTAGTCCAAAGCCACAGAATCTCCTGAGCATGTCTTCCAGGGTCTGAATCATCCTTTCAGCCAATCCATCCGTCTGAGGTTGATAAGCGGTAGAGAAAGATAAGGTGGTTCCAAGCATATCATGAAGATTCCTCCAGAACTCAGAGGTGAATTTAGGATCTCTGTCACTGATAATAATCTTGGGAACTCCAACATCAGCAATGATTCTTTTCCAAAATAACAGGGCAACTTCCATAGCAGTGTCTTCTTTGTGATTAGGTAGGAACTTTGCTTTCTTGGAGAACCTATCCACAATGACTAAGACTGAGTTATATGAATAGGCTCCTCCTGGTGGTAGTCCAGTTAAAAAGTCCATATTGATGATCTCCCATCTTTTCTTGGGTTCAGCAATCTTTTGCAGTAGACCAAACCATTTCCCAGTTTTCCTGTTGGACTTCTGACAAGTTTCACAACTGGTAACATACTGTATAGTGGAGTCTCTCCAATTAAACCACCAAGCAGTTTGTTTAACCTTATCCAAGGTTCTATCAGTAGATAAATGATCAGATGAGCAGTTATCATGGCACTCAGCCAGAACATGTTTGATATGGTTGTCCTTAGTTAATACTATAACACTTGAATGTTGATGCCTAAAGTATACAAGACCATCCCATATGGTGAACCTTCCAGATTTTTATGGTTTCAGAAGAGGTTCAGGTAGGCTATTGATCAATTCAGAAGGTGGAGAAGTACTTTCCATAATATTGATCAGAGTCTTTATGCCAGAACTGAAAGATTCTTTGATTTAGTTGAACAATGATTCATTTAGTTCACAAATGTGGATGCCCATTATAGGAGCTTCAATTTTTAACCTTTTAATATTAAGGATAGGGAAGATTTCATTATCCTCTGGATCATAAGCAGGGTTACTTGGGTCATTGGGTAATGCATTCCTGCTTAAATTATCAGCATTCTGATGTTTAGTCCCAGCTTGATGAACTATGGCCATCTGACCTCTGTACTGTTGTATACCTATCTGCCATCTCAACATGTGCCTACTGGGGGTCTTCATGTTCATCAATGTCCTGACAGCGTTGCAGTCAGTAATAACAGTGAAGTTGGTGCCTTCTAAGTAATAATGGAGTTTCTCTAGAGCCCATACTAAGGCAAGACATTCCATTTGACTTGCACCGTTGTGGTGTCAATTTATAGACACGGATTGGGAACTGCTTTGGGGCTGCGCGCTCAGAATTGGAGGCAAGTGGGCTCAGCATTAGGTTATGCAGAGTGCTCAGCAGCGGCCGCTGTTTGGCTCCGCACCTAGTGGACGGGTTGGGCTCAGCATCAAATGCGGCATGAACGGCAATCCGCACCGGAGATTGGATTTGGAAGGTAGTGCAGTCGACTAGGTTTGCAGGCGCGCCAGTCCAGATACGTAGGAGCGGAGCAATCCGCGGGCTATAAAGGAACGGACGGAGCGCGCGCGCAAGCGCGCGGATCATGCCGGATAATACCGGACATCCACAACGGGCGCGGATGAACGGATACGGACAGGCGCGGGGGGCTCCAAGTAGGGCGCGGTGCAAGGACCGCGTCATAAGAAGGACAAACCGGATGGACGGAACAGCGTAGGGACAATGGGGGAAGTTTGGTACGGAGGTGGGGAGAGGAGGCTAGGGTTTCTGTTTTGGGATTGTTTTCTGTTTTGTTGTCATACTGTTGATTGCGCCTGTACTTAGGTTAGGGTTGAGAGGGAGGACTTATCCTCACTCTCAAATCCGGGTTGGAAGTGGAGGGGGGATGGAATCAGACCATCACATCATTGGATTGGATCAATCATCTCACCAAGAGATTAAAGGAACTCATACCGGATACACATCCAGGTGGAAAGTTCTTAGGATTGAAGGATTGGCAATTTCACTCTCTCTCTACTTTTCTTTATCTCTTTATCTCCTTATTTCTATTTCTCGTTTAAGTGAAACTTTGGGCATCCTCATCTCCTTTCAGACGCAGGGAACCATTAACTTCCAACCCTTGGGACAATTATAGGGGGGAAAACCCTTATTCTTTCCACATCTGGGGGTCTGGCTGGGAAGTAACCTTCCATTTCTTGTCTTTCAAAGGTAACTGGGCGCAATGTCCTATCCATACCCCCCTACAGTTGCTTCCTCTTCTTCTTCTTCTCCTTCCGTTTCCAGGTCCGCTACTCCAACCCCACTTGCGTCTTCCATCCCTCCTCCTCCCCCTCCCTCCGCTCAAACCAGGTCAAGCTAAGCCATTCCCCCATTGGTCTCCAGTGACCATTAACCCACTCGTCCAGTTTTCATCAGGCTGCGCGACTACTTCAACACTGCGGATGTGGAGCAATTCATCTCGAGATACAAAGGTATTGCAGATGCAGAAGGTGCGTTGGATGCCAATAAGGCCTGGCTTGTCATCCTGTTCATTATGGAAAAAGAGAAGCTCTGGGATGTGGAGGAGAGGGAAGGCTACAAGATTCAGGATTGGCCAAAACTGAAGGTGGAGATCCTAAAGCGGTGGGGTAGGCGCGAACCTTGATTCTGGGAAAGCGATTTTGACTGCGTGGCCTCGGAGGCAAGCGCGCACGGAGGAGTCAGAACTCAGGTGGAGCTGGCAGATTACACCTTGACATTCAATTGGATCTATTGGTATTGTCAAAGAACAAGGTGGTGGCGGGACAGGCGGGGGCCATGAAACGCGCGTTTCTGGGAGTTTTAGGCGCTCAACTCTGGGCAAGGGTGCAGCGGCATCTTTATGATCACAACTTGGTAAAGCGGTCATTGGAAGGGAGCATCACGCTCCTTCCAGAGTTGGCTGTCATTTTCCAGGCTGTGGAGAGTGAGCTTGACTTAGAAGAGCTTATTGAGGATACCTCTAAGTCCTTCCCAGCGGGACCAAAGAAATCCGCCCCCCAGGTTTTGGCTCCGGCGCAATTTTCGGCCCCAGTTCCATCTACTTCCATGCGTGTTCCGGTTCCTCAACCCGCGCCCGCCCCTCCGGTAAGTGAATTGACGGAACTGATGAAGGATTTGAAGATCTGCATGAGCCGTATGGGCCAGCAGCAGCCGCAAGGGCCTTCACCTCACATGGTGGAAGGGTTTTGGCCGCCCGGTACCTTTGTGCCGAGGGGGTGCTTTTACTGCGGGGAAAACAGTCATTGCCTATTGGTGTGCAAGGAGCTTACAAAGGATCTCAACATGGGATTGCTTTGACTGGCGGGGATGGGGTACATGTTTCTGACGGGCGAACAGATTCTGATGGAGCCAAGCCAGCCAAATGCAATGCAGCAGGTGCGCACACGGGGTCAGGAGGCGGGAACGACGGCGCAAGCGTCACTAGGCATTGTTACCGGTCCCGGATTGTGGCAGCCACCTTGGGTGGAAGCTGAGGTAAGGGTAGTGGCAACGGAAGAGAAGGTGGCGGTCTCCAATAAGATGGAGGTGGATGCAAAGGAGAAACCCCCATCAACCTTTCCAAAACCAGCCGGGCGCGTGCCCGGAATCAAGGCGCCGGCAGCAAATCCTGTAGGGAAGAAGAAAGCGGCAGACATTGTGCGTAGCGTGATGGGGAATGAGACTCCGATCCCGCTGACCTTGCAGGAACTGGCGTCTGTGTCTCCGGTGGTGGTAGACAAGATGGTGCAGGCGTTGCAGGATTGCAGTCAGGGACGGGTACCTCAGATGGTGCAGCGGGTTCATGTGGCGCGGAAGGAGGAGGGGCGCAAGGAGTGTGAGTTGAAATCGGTTTTGACTCTGCTTGCTTACGTTCCAATGGTAATAGTGGGGAGGAAGGTGTGGGCTATGGTGGACAGCGGTTCAATGGTGAACCTGCTGCCGTCGCGGATGGTGGATTATTTGGGGTTGGTTTGGCAGAAATGTGCAATGGGTCTCTGCACGCTTAACGGAGGGGAGTGTTGTGTGGATGGGGTAGTTGAGGAGGAGGAGGTTGAGGTTGCAAGGGTCCATAAGCATCTTTCTTTTCTTTTGGTTGATTGTGGGGATGTGATTTTGGGAAGGCCGTTCATGTTTGGGTTCCGAGCACAAATGGTTTTCAATCCGCAGGCGGGAACGGAGGTGTTGACGGTGGAGGATTTGTCCGGCGGAAGGTTCAAGACAACTATCTGCAATCATGGGAAAGGGAAGCGGAGGAGAGTGTCGGAGTATGAGGAGGAACCGGACGCAGAGTTTGTCTGCAACGGGCAACCCTTGGAGGATTTTTCCTAGTCAACCAAGGAGACTGCACGGAACAAGCTCTGGTTTTGTGCGGGCGGTCGACTAATGAGGAGCAGGAAGGGGGAGGAAGGAAAGTGCAGGGCGCGCACGTTGCAGAAGTAAGTCCCTTTTCTCAGTATGCATTGCCCGAGGGTACTATGCTTCAAAAACCCTATCATCGTGCCACACTCGTGAGCAAAGGCAAAAGCCGTGGTTCCGTTCTGTGCAGAACCTACAGCGAAGGATGCGTGTGGATGATGCGGTGCAATTCTGGCAAGTACAAGCCGGTTTTGCGGAAGGTCCGACCAAGGAATGAGCCAATGCCCCAGGAATTGAACGGACCGCTTCAACCAATTGTTTTGTCACGGGACCCTTGGGTCACCCCAATTAAGGCTTTGGGGTGGGTTACTAGTTTGGCGTGGATCACGGAGGAGTGGATTGCAGCTTTCAATTTTGGCCCGACGGGATGGTTGAGTACGGAGGAGCGTGAGTTTCTGGTTTTGGTTTTGGTTCTTTGGGAAAGAGTGCTTGCGTTTGGACCTGAAGAGCGGGGGCTTCTGAAAAACAATATTGGCAACCCATATGTCATCCCCACTTTTGATCACGAGCCGTGGCAGATAAAGCCGATTCCGATACCGCGGGCGGTCCGGGAGCAGTTTCTGGAGTTGGTGCGGGAATGGGTGAAGACTGGCCTTTACAAACAGTCAACGTCTAGTTACTCCAGTCCGATATTTGCGGTAGATAAGCAGGATGGAAAGTTGTTGAGGATTGTCCATGATCTGCAGCGGCTCAACTCCTCTACAATGCTGGATGCAGGACAGCCCCCTTGCGTTGGCAAGTTCCTTGAGTCAATGGCAGGGCGCTGTAAGACTCCAAACGGTGCTAAGCTGTGGCAGTTCTGTGGAGGGGAAAGGTGCTGTTTAGGCTGCCCTCCTAGGAGTTACAATAATATTTTAATGTAACCGGAATCAAGGTCCAGAACCTTATGGATGAGAAATCAAACTAAGAGAAGAGGATAAGAGTTGTCGGTAGCGATGGAAACAACACTATCTGAGACAAGATGGTGCAGGGAAAGACTTGAACAAATAAGTCAAGGTTTGTTCAGAGTTCAATAGAACAAGGCAGTTGTAAGTAACAACGCCCACAAGCTAATAACTCTGGTTGTCAGCAGCTGATTAGGAAAGATCAACTCAATCCCAACCAACCTCCAGGTTCTCAATGAACCTGCCCAACTCTCCGCAATCAAGCGCTTGAAGGGTACCAGATAACTGTGGGAGGCTGAACAAAACAAAAGCAATTTGTTTATGAAGCTCTAGAAGCAAATCAATAACAAATTTGAGCAAGAATATCTCAACACTTCTCAAGGAACTCAAGAATAGCGTGGCGAAATTCAACCTCAAAGAAGAAGGGAGGTATAACACTCCAGGTTTTAAGCTTAATAAAACCTCTTCAATCAAACGTGATTGGCTCCAGAAAGATGATCAAGGAGAGATCAAGACCAGTATGGTCGGAAGAAGGGATCAGAGTGGTATAACACACTCAAGAATTCAGGCAGACAGGAATTCTTCTTCAACCAGCAAGGCTATTGGTTGGTGATAAGGATCAAGGTCACAAAGGACTGAGTTTGAGTATGGAGGCTCAAAGGATCAAGGGGCAATCATAGATATACCCGGATAATTTGCTCAGATAAGTGGGGAAGGATGCCCACGGATAAATTGCTTATGATGATGGTCTGATAGGATGATGGATCCTCTGATGATCTGATGATGATGGGATGCTCGGCCAAAAGGCAGGGGAGAGCCCCTCCTTATATGGGCAGGAGGCCCTGTTAGACTATATACAACGGATTCTACAAATAGAGCGGAAAAGGGAAGGCAACCATGTGGTCACTCGCGTCGGTCTGTGGATGGGCGCGCGTAACAATACCAGAGTCACCCACCCCTTGTCCGAAGGCGGAAGCGGGTGGGAGAGTCCCAGGAAAGGTGTTGGATGAAGTCCATGAGAGCGCGGATGGGCGGATAGGAGATTGGTTTGAGAAAGTTGAGTAAATCCTGACGGCCTTGAGATCCACGACTGATAGATCAAGTGCAATGGGAGGTTTGACGGATCCAAGGATTTGCCAAATGCTTGCGGGTGCGGTCGGGATGGATTCAGTAAATCATGGATGAGCGCCGCGCAACAGTAGTAATGAGGAGATTGGGAGGCGCAACGACAAAGATGAAGACACGCAACGACAAAGATGAGGACGTGCTATGACAACGGCGGAGATGACAAGCAACACGGATAAAGGACGCGCGACGCGCGCAGATGAAAGGAGCGCGGCGCGGCGGGCGAAGCGGATAATGGAAGCGCAGCGCGCGCGGCGCGGCGCGCGCGCGCGGGTAAAGAATGGTTTGGATGAGCCTGAGGATAAGTTGTTCAGCCGGGCGGTACGTTTGCGCAACAGTTTATGGATTGAGGTCTTAAGGCGGCCAGGGTGTCCAGGATGGGGCACCACATCTCTCCCCAACTTACAGACTGTCCCTAGTCTGCTCCTGAAATTGATGCCAGAGAAAAAAAAAGAAAGGAAAGACAGATGATTGAAACCGAAAAATGGCCATTTTGATCTTGAGAGTGGTTGAGAAAAAATTTGTCAATCCAACCAAAAATCCTAGAAGTGGAGAGTTCCAAGGTGGCTCACAAGTGTGGCAAGGGTAGAGTTTCACAAAAACAACAAGGATCTTGCCCAGGCGGTGCACAATTGGGATGACTTACTTCTGAGATAAGTTGCCCCCACGACAATGAAACTTCTTGACTTGATCAGCAGAGAACCTTCTGGCCAACCGAGTACCATCCAGCTCCTCCAAAACATAAGATCCACCCCTAACTTGATGAATCACTCAATAAGGGCCATTCCAACGATTAGAGAAAAGCTTGCCCCACTGGGTCTCCAAAGATTGATTATAAGCTAAAACTAGGTCACCAGGGTTCAAGGGCTCCCTGATTTGATTAGAGTGCTTGCCCTCCCAATACTGGACGGATTTTGCTCTGAACTCCATCATTTTTTGATAAGCTTCTTCACGAACGTCTTCACTTTGCTCAAGTTTCTTGGATCTAGCAACTAACAGATCGGTAGTTGAGGACACCTCTTCCCAAGAGACACCCAAGAAAGATTCCATTTCCAGATCCCAAGGAAGGACTGCTCTTTGACCAAAGATGATTTCATAAGGTGAGTAGCCAGTAGTCCTTTTGGTTGAGATTTGATCAGAAAAGAGGACAAGAGGAAGGAATTTGCAACAATTCTTGCCACTTTCACCAGCCAGTTTAACAAGTGCAGCCTTCAAAGGGGCATGGCCTTGTTCCACCATGCCTTGGCCTTCAGGATAATAAGGAGTAGTAACTCTATGTTGTCCAGGAAGGGATCGGATCATTTCAGCAAGCTTGGCCCCAAATTCAGAGCCACCATCAGTAGAGTAAGATCGAGCCAGGCCATAATGCATTGTCCAGGTCTCGTAGAGGAAAGCTGCCACTGATTCAGAGCTAAGGTTCTTGAGAAATTTTGCTTCAACCCATCCGGAAAAATCATCTCTAGCCACAATGAGGTACTTAGCACCACCTGCCTTAATATGAACCACATCCATAGCAATCCTTCCAACAACAGTGGACTCCCCAGTAGGATAACGAATTTCGGCTGGGCGCCTGAGATTACGTTTTTGAAAAACTTCACAACTCTTGCACCATTGGGAGACAGATTTCTTCAAAGATGGCCACCAGAATCGTTTGGATAATCGTTGATAAGTTTCAGTTTCCCCACAATGACCAAGGCCTTCATGGATACTTTCAAGGATAGAATCTTGTTTAGAGGGAATAGTAACAACAATAAGAGCACAAGGATTGCCCCTCTTCATAAGTCTAGAGCCTTGAACAAAAAAATTAGAAGACTTTCGTTTAAGAGATCAAAATTCCTTAGCAGAGAGATCAGGAGGTTTTTGAAGAGTTGAAAGGTACTGCTCTAATTTAAACCAGAAGCCTTGTTGAAAGCCAGAATAATTTTGCGAAGAAAAAGAGAAAATAGGTCGAATTAAAGGTTCCTCTTCATTGAAATCGGTTCCAACATCAGATTTGTTGTCCCCAAGAGGTCGTCGAGATAAACCGTCAGGCATGGTGAAAGATTTTCCCGGCCTGTGAACAATATCAAAAGAGAAAAGCTGGATATAGGCCACCCAACGAGTCATAGGAGCATTGGGAAGACTGGGAGCGTTGATCATTTCAATGATGGATCGAGCATCAACTTGCAATTCGAAATGTTGGCCCCAGAGAACGGTTTGAAGTTTCTTCATCATTTGAGCCACACCACAGAGTTCCAGTTTGAGCTGGGAGTATCTAGATTCTACATCTGAAAACAACAAAGATTCATAAAGAGCAGGACGGTCCCAACCATTTTCATCTTCCTGAGTAAGGACGGCCCCAACAGATTGATAACTAGAATCAACAGCCAGCTTGATCTTGCCAGCTCCAGGTCCATAAGAGATCTTTTTCAAAACTATGTCTTCACCAACTATCCTTTTGAGTAGCTGGAAAGCACATTCACAATCTTGGGTCCAAATCCATTCAGCATCTTTTCTGGTTAGACGAGGCAAGGGTGCACAGATTTTGGATAAAGATGGGATAAAGATTCTAACATAAGTGACAACACCTAGAAAGCCCCTAACTTCAGTTGGATTGATTGGGGTAGGCCAAGAGATGATCTTGTTGACTTTGGCTGGTGCCATCCTTCTTCCTTCCTTGCAGACCACATGACCAACAATTTCCAGAGCAGGGACACAAGCCGCCAGTTTGGATCCAGAGACATTAAGGCCAGATTCCTCGATTCGAAACAGAATCCTCTCCAAGGTAGTAGCATATTCCCAGATAAAACAACGAATTCCTGAATGCCAAGGTAAGAGCTCATTATCATAGTCAGATACTGGACCTTTAATTCCGCCATCGTCAATAAAGATACCAGCATGATCAGGGATTTCATCCTGGAGGATCCACATCATCTGAGCCTGATAGACTGCAACCGAGTTGGTGGCTCCTTGAGGCAATCGAGTAAGTTGAAATCGACCAAGAGGAGTGTCAAAAGTAGTGAGAGGACGAGAAATAGGATGTAAGGATCGTTTGTCATAGCCACCCATAATATCCCCTAGACCATAGCAAGCTCTTCCTGCAAAGGATTCAACAAATTCTTCAGTAGCAGGAGAGATACCAGAGTCTTTAATAGTAACTTTATTAAGAGGTTGAAGATCATGAACTATTCTAAGTTTACCATTACTCTTGAGGACACAGAAGACGGGGCTGGAGTAACTAGAAGTTGACTGTTCATACAGGCCAGTTCGAACTCGTTCCCGGACCAACTTGATGAATTTATCAACTTTAGCAGCAGGGATAGGGATCTTTTTCTTTTGCCAAGGATCATGTTCAACTACAGGGATGATATAAGGGAGGCCATAGGATTCCCGCAAGAGACCTCTCTCTTCTTCACAGAAGGCAATAGATTTTTCTCTTAGAGATAAGACATTTTTGATTAAATTCAACTCATCAGGAAGAAGCCATCCATCTGGACCAAAGTTGACCACCTTCAGACGTTCTTCAGTGACCCATCCATTAGGCACAAAGGGACCAGTAAGAGATTGAGGAAGACCACAGTAAGGATCGCGAGATAGAGGAGGACGCATAAGGGGAGGATTGAGGTTGAGAGGCATAGGCTGGTTGACTGGTTGGACCTTCTTAGCAACTGGTTTATACTTAGTGGCAAAAGAGAGAATTTCTTGTTTCCTCCAAGAGTTGACCAGAGAGACTTGATTATGAAAGCTGAGTCCAAGTTCCAACATCTTCCAAGTCCAATGTTCTGCAATATCCTTGAAGGGTGCCCTTTCCATAAAAGGAGAACCGGGAGATAATACGTTGCTCACATGTGTGGCACAAGGTAGGGTTTCGAAAATGACGGTAAAAGATTGCCCTGGCAGTGCACAATTGGGAGGACTTACTTGTACCCCAAATTGCTTCCACTGAAGCCCATATTTCTTCATACCAAAACCACCAAAAACGGAATTGCAGTTAGGATCTAGTTTAAGCTCATTGCGGAGTTTCGTACCGGAACTGAGAGAAGATTGATCAGACTCAAAAGTAGAAGGAAAAGAAGACACAAAAGATCCAGAGAGAGAAGGAGATGGAGAAGAAATATTTTTGGATTTTTCTTTTTTGATATGTTTTTGTTTTTTAATATTCTTGAGCTCAGAAGAGAATGATGAAAGGAATGAAAAATAAGCCTGAGGGATGGGAGTTGACCCTTGAGTTGCAGTCTGAGGCTGAAAAGAACTACAACCATTGGTAGGATCAACTATTCCCCTAAAAAATGAGAGGAACTAGAGTTATCCTTCTGCTTCCCCTTAAAAGATGATTTGGGAGAATGACCAGGAAAATCTCTTTCCCAACGACCAGAATCCAAAGAGCAAAGAGGAACTTCAATTTTTCTGCCATCAGCATCAGGGAGGAGAATTCTCTCCCCAACTTGATCAGAAAACATCAGGGTTGCACCAAAGTCCATTAAGAAGGGTCTTCCCAAGATCATAGGACTGTCCAAACGAGTGATCCAAAAGTGGCAGGTTCCAACGATATTTTGACCAATCCTGACCGGTACATCTTCAGCAATACCAACCAGTTCACAAGCTTGATTTCCTATCCCATATACTGCAGAGTTGAAGCTGAACCTAGGACTAAGTTTGAGCTTGCAGGCCATAGCATCCAAGATTAAGTTAAGCTGAGATCCAGAATCCACAAGAGGAGAAACAGTTTTAGCTGAGTCACCAAGATAACAAGGAAGAAAGCCAAGGGGACAGGAATAAAGATTGGATTCTATAGAAGGACTGGTTCCACCAGAGTCCTCCATTAAAGTGCCAGAGGAGACTTTGAGTTCTTCAGCGCCAATTTCCACACGTCAATGAGAGACCCATTTCTTCATTCCTTCAGCAACAGATGGAGAGATTGATAGGAGTTCAGCCACAGATAGATCAGGAATTTTGAGATCAGAAATTTTCTTTAATACTCCCTCCACAGCATTGGGGTGATCCTTGGAGATGCCCCTTTCAAATCAAACTTTGGGCTGGGTGGGGGGAGGAAGTTCAGGTGACGCAGAATCTAAGATAGGATTAGAAGGTTGAGGTGAGGGAGAAGGATCAGGGTGATCTGGGAACCTTTCCATGAGTGGTTCCCTTTCCACCTCCATTTCTTCTACATCAGAGGAAGGAGGCTCAAGTGATGATCGGCGTTTAAAGGGTTTTTGAAGGATTGAAGTTGGAAAGGAAGGAGCCTTATGAGGTTTAGGTTCCTCATGTCGTTTCCTGGCTGGATCAGATTGATAAGTAGTCCCAGCAAGACTAGAGGAAGAAATAGCTGGAGGATACCAAGGTTGGAGGGTACCACAGGATGATCAAAATTCAAAGGAAGCAAGAGATGCTTTCACAGGGGGTGATGGCTGGTAAGAGGCCACCACATGTTGGATAGGACGAGACGAGTCAAAAGGGATTAGGGCACCATTAGGGAGGAAGTAATTTTTTCCCCTCTGCTCTACCAACTTTTCCTTTAAGTCCTTCTGAAGTTCTTGACATCGTCCGGTTCCATGGCCTTCCCTATGACAGTAGTAACAGACCAGAGTTGATTTGGGAACAGAAGAAGGAGCTTTAGGCGTAGCTAGCGAGGAAATCTTTTGATCTATTTTGTTCTCAAAGGCCCTAAGTAACTTGGTGATTTCATCTATAGTAGTAGGTTCCCAATTGGAATTAGGATCTGCTTTAGGCCTACGATCTGCCTCCATTTTAATCATAATATCGTTTGACTCTTTAAAAGAAGGAGCATGGACTGGTTCAGTAGTTCTAGGCTTTTCAAAGGTAAAAGCAGTTTGACCTTTCATGACTTTATCCACAGTACTCCTAAGGGTAAGAAAAACAGGGAGCTTGAATCGATTATCCCTGGTAGTAATCATGGATCCAGATTTGACCAGTTCTTCTTAAATCCTTTCCTGCACAGCCAACAAAAAAGATTGGAAGAACTTTGCTCGAATTTCGTCCACTGTGTCAATGTGATTGTTTCGGATAAGATAGTTTTGAATGGGATCCCAAGACTTTCTAAAAATCTGATAGTCAGAGGCTGAAGAAATACCACCATTGGAGATCCACTGAGAAACCAGAGCATCCAAATCCTGCAGAGTAAACCTAGCCACATCTATTTTACCCCAGTATGCCAACATAGCCTCCCTGAGAAGCGTCCAGTTGTGGGATTCAAATCCCTTGAAAGACTTGATTACCTCCATAACTTCATCAGAGGAGATAAAGAACCGCAACTGATAAGCCATATTGAATTCACTAGCTCCATCCACTTCAGCAGCCATTTCGTAGGAGTCCAAGAATCGCTCGACATTTTTACCGTTGAAGCCTAAGTTCTTGTTCTGGGGTTTGATCTTTACCATCTTAGGTCGAACAGAGGTGGTTGGAGTAGCGGGAGATGCCATATCGAATAACACAGTTCCTAGGGGATCCAAAGAGCAGATTTCCAAAGTGGCTCACGAGTGTGGCAAGAGTAGGGTTTCGCCAAAAACAACAAGTATCTTGCCCGAGCGGTGCACAAATTGGGAGGACTTACTTCTAGAACAAGCTGCCTCCACGGATCCAAAAAAAAGAACAAACAGAAAAAGAAAGAGAAATTGGATAGGATTTCGGAGTTGATTCTTCAAGTTGGGACTGTAAATCCCAAGGTTGCTGGTTCAATCCCGGCCCGGGGGACCAAATGTAAGACTCCAAACGGTGCTAAGCTGTGGCAGTTCTGTGGAGGGGAAAGGTGCTGTTTAGGCTGCCCTCCTAGGAGTTACAATAATATTTTAATGTAACCGGAATCAAGGTCCAGAACCTTATGGATGAGAAATCAAACTAAGAGAAGAGGATAAGAGTTGTCGGTAGCAATGGAAACAACACTATCTGAGACAAGATGGTTCAGGGAAAGACTTGAACAAATAAGTCAAGGTTTGTTCAGAGTTCAATAGAACAAGGCAGTTGTAAGTAACAACGCCCACAAGCTAATAACTCTGGTTGTCAGCAGCTGATTAGGAAAGATCAACTCAATCCCAACCAACCTCCAGGTTCTCAATGAACCTGCCCAACTCTCCGCAATCAAGCGCTTGAAGGGTACCAGATAACTGTGGGAGGCTGAACAAAACAAAAGCAATTTGTTTATGAAGCTCTAGAAGCAAATCAATAACAAATTTGAGCAAGAATATCTCAACACTTCTCAAGGAACTCAAGAATAGCGTGGCGAAATTCAACCTCAAAGAAGAAGGGAGGTATAACACTCCAGGTTTTAAGCTTAATAAAACCTCTTCAATCAAACGTGATTGGCTCCAGAAAGATGATCAAGGAGAGATCAAGACCAGTATGGTCGGAAGAAGGGATCAGAGTGGTATAACACACTCAAGAATTCAGGCAGACAGGAATTCTTCTTCAACCAGCAAGGCTATTGGTTGGTGATAAGGATCAAGGTCACAAAGGACTGAGTTTGAGTATGGAGGCTCAAAGGATCAAGGGGCAATCATAGATATACCCGGATAATTTGCTCAGATAAGTGGGGAAGGATGCCCATGGATAAATTGCTTATGATGATGGTCTGATAGGATGATGGATCCTCTGATGATCTGATGATGATGGGATGCTCTGCCTAAAGGCAGGGGAGAGCCCCTCCTTATATGGGCAGGAGGCCCTGTTAGACTATATACAACGGATTCTACAAATAGAGCGGAAAAGGGAAGGCAACCATGTGGTCACTCGCGTCGGTCTGTGGATGGGCGCGCATAACAATACCAGAGTCACCCACCCCTTGTCCGAAGGCGGAAGCGGGTGGGAGAGTCCCAGGAAAGGTGTTGGATGAAGTCCATGAGAGCGCGGATGGGCGGATAGGAGATTGGTTTGAGAAAGTTGAGTAAATCCTGACGGCCTTGAGATCCACGACTGATAGATCAAGTTCAATGGGAGGTTTGACGGATCCAAGGATTTGCCAAATGCTTGCGGGTGCGGTCGGGATGGATTCAGTAAATCATGGATGAGCGCCGCGCAACGGTAGTAATGAGGAGATTGGGAGGCGCAACGACAAAGATGAAGACACGCAACGACAAAGATAAGGACGTGCTATGACAACGGCGGAGATGACAAGCAACACGGATAAAGGACGCGCGACGCGCGCGGATGAAAGGAGCGCGGCGCGGCGCGCGCGCGCGGGTAAAGAATGGTTTGGATGAGCCTGAGGATAAGTTGTTCAGCCGGGCGGTACGTTTGCGCAACAGTTTATGGATTGAGGTCTTAAGGCGGCCAGGGTGTCCAGGATGGGGCACCACAGCGCGCTTGTTACGGTTTAGTGGATGTGATGGGGGGATACGACCAGCGCAAGTTGGATCCTCGCTTGCGGCGCCTCTAACAACATTTGAGACCGGGTTGGGAAGAATGCAGCTGACTTGGCTACCGCAGGGCACAACCAATTCTGTGGCAGTGTACCAGGCGCAAATGGCTTGGATCCTGAAAGGTGATTTTCCGGAGGGATTTCAAATCTTCATTGATGACGCGGGCATCAAAGGTCCGAAAACCAATTACGGAGGAGCAGAGCTGGTTGAAGTTCCCGGCGTCCAATGTTTTGTGTGGGAATAAGCGCAGACGTTGGAACGCATCCTGTTTTGCATCAAGGAGGAAGGACTGACGGTGTTGGGGAAGAAGTTGGCAGTTTGTGTTCCGGCGCTCAAAGTCCTTGGACATGTTGTTGCTTCCGACGGCCGGCGCATTGCAGAGAAAAAGCGGAACAAGGTCCTCAAATGGCCAACCCCGCGGAAGGTGTTGCATATCCTTCAGTTCTTGGGATTATGTAGCTATGTCCGTATGTTCATCAAGAGGTTTGCGGAGGTGGCAAGCCCGCTCTGATCACTAACGCGGAAAGGCGCGGAGTGATATTGGGGAGAAGGGTTCAATAGTGCATTCCAGAAGCTCAAGGAGATTGTGGGACATGACATTGTGCTCCACAATCTCAACTACAATACAGGAGGAATTAGGCTAGCGGTTGATTCCAGCAAATTTGGCGCGGGGGGTTCTCACTCAAGAGGATGATGGTAAGGATAGGCCAGTACTTTACGAGTCGTTCACCTTCACTTGGACGGAAATCCCGTACTCTCAGCCAAAGTTGGAGTTGTGCAGGGTCACCAAGATTGTGCAGCAGCTTCAGTATCTTTTTTGGGTGGTTCACTTTGAGCTTTTGGTGGATGCGGAGGCGCTGGCATGGATGATCAATTCCGCGGAGTTGCCCAATGCTCCCATGACCAGGTGGGTGGCGTTTCTTCAACTTTTTTCCTTTGCTGTTGTTCATGTTCTGGGGAAAGCGTTCACTATGCCCAACGCGTTGTTGTGGTATCCAAGGGACAACCCGTTTGAAGACGCGGAACTGCTTGATGTGGAGACCCCAGTTGTCAAGGTAGGGGTTGTGGAGGCAGGCGTTCAGCTGCAGCTCCGGCAGACCGGGCGGTACGCAATTCTTTGTGATGACTTGCGGGACTTTTGTTTTCCCAACGGAACTACGGACAAGCACATGCAATGGGCAAGGCGGCGAGCCAGAAACTTCTATGTACAGGAGGGGCAGCTTTGGCGGCGGAAGACTCCGGTTCCTCTTGTGGTTACCACTTCAAGGGCGGATCAGGAAGCTATCCTCCAAAGCCTTCACAACAATCTTGGCCATCAAGGGGAGGTCAAAATGCGGAGGCGGGTGAAAGAGCGGTTCTGGTGGTCGGGGGTAGTGCGTGCGGTACGGGAATGATTGGCGTCCTGCGAAGCCTGTCAACAGCGGAGTGCAAGATTGCCTAAGGAAGTTGGAAACCCCACAGGGGAAGATGCCCTCTTTGGTCAAGTCTTGCTTGATGTTTTCCACATCAAGGCCAGTAAGTTTGCCTATCTGCTTGTTGCACGGGACGACCTGTCCGGTTGGGCGGAAGCGCGTCCGTTGGTCAAGCTCTTGGCGGAAAAAGTTGCTCTGTTTCTGGAGGAAGATTGGTTTGCGCGGTACAGGTCGCTTTGTCTGGTTACAGTGGAGGGAGGGGCTGAGTTTTGCGGCCGTTTGGTTGAGTTGGTGAAGATTTGCGGAGCCAAGTTTGGCCAAGTAATGGAGTATTATCCCAAGGGGGCTGGCATGATTGAACGCAGGCATCAACCAATCAAGGACGCCCTGGTCAAGATGTGCGGGGAGGACGGTAAGCGCTGGCAGGAGACCCTTCCAATGGTTCTGTTTGCGGATTGGATATTGGTGAAGCGGTTGACAGGCTACTTGCTGTACAAGTTACTTTTTGGACAGCGCCCCGTGCTTCCGGTGGACATTGAGTTGGAGACGTTCCTGGGGGTTGACTGGTGGCAGGTGAAGACCTCCGCCAAATTTCTTGAGGCTCGCGCCAAACAGCTTCTTTGATGGGATGGGATGCTTGCCAAGGCTGCGGACCGGCTGAAGAAGACTTGGATGGCATTGGTGCGCTATTGGGATGAGCGCTGCTTGCATTGTCTCCGCGATCCCTTGCGGAAGGGGGATTTGGTGCTCCTGTACAACTGGAGTCTGGAGTCTCAGTGGGGGAAGTTGTTTGCTAACCGGTGGAACAGCCCGTTCCGCGTGTCGTCCAAGTTTGAGGGAGGCAGCTATCAGTTGGAGGAATTAGACGGTACTCCGCTGAAACGGAAGGCAGCAGCTTCGCATGTCAAGCGCTTCTTTGCGCAAGGATCTACCTTGTTCAACAAGACAGCGGAAGGTGGTGACAGATCAGATGAGGGTAGTGTGGAGCACAGAGATGGTGTAGGAAAGCGATCTGGGGATTTGTCTTTGGGCGGAGAAGCCGAAAACTTGCTGTTGCAACGGAGTAGGCGGTTGCAACCAGCTGGGGACAGTGGCCAAGTTGGGGGGGAGGTGGTGGGGGTAGGGGATAAGTTTTGATTTGGTGAGGGGGTGCTCTAGCCATTTCACAGCCGGAACAACCAGACCCCCAGAATTTTTTTTTCTCTATGTTTCTTTCTTATCTGGATTGTGGGGTCTTTGCTGGCTTGGGGTTTTTGCAGGAAACGCGGGCGTGGCACAAATCCGGGTCCATGAACGCGAGGACCAGCCGCGCGGAACCGGGACGCGAGGAAAATCCCGCGGATGGGGGAAACGGGACGAAGAGAAATTTGCGGGTGGTCTACAGGCGTTGCGCAAAAAAAAAAAATGTGTTCTTTTCTATTTTTCTTCTCTGTTGGTTTCTTTTTCTCTTTTTCTTTTCTCTCAGGATATCTCAAGGATGGGTGGTTGGTATGGGAATAAGCTTGATTTGGTGAGGGGGTTCTCTAGCTGGTTCACAGCCGGGACAACTAGGCACCCCAGAATGTCCATTTTCTTACTCTCTCTCTCTCTCTTCCCTTACGGTGGCGCGGGCTGGTGTTTGGTTGTTGTGTTTGTTACAGGAGGGGTAAAGGGAACTGTGTGGCAGTCCGTCTGGGGCAGTCCAGGTACCTTTGAGGAGCACCAGAAGGCCACTTTGCGGAATGCGCGGATCTTGCGCGCGGACCTACTCCGGCTCTGCCCTCTCTTTTCTCAAATTAGATTTTTCTCAATTTTACTCGCGGGGTCTCTTACTTTTACTTAGGCCGCTCACTGGCTCACTTGGAAGTGGTACGCGCAATGGGTAATTGATTTCAAGCGCGGAATGATGAGAAGGAAAGGTACAACAAGAGTGAAGGAAAGGAAAAGGAAAAGAAAGGAAAGAGGGGCCCCGCCTAATCCGCCTCCAGCGCCTGGACCATTCCATTCCTCGCGTCCGCCAGGAGCGCCTGGAATCGCGCCGGGAATCCGTTCCGTGGGCCCTTGGGATTGAGAGGAAGCCACAAAGTAGCTCAACTGAGTTGTCCGCAAACCAATCAAATCAAACCTTGGGTAGCATGCGGCCGATCGGAATCTCTGGAACCTTGGGAGACATCCGACCAGGGGTAGGTGGCGCGGGGGGAGGTGAAGACAAGATAACCACCCTCTCCGGTGAGGGGGCTGGCAAGGGGGAGGACGCCGGGGCCGGAGATGGCGATGGTGGTGGCGGTGGAGTAGGCAACGGAGCCAGATGGGGTGTCGGCAGTCGTGGAGGAGGAGGAGGGGGTGCTGGCGCGGCTGCAGGTCGTCCGGAAAGCCTTGGGTCCGGTACCGTTCAATTCACGCCAACAGCGGCGGCCCAAGCGCGGGTCGTCACACGCCATTCCTCCAAGGTTTTGTATTTGATTTGTTGCGGAGGTCCGGCCCGGCGGAGAGGTGATGCCTAGTCGCAGCTCACGTGCAAGGTGGGGGCTGACAGAGCCCCGGGGCGGCCGGATGAAGGTGAACCGGGGGGTTTCCACAAGCCTTCCAAGATTGAGTTGTTGCTCAAGGCCACAAACAAGTCGCGCCTGGTTCTCTTGCGCAGTTGGGTGGGGTTGGGTCCCGGATGGGCTTGCGGCATTGTTTTGCCAAGAGAACATTGGCGGTGGCTGGCACGGAAGGCCGAGAAAGCTTGACGGCCGGAGAGGAGTGTGCACGGAAGACCGTTCCTCGCGCAGTAGGTGCAGGGAGGTACCATGATGAGGGTGGGGGAAGGTGGTAGTGGGAGTGGTGGGGGTGGTAGTGGAAGTAGCGGTGGTGGTAGTGTGGTGAAGTCATGGAAGACTTCTGGGGACAGGACTCAAGTTGGGGGGCAATGTGGTGTCAATTTATAGACACGGATTGGGAACTGCTTTGCGGCTGCGCGCTCAGCATTGGAGGCAAGCGGGCTCAGCATTAGGGTATGCGGAGTGCTCAGCAGCGGCAGCTGCTGGATCAGCAGCAGCCGCTGTTTGGCTCCGCACCTAGTGGACTGGTTGGGCTCAGCATTGAATGTGGTGTGGGCGGCGATCCGCGCCGGAGATCGTATTTGGAAGTTAGTGCGCTCAACTAGGTTTGCGGGCACACCAGTTTGGATACGTAGGAGCGGAGCAATCTGCAGGCTATAAAGGAACGGACGGAGCGCGCGCGCAAGCGCGCGGATCACGCCAGATAATACCGGACATCCACAACGGGTGCGGACAAACGGATACGGACAGGCGCGGTGCAAGGACTGCGTCATGAGAAGGAAGAACCGGATGGACAGAACGGCGTACGGACGACAGGGGAATTTTGGTACGGAGGTGGGGAGAGGAGGCTAGGGTTTTTGTTTTGGGATTGTTTTCTGTTTCATTGTCATACTGTTAATTGAGCCTGTACTTAGGTTAGGGTTGAGAGGGAGGACTTATCCTCACTCTCAACTCCGGGTCGGGAGTGGAGGGGGGATGGAATCATACCATCACATCATTGGATTGGATTGATCATCTCACCAAGAGATTAAAGGAACTCATACTAGATACACATCCAGGTGGAAAGTTCTTAGGATTGAAGGATTGGCAATTTCACTCTCTCTCTACTTTTCTTTATCTCTTTATCTTCTTATTTCTATTTCTGGTTTAAGTGAGACTTCTCCTTATTTCTATTTCTTGTTTAAGTGCGACTTTGGGCATCCTCATCTCCTTTCAGACGCAGGGAACGGTTAAATTCCAAACCTTGGGACAATTATAGGGGGGAAAACCCTTATTCTTTCCACACCATACCTTTTCTCAGTTCCTTTAATTTGTCTGGATATGAAGAGTATAGGTTTTTCCACTGGTTTGTCATCCTCTATTACTTCTTGGTGTAATGCGGCTCCTAGCCCTTCCATGCTAGCATCTATGTAGAGTTTGAAAGGTTTAGAATAATCTGGCTGGATCAGTACTGGAGCTGAAGTAATTTCCATTTTGAGTTCCTCATAGTTCTTGACTCTGTCATGAGCCATTTCAAACAAGGTGGTGTTGTTGCAAATCTCATACAGAAATTTGGTTAGAAGAGAAAAATTTGGTAAATATTTCCTATAGTAGCTGCAGAAGCTGATAAAGGATAGGAGTTCAGTTTTATTCTGAGGCATAGGCCTATTCATTACTTCTGCTATCTTGTTTTGGTCAGCAGCTAAGGTTAGTCCAGAGAAAATTTGTCCTAAGGATTTGAGTTCCCCGTAGCCAAAGTTACACTTTTTCATTGATACTTTCAATCCCACAGCAGAGATGGTTTTGAGGACTAGCCTTAATTTCTCCATGTGAGTATCCCAATGATCAGAGTAAATGATAACATCATCAATGTATACCATCATCCATCCCTGTCTGATGAATAATCCTAGGACAATGTCCATCATCCTTTGAAAATGAGAAGGAGCATTTTTAATACCAAAAGGCATCCTAAGATACTCATAAATTCCCAAATGACAGATAATTCTCATGAATTTCTGGCTATCAGGGCTGATAGGTATTTGGTGAAAACCTTTCAGCATGTCCATGGTAGTGATGTAATTAGCCTTGGACAGGTTATGCAGAGCATGGTCAATTCTTGGAATTGGATGATAATCAGCTTGGGTGTAGTTGTTAAGCATTCTAAAATCTCCAACCATTCTTGACTTATCATTGTTCCAAGCTATAATTACTGGGGTAGTAATATCCACTTGTTCATTGTGGCCTACTTTCCTTAGGACTTGTAAGTCAACCAACTCTTGAATATGAGTTTCCAGAGAAGCTCTTGATTTTGGACTAGAAGGGTAAGCAGGTCTCCTGCGGTTAGGTGGGTAAGGAGGCTTAATAGTTAGAGTTAGGATCATATCATGTCCTTTGATGTTACCAATGGGGTGATGCTTGGTACAGAAAGCATTCTGGTTTTCAAAGCATACTTGTAGGATATCCCATTTCTGTTCTTCATTGAGAAGGGAATTCAAAGCAGATTGAGAGAAGTATTCCTGATTGAAACTCTCTAGGTTTTTTTCATAAGTTGAATCAGAAGTTTGATCATTGACATGGCATATGTGGAACTTCTTATTCCAGTCTCCACCTATAGTGAAGTATCTACCCTTGCTTTGGAATACATCTATACCATATAAGCATACAGAATCATTTTCAAGGATAAAATAATCACATACTCCGTTTTGGAGCACTAAAAATTCAATGTTCAGTTTGAGTGATCCTTTAGAGTGAGGGAGTGAAATATCAGAAGACCATACTCCAACAGCATTGAGAGCAGAATTACAACTGCTAAACTTAGCCTGAGGTACTGGTAGTAGGTTCAGTTCCCAGCTTGGGTCTTGTTTTTCCAGATAAGTTGAACCAACGCAAGAGCAAAAGGCTCCACTGTCTAGGAGTAACTTGACAGGGGAACCTTGGATTAAACCAGTGGCATAGCATGTTTTTCCTAAAGTATAACTTTTACCAGCAGAAGGTTTTATAGTCAAGGCCTTAGCCTCAGAGATGTGGTGAATCTTCATGTTGGGATTCCATTTTTGAGGTAAGTAATCCTCATTGACGGAATTTATGTCCAGAGAAGACTCAATACTACCTTCAATAACATTGATGGGGTAAGTGATCATTAGATCACAATCACAGAGTGATCCATCAGTATCATCAAGGTGAGGGTCAGGATTGTCATATTCTTCTCCTTCAATAATATTAATCCTTTTCCTAGGTAGAGGACAATCAGGTTTTACGTGTCCTGTTTGGTTACAGTTCCAACATACTTTCTCTTTTGATTCTGGAGTCTTCTGACTTCCAAGGTAGATGGATTAGTAGCAGGGGATTCTTTAGTTTTGGCACTATATTCTTCCTTGTTCCTAGTATTTTGTTCCCTGGGGAGTCTATTGACCCTCTTATCAAGAGCATTCATATCAATAGTCTCTTCCAATACACCTATTAAGGTGGAAAGATCTCATTCCATAGGCATCCTGCACCTTACACTGTGGTTGATTTGTCCAGGACATAAGTTGAGGAGTCTTTCATTGACTTCTTCTTTATCAGAATCAGGATAAAAACAGTCTAACCTCTTTTTCTCGTCTAAGCACCACTTATGAGGTTTTTCCTTGGATGGATCAAACTGGGAAGTTTCAAAAGTTTTCATCATTTTTCTTTTCCAAATCCTGGTACCAAACTGCACTTTGATAAATTCTTTCCAAGAATTCCAGGATAAAGATCCAACTTCCTCTCTTTTATTGATAAACCAATCAAGAGCCACTCCTTCAAATAGTCTGGGCAATCTTACCACAGCTATTGCGTCAGGGAGCTCATAAGAAGAAAGATTATAGTCAATAAATTTAATGAAACTGACGTGGTTGTATTCTCCTTCTTCAGAGAATTTAGGCCATTCAGTGACAGGAGGAAGTAGCTTCAAAGCCTGCTCCATTTCTGGAGCAGGACTGGGTCTGAAAGAATCATTCCTAGTTATGCTGGTTATGGGAGGAACACTAGGAGTACTGGTGAACCTAGCAGGCCTATTTTCTTCTAGGTCAATGACTAGAGAGTTAGTAGAATAGATCTTCAGATCTCTGAGATCATTCTTAATCATACCTAACTCTAAATCAAGTTTGTTGCATAATAAGTCAATTTGTTAGTCAGATGAGTTGAAGGAGCAGGACTAGTTTTCTTAACTTCTTCCTTAAGCTGGTCTATGGTTGCAAGAATATCTTCCTGAAGAATTGATTGGTTGTCATCAATATGTTTCATCAGGTCCAACTTACTAGCTCTTAAACTATCCTTGATTTGTTGTATTTCCAACTCATCAATTCTCATAATCTGAGACTGAGTGTCAATTACTCTGAAAATACTTGAACTCAATTTTTCCAATTGTTGATAAACTTTCTCAAAGCATTGGCTAATAATAGTAAAATTGTGAGACACATTTACAGAAAAGCTATTAAGAGCTTCTACATCTAATTGTGGTACACCTTTTTCCACTTCTGGGCTAGGGATATTATTCTGTCCCAATCCTTTGGTTTCCTTAACTTCTGATTGGCTGAGGACCTCTTCTTTTTGGGGTCTTTTCCCTTTAAGGAAGCTAACTGATACCAAGGATTCCATTTCTGCATGTAGCCTTCTACTTCTTTCTTTGGGATCAACCTTTGCAGAGAAATCTGAGATTTCTTTGCTTGAGAAATGGCTTTTCTCATACCTGGTTGATCCTCCTGGGTCTGAGCCAACCTGAATTGTTCCCAATAGCTCACGTGCTCTTTCACTAATAATTTGACTCATTCATCCTTGGTTGATTCCAGTTGGGGTGGCGTAGGAGGACCTGTACCCTCCTGGGATAACATGTTGGGTGACGGATGGTTCTCCAACGGTCTGTTGGTCAAGTTGGCGGCCGCGGTTGTTGCTGTTGTTATTCCTGTGTGACGCTATGGTCACAGGTTTGAGTCCCCTCATTGTGCTTGCGACTGGAGTCCTTGCGCACACGGGTTCCTCCGGGCAGAGATCCATACGGCGGGGCCCTGCCTGTTGCACAGGTGTTGCACCTATTTTGATACATAGTACCAAAAAAATACATAAGTCTTTTGTCAAAACTTTGAAAAAAGACTTTAAAAATATAAAAATAATTTTTTTATAAATATTTTAACTTACTTAGAGTTAAATTCAAGGGTAATAACACTTTGTTGGGATCACAACTATCCTTGGAGGGTATTCCAACGGGTTCTGAGTGAGTTCCAATCAGATCCTGGGATAAATCCACGGGTAAGTCCAATGGTACACTGTCTGGGACGTCCTCTAGGAGGTCCTGGTCAATGAGATCACCAAAAAAAAAAATCCACTGAGATTGATAAAAACAAAAAATATAATTTCAATATTTTTTTGTATTTTTACGTGTTAAAATGATGTTTTTAGAAAAAATAATCACTTTTATTATTTTTGGATTTTTCTTTATCTTCAGGGTTATTTAGTTTATAAATATAAAGCTTCCTTTGATGAATCTTCCACTCCTTATGTTGCCTTAATAAAGAATTGAAATTGATAATTCTTTCAAGCTCAAGTTCTTTGTCCTTTATAACCTGCTGTTTACAATAAAGCAGTTTCTCCTTTTGTTGCTCAGGAGTTATAATAACAGGGAAAAAGTTATGGAGTTTTTCTTCTTTTTTCTTTTTAAGAAGGTTCAAATAATAATTGATCAATTCTCCGTTGGTCTTAAGATCCACTGTTGAGATTGTAACCCCTGTTGAGGGAATAATACTTTCTATAACAAATTGATCTTATTTCCAATTGAAGGATAAGATAATTTGGACCATGTTAGAAAAAAGAATCATCTAAATATGATGACTAATGATGAAGTTATCAAAGATCCAATACTTGTCAAATAAAAGACAAGTATGTTACAAGAATATCAACATAGCCCAGTAACCGGGTACATCATACTAATAAAGAAAAGAAGAGATAGTGTGAAATGTATAAATAAAACAATTAAAAGAAACACTTATGTATTTAATCCTGAAATGTCCTATGCAGATAAGAATAGCAAGGACTATCAGAGTAAATGAACATTTCATGTTCATCGCACTCCATGGTAAAACAAAGAAACCAAGGAAAAAAGCATTTCTCAATTATTTCCCTCTCAGCTTGTATATAGTCATAACAGTGAGGGAGATCTTGTCTATAAAAGACCCCCTCTACTAAGTTGTATTTCCCTTTGATCCATTTCACATTCATTCACACATCATCGAAACTCATCCATTTATCAAATCAATCAAAATACAATTAAACTTATCTACCGACTGTCATCGCTATCACCAATATCCACTAGAGAAACAAATGATCAAAAATATATGTTATAAGTATGTTAACTTATTATTTTTTTAAAAAATCAAAAGACTGGTCCAAGGAATAAATAATTAAGAATTAATTATTTAAGGATATTCCCCGGACAGACCCCCAGTTGTCAGCCCTCTGATACCAGGAACCTTGCAGTCCTTTAGCTACAGAGAGTGATAAAAATGCTGGAATGATAATTATTATTATTATTCCAATAATAAACACTTAGAAGCTCAAATAAATGATTTAATAAGAGCAGTTGCAAGGTTTAATTGGTTTGGTAATAAATGGTTTTCAATATAATATAAAAGAGAGGCCACAGTATTATACTACTGGGGATCTTTACAGACTAGAAACCTCTCTTCAAGGGGCCTCCTCGGCAGTTTAAGAACCTTGGAATAAAGATGGGTGCCTTAGAAAGGACTTATTCCACTAATGGCCGGGCTTAAAAGCTCAAATGGCCAAGACAGGAAGGGTAACACTCACTCTGAGCACTTTACCACGAAAATCCTGGAATAATTGGAAGGGTTTCAGAGCAGATGGGGTAGATTGCTTGACTAAACTTCAATGGTTGATTGGTTAATAAAGGTGAATAATACTACAACAGACTAAGTCATAAATCACTTTCTTATCTTCATATAAGCATTTGATCAACAATGACACAGTGTCTGATTGATAATAAATAATTCCTGGTAAACTGATCTTGGAATAATGGATCCAAAGAGGTCTGTATAAATACCTTTTTGGGGTGATTTTGATCTTCTCAGGGCATGTAGAGAGGGTTCTGCTTGTGGGATGAGGCTGGCAAGCCAGTCATGGCAAAATTAGCACGTCCACTTGGTGCTTTCAATCAGCTGTCCTTAGATCCGCTGGATTTCTTTACTATTTTAGCCACAGGATCTGTTAATCTGTTATGGCGTAAATTTGATCATTCTGCACTCATCCTTCATTTTTACTATTGATATTGCTTTAAAGCGGGCAGATGTGAATTTTTACTGATTTCTCATCATCTTTTGATCATGTAGATAATTTTTAATAATTTTTATGAACACTCCTTGTAGTGTTTCATGGTCTTCAAAGATCAGGGTCAGTGATTTACCTGATAATCCTGGATCTTTGATTTATTATTAAAAAATTCTTTAAACTTAATTTTCATTAATTTTATTTATATTTTAATCTTTTTAGGTCATTAGTAATGCATATGTCAGTTTGTTACATATACTATGCAACCTTAACTAGGTTGTAGCTCTTCTGAGCGGTACCTGGTTGTCAGATTAGTCATGACTGATCCTGACGCGGGGATCAGTTAGTACAGATGCGCGCAGGGTAGAATCCGCTGCGTGCATGGAAGAATCAGCTGTGCGCGGGTCTCTAGTACGCGGGAATCTGCTTCTACTAGTACATAGGGATATGTAATGATGCGGGGCTGCGCACAGGAATTGTGACATAACACATTTCCGCGTGTAACTCCTAAAATATACACAACACTTCAATTCTGAGTGAATTTTAGGTGTAAACTCTATATGTGACAATACGTGTGAAATGATAGAATGGCCAAAAAGTGCCATACTGGTGTTGTAATTTTTAGTACTTTTCTTTTTAATTATTTTAAAAATATAAGGACTTGGAATTCAAGGGTGGGGTCAGTGAGTGACCCTACCTAATTTTGGGTGAGGAATCCATTTATGTAATAATATTTATTTATTTCTGACTCCTTATTTTGTTATTTGAGATATTCTTATTTTTCATAGTTTTTTTTTGCTTTTGACAGGTTGTTCTGTACATAGTAGCAAGCTGACAGGTAGTGTTCCCATCAAAGCCTTTTAATCAGAAATAAAATCATTGTGAGTATTTGGGGATTGGTTAAGTAATTAGGTGGCTGGTTTAGCAGCCTCTTCCCAAAAAGAAGTGGGTATTTTGGAATTTAAAAGCAGGCATTGCGCTTTTTCCATAATTGCTAAGTTTCCCCTTTCTGAAATGCAGTTTTGTTCCGGGGTTTATGGTGCTGTCCTTATCAATTTGATTCCTTGCTCTCTTAGGTAAGATTCAGTTCTTGAATTTACAAACTCTGATCCATTGTCAGAGACAACACTTTTGATGGCTGATCCAAACTGTTTCTCAACAAGTCTTTTGAAGATGATGAAGGTATCAAAACTTTTTTTACTTTTGTTTCAGAAGATAGACCCACCAAAAACAACTTTAGTCATCAATAAGTTGAAGAAAGTATCCACAACCTCCTTGAAAAGGATAATTAATGGGGCCACAGACATCTGTATTTATAACTTCCAAATTTTTTTGAACATTGGGAAGGTTTCCCAAAAAAGGAAGTCTCTTTTGCTTTCCAAAATTTACGGCTTTTCAAGTTGTTGGGGGATTCTGAAGAGTCTTGATTCTTATTTTTTTGGAAGGATTACCCAGGGCTTGATGATTGGATAGAGCTGATCTGGAGAATTCAGTGTTCTGATTGTCTTTCAGATGAAACAAGGGTAATCTGTATGAAGTGTTACATCTCAACAGTAATTGTCCAGTTGGTGAAATGAGATCTGCATGAGATGGATGACCAACCAAGGAGCATCCTTTCTTTAAGAAGGGTACAAGGGTAATCAGAGCATTGGGAACTGTGGCAGAAAAGACAGCTCTTTCTACAGATAGTTGGAAACCATTGTTTAATTTTAGTAGTGAATCTCCTTCTGAATCAGTGTGAGTCAACACGCCATGAGCAGTAGCCAAGGAAACAGAAGTTGGTTATAGTCTTGGAAAAAAACTGTGACTATTTATGAGGCTTCTAGAAGCACCACTTTCAAATATGGTAAGATTTTGAGCAATGAAGGAACAGGTGTAGAATTCTGAGGAGGAATATTTCTTGTTCCTTCTGTGCCATTCTTTGCATTTTTCTGGGTGAAGCTCAAAGCAATCCTCTTCCTTATGGGCCAATGCAGTGTTATGTTAAACACTTCCCATCAGGCAGGAGTTTATTTTTTGTACCAGTTTCTTGTATTTTCTAGTGGTGCTAGCTAGGGCATTTTGAGTCATTTATAGTTCATTTTTCCATTTTAGGTGGCTTTCAATCCTACTGAATAATTCATCTAGAGATAGGTGTTCTCTCCTATCAACTAGTATGGTACAGAGTGGTTTGAAACTTTCTGGAAGATTTTTTAGGAGGTAGTAGGCTGGTATTTCAAAGAATTTGGTTATCTCAAACAGTTTAGGACATATATGTTGGAATACTGGATCATCTTTCCTTTATTTCTTTCATCTTTCCTGTATTCCTTTTTATCTAGTCATGTACCATCTTTCCTCTTCTTTTCTTATCTCTTTCCATCTTGTTTTTTTTTCTCATCTGGTTTCTATCCCAAAAAACTGTCAAGTGTGCGCACATAACCATGTCTCTCTCTCAACTCACAGGCACGCACACTCACATGTCACAAATCTCAAACACCTTTACACTACCTGAGGATAGATATTCAAGTCAGACTGGAGGTTTTCTCTCCTCATCCTTCTGTCTGACTCTCTATCTGCGTATCCTCATATCTCAATAGGTTATGAGCCCAGAGAGCTACCAGCTGCAATAGAATAAGAGCTCCTATTTAATCAGAAGGATCTGTCTTTGCTACTACATCAACCATGGAAGAAGTGGATACCTCTCACCAAGTACTTAAAACTCCATCAATCATCCCTCTCAGCCTCAAGGTTCCAAATCAAACTACCTTGACTGGGCTATGATACTCAGAATCCATTTTAAAGCCTCAGGCATTGGATATCTGATCAGCAATGATCCGCAAAAACCAAATCAAGAAACATGGTCACAAGACAACCTTGCGGTGTGCTCAGTTGTCTGCAGATCTATAACCCCATAAAACTTTCAGTTCATACGCTGTGGAAACTTTAGAGGTTGATCCTCACGAAGTTGTCCCTAGTTACGGGATCGATGGTTCTAGCGTCTGTAAGACCGAGAATGCTTCCTTTCCTTTACTCCGAGAGAGAGAGAGAGAGAGAGAGAATGAGATGTAGAGATCGATCCGAGAATGATAGATTTTGAATCCCCCCTACAACCCGGAGTCGAGGGGTAGGGTACTTGAGCCCTCCCCCTCAACCCTAACCTAAGCACAAGCACAAAGACAGACTGACAACCATGAAGAAGGAAACCTAGACCCAGAACCCTAACCTATCCCTAAATCCATACCCATACCCTACCCCCGCCAGCTCGCCTGTCCTTACGCGCATCCGGTTCGTCTTTTCGTGGCGCGGCCCTCCGCCGCGCGATACCCAAGATCCACCGCGCTTGCGCGCATCCACCCGACGCGCCGTCGCGAATTTCCCGTCCCGTGGCCGGCCCGCGCTTGCGCGCGGCTGCCACGCATATAGCCCCGCTGTCGCCCCGCTTCTTCCTTCCCCGACTAGCCGCTCCGAGAACCCGATCGGCCCGGCTCCATCCATGAGTCGGACATCCAAGCGGGTCGCGGCCCGCCTCCCTTAGTCAGGCCCGGCCCGCAGTCGCGTGCTCGATCCCGCCGCGCCTACTGCTGAGCCCGCAGCGGCTGCTGCTGAACCCGCAGCGGCTACTGCTGAGAACCGGCGCACCCCAACTGCTGAGCCTAACCTACCAGATGCTGAGCGCGCAGGCCGCGACGCAGTCCCCGACCCGAGGCTATATAATGACACCACATCCCCCCCCAACTTGAGTTCTGTCCCCAGAGGTCCCTTCCCATCGCCACCTCGACTACCCGCACCCCGCTCCTCCCTACCCACTCCTCTTTCCACACTCCATCACACTCCACCAACTCCCCTTCCACACTCATCGCCGTCATGCTCCCTTGCGAATTCTGCGCCCGGACCGGGCAGGCGTGCTCGATCGCTCCTGGTCGACGCGCCTGTGTCGCTTGCCGTCGCGGCCATCGTCGTTGCTCACTTAGCGATTGAATGCCCCGAGCTCCGCCCAACTTCGGCTCCCGCCCCAGGCCGCGCAAAAGGGCTCGTCCGGACCCGTTCGTGGTTTCGGATGACGACACCATCTCGGAGGACTCGTGGACTCCGCCTGGCTCCCCGTCCCGTCGCCCTCCACCGAGCGAGGATCGCGACTCGGCTTCCCCCTTTCGCCGCGCGGGACCGCCGCGGAAGGAGGATTTCACGTCCGTTGACGACTATCGGAGGGCCGTTCGATTCTGGTCGGACCGCGTTCGGATGAGGGAAGGCGCGAGGGACCCGCGACTCGATGAAATTCTCCGACGTCGCGCTGCCGCAGCCCCGGTTCCCCCTCCGGCCCCTACACCAGCTCCTTCCGCCCCGGCTCCGCAAGGTAATCCACCGCCGCCCGCGTCACCAGTGGTCTCGGACGGGAGGCCTACTACTCCCGAGGTTCCACCTCCGCCGTCCCCGATCGTTGTTCCGTCGTCGCCCCCAGATGGACCGAGCCCTCCGCGCGATGCCCCAGGGACCCCCTCATCACCTCCTCGTCCGCTCGGATCAAGCCCCGTCCCAGCACCGGCACCGCCTTCCTCCAACTCCCCCGAGATCCCGGAGATCCCGGTTGTGATGGCACTCCCGGCGGCTGGCTTCAAGGCCTTCGCGGAACGGTCGACCGCGATGCTCCGCAACTTCCTGGCGACCCCCGGAGCCCAATCCTCCGAATCCCGGCGCGAATTCTTGGCGGCTTACCGGGCCCTTCTGGCATCATCGAGGGCGGACATGGAGGAGATGATGCGAATGGCTTAGACGCCCTCACCTTCTTCCTTTTCCCCTTTCCCGTGTACTTCCTAGTCCCATTGTTGTACCGTGTTCGTAGGAGAAATATATATTGCTGCGCGAGGAAACGAAAGGGCCGCGTCCGCGCGTCCGGGTGCAAAGTGAGTGTGAGTGCCGAGATCCGCGTCCGCGTGAGAAGTGAGTGTGAGAGAGGTTGAGGTTGAGATCCGCGTCCACGCGCTCCCTCTGTGAGAAACCGTAAGTGACCAGTTATCCTGACAAAAGAGGTACCTGGACCGCCCCAGACGGACTGCCACACAGTTCCCCGTACCCGTTCTACAAAAAAAAACAAACACCGCGCCGACAGCGCGCGCTCACAACCGGGAGTATGAGGGAGAGGCGATGGGAACGAACATTCTGGGGTGTCTAGTCGTTCCGGCTGTGAACCGGCTAGAGCACCCCCTTACCAAGCTAAGCTTAAATCCGCGTCCATACCGTCCCCGACCGTCGCGCGCAACCAATGAAGAGAGAAACCGGAGAGAAATAGACAAAAAAAGAAAGGAAACAGCCCGAATCCAAAGAAGAGAAACAAAATATCCTATATTTATTATTCCATTCATTCCATTTTTTTTTTTTTTTTTTTTTTTTTTTTTTTTTTTTTTTTTTTTTTTTTTTTTTTTTTTTTTTTTTTTTTTTTTTTTTTTTTTGCAGTTTAGTTAGCTCTTCGTCCCGCCATCCGCACGCCATCCGTGAGCGGGGCTCGTCCTCGCGTTTGCGGGCCCGACACCACGCCGCGCCCGCGTTCCTGCAATAAATAACCCATAGCCAGTACCAATCCAAAGCCAAGACCAAACCAAAACATAAGGAAACGAACATTCTGGGGTGTCTAGTTGTCCCGGCTGTGAACCGGCTAGAACACCCCCTTACCAAATCATTCCTTAACCACCTAGCGCCCCCCCCCCAGCTTGACAGCTGTCCCCAGCCGTCTGCAACCTCCTACTTCTCCGGGGTCGCGCCTTGCGCGTTGCTACTTCGCTGTCCGAACGATCCGCGCCGTCGTCCGACTCCGTGACCGCCTCGTCCCCGGGCCCCGAATCATCGCTCGCCGTCTCGTCGAAGGAAGTGGAACCGCGCGCGAAGAAGCGTTTTACGTGCGAAGCCGCGGCCTTCCGTTTAAGCGGCGTCCCGTCCAATTCCTCAAGCCCGTAGCTGCCGCCCAAAAACTTAGAAGCCACGCGGTACGGCCCGTTCCACCGGTTGGCGAAAAGCCGGCCCCACTGGGATTCCAGACTCCGATTATACAACAGGACCAGGTCCCCCTTCCGCAACGGATCCCGGAGCCGATGGGAACAACGCTCGTCCCAATAGCGGACTGACGCCGTCCGGGTTTTCTTCAACCGCTCCGCGGCTTTTTCCAAGGTCTCCTCACGCCTAAGGAGCTGTTCCGCGCGCGCCTCGATCAGATCCGCGGACGTCTTAACCTTCCACCAATCCACGCCCAAAAACGTGTTCAGCTCGATGTCCACGGGAAGCACGGGCCGCTGCCCGTAGAGTAACTCGTAAGGCGAATACCCCGTCGAGCGCTTCACGGAGATCCGGTCGGCGAAAAGGACCGCGGGGAGTGCCATCTGCCACCTTTTGCCGTCCTCACCGCACATTTTCACCAGGGCATCCTTGATTGGTTGATGTCCCCGCTCGATCATCCCCGCGCCCTCCGGGTAGTATTCCGTCACGCGGCCGAACTTCGCTCCACAATTCTGCACCAGCGTCATCAAGCGTCCCCAAAACTCCGCCCCGCCGTCGACGGTGACCAAGCGAAGCGACCCGTAGCGCGCGAACCAGTCCTCTTCCAGAAACTGAGCCACCTTTTCCGCCGATAGTTTCGCCAGGGGCCTCGCTTCCACCCACCCAGACAGATCGTCGCGCGCAACCAGCAAATACGCAAACTTACCCGCCTTGATGTGGACCACGTCCAGCGAAACGCGCCCGAACAGCGCGTCCTCGCCCGTGGGGTGGCCGACCTCCTTGGGCAGCCTCGAGCTTCGCCGTTGGCAGGCCTCGCACGACTTTACCCAGTCGCGCACCGCGCGAACGACCCCCGGCCACCAAAACCTCGCTTTCACCCTCCTCCGCGTCTCGACCTCACCCCGATGACCAAGGTCATCGTGCAGACTTCCCAGAATCACCTCCTGGTCGGCCCTAGAAGTCGCGACAACGAGAGGCACGGAGCCGCTCCGCCGCCATAGCTGTCCGTCCTGTAAGAAGAAGTTCAGAACGTTTCGCCTCACCCATCGGGTGACCGTTTCCGTCGTGCCCTCGGGAAACCGGAGATCCTGCAAATAAGAGCACAAGACCGCGTAACGTCCCGACTGACGCAACGGAAGACAAACCGACGCCTCCGTCTTTGCTACCCGAACGACCGGAGCTTCCACGTCCAAAGGTTCCGCCCCCTCGTATGGGTCGTCCCGCGGGTACCGCGACAGTGCGTCCGGCATCGTGAACGCCTTTCCCGGGATGTGCACTACGTCAAAGGAGAATAACTGGAGGAACGCTACCCACCTGGTCATGGGCGCGTTCGGCAGCATCGGTGAGTTGATCATTCGCGCCAAGGCCTCCGCGTCAACCAAGAGCTCGAAGTGCACGCCCCACAAAAGGTGCTGCAACCGCCGTACGATCTTGGTGACACCGCACAGTTCCAGCTTCGGCTGCGAATACCGACTCTCTGTCGCGGTAAAGGTGACCGATTCGTAGAGCACCGGCCTATCTTTTCCGTCTTCCTCCTGTGTCAAGACCCCCCCCGCGCCGAGCTCGCTAGAGTCGACCGCCAGGCGTATCCCTCCGGCGTCGTAATCGAGGTTCCGAAGGACGATGTCGCGCCCCACGATTTCCTTGAGCTTCGCGAAAGCGGCATCGCATCCCTCGGTCCACTTCCACTCCGCCCCCTTACGCGTCAATGCCCGCATTGGGCTCGCTACTTCCGCAAACCGCTCGATGAACATGCGGACGTAGCTACACAATCCCAGAAACTGCAGGACGTGCGACACTGTCCGAGGGGTCGGCCATTCAAGAACCTTATTCCGCTTCTTTTCCGCTATTTGCCTCCCGTCGTAGGCCACGACATGCCCCAGTACTTCGAGCGCCGGAACGCAGACCGCCAACTTTTTCCCGGACACAGTAAGGCCTGCCTCCTCAATTCGGAAGAGGACTCGTTCCAGAGTTTCCGCGTATTCCCAGATGAATCGCCGGATCGCGGGTGCATCCTCTAAGACCGCGCCCTCGTAGTCCGTTCTGGGGCCTTTAATGCCAGCGTCGTCGATGAAGATCTGCACGCCTTCCGGAAGGTCGTCGCGTAGTATCCAGGTCATTTGGGCTTGGTATACCGCCACTGAGTTGGTCGCACCTTGCGGTAGCCGCGTCAGCTGCATCCTTCCTAGCCCGGTTTCAAACGCCGTCAGTGGCCGCGAGTCAGGGTGGAGTTCTCGCTGGTCGTATCCCCCCATCACGTCCACCAGCCCGTAGCAAGCGCGCCCGGCCATCGACTCCAGAAATTCTTCAACACGCGGGGGAAGCCCCGCGTCGCGAATAGTGAACGAATTTAGCCTCTGAAGGTCGTGAACAATCCTTAGCGACTTCCCGTCCTGCTTAACGACCGCGAAGATAGGACTCGAGTAGCTTGACGTGGATTGCTCGTAAAGCCCCGTCCTCACGCGCTCCCGTACCAGCTCCAGAAAGGGCTCCCGAACGGTACGGGGAATCGGAATCGGCTTGATTTGCCACGGTTCGTGAGGGACAGTGGGAATAACGTAAGGGTCCCCGATCTCACTTCTCAACAACCCGCGCTCGTCCGGTCCAAAAGCAAGTGCCTTCTCCCTTATTACCAATACCGACACCAGCAGATCCATCTCCTCCGCGCTCAGCCATCCCGTCGGTCCGAAGTTAAGGGCGTCCACCAGCTCGTCCGTGATTCGCGCCGACCGCGTTACCCATCCATTCTTCCTAAGGGGCGTCTCCCACGGGTCGCGGGACCACGCGATCGGTCGTAAGGGTCCGTTGAGCCCCTGAGGCATTGGCTCGTTCCGCGGCCGGACTTTTCGCGCTACCGGTTTGTACTTGCCCGCATTGCACCGCGCCATCCAGACCCGACCGTCGCCGTCGTAAGTCCTAGTAATAACCAGACCGGGGCTTTCGCCTTTGCTCACGACTGTGGCACGATGATAGGGTTTTCGAAGCGTAGAGCCTTCCGGCGATGCATACTGAGGAATGGGACTTACTTCTGGCACCTGCGCCACACGCGCGTCCTCCCCCGCCTGCTCCTCATCTGTCGGCCGCCCGTGCAGAGCCGGAGCTTGCTCCGCACGGTTCCCGCGGCCGACTAGGAAAAATCCTCCGCAGGGTAACCCTTACGGTCAACCCCCGCGCCAGACTCTCCGTTGCCGCCAGACATCGGGTCCTGTACCCATTTCCCTCTCCCGTGATCGCAGATCGTCGTCTCGAACCGTGCTCCGAGCGAGTCTTTGACGGTCAGCGCCTCCGTTCCTTCCTCTGCGTTGAAGGCCATTTGGGCTCGGAACCCAAACATGAATGGCCGTCCTAGAATCACGTCTCCGCATTCCACTGAGAGAAATGACAAAGGCTTACAGACCTTGGCGACTTCCACCTCCTCCGCCTCTACTACCCCGTCCACGCGACATTCCCCGCCATTTAACGCCCGAAGACCCATCGCACACTTCCTCCGCACCAGACCGAGCTCGTCCACTAACCTTGATGGGAGCAGGTTGACCATCGACCCGCTATCCACCATCGCCCACACCTTCCGCCCGGCGATGGTCATCGCGACATAAGCGAGCGGGACGGATACCGACTTTGACTGGCACGGCTCGGGATCCATTTCCTCCTCCGCCACGTTAACCCGCTGAACCGTCGTCGGCACCCGACCCTGACCGCAATCTTTCAAGGCCTGGACCATCTCGTCGACGACCGCGGGGGACACCGCCGCTAGCTCTCGTAGGGTCAGGGGTATTGGTGAGTCGTTCCCCATTACCCTCCGGACGATGTCCGCGGCCTTCTTCTTTCCCACGGGATTAGAGGACGGCCCGTCCGAAATCGGCACTCGCGCGACTGGCTTCGACGCCGTTGATCGCTCGTCGACATCCATCGCAATGCGCTCATTCGCCGCCAACGCCCTGACTTCGGCCTCCACTCTCGGAGCTACCCATGTTCCGGGCGCGGTGACAATCCCGAGCGAGACCCGAGCAGTCTCGGTCTTAGCCTTCGCTCTTTCCCGCACTTGCACCATTGGTGGCGGCTTGTCCTTAGTCAGATCCACCGATTCACCCGTCGGAAATATGTACGTCATCCCGGATGCGCGAACAAGTCCTTCATCCATGTCCCGAGTGAGGTCCTCACAAACTGACTTCCAGTGCCCTCTCACCCCGCAGTATGAACATCGCGGCGACCCGTACGATCCGGATGATCCGCTAGGAGGCTGGAACCCTTCCGTCATGTGAGGCGGCACCGCGCGCGGTTGAGAAGGAGCCGCCGGAATCGGTGCGGCTGCCGGAGCTGTAGGAGCCGGTGTCCGGTTGAGGAAAACCCTTATATCCCGCAGAATCTCCGTTATCTCCCCGACAGATGGTCCCGGAGGCTGCTGGGGGAGTCCGACATGAGAGGGCGTCGGCGGCCGCGCGGCCGAAGTTTGGTCGGGGGCCGGCGCCGAGATCGTGACCGATTTCTTGGAGGAAGACGGGTACGTTCGTGCCGTATCCGCGATGAGCTCGTCCAAATCGATTTCGCTTTCCGCGGCTTGACGGATAACCCACAGATCGGGGAGAATCGCGACGCTCCCATCCAACGACCTCTTAACCAGGCCGTGGTCGTACAGGTATCGTTGCACCCTGGAACGAAGCTGGGGCGCGAGACCCCCCAGGAAAGCCCGCTTCATGGCACCCGTCTGACCCGCGACGACCTCGTTCTTTGCAAGGTACCCGTAGATTCGCTCGAACCTTGACATGTATTCCACTAATCCTTCGCGCGATCGCACCCCGCCCTTCTCGATCGCCTCCTCCGCAGCTTGATCGAAGTCGCTTTCCCGAAACCGAGGTTCACGCCTTCCCCACCTCGCCAACATCTCGCTTTTCAACTTCCCCCAGTCCTGCCTCTCGTATCCAACCATTTCTTCCACGTCCCGCAGCTTCTCCTCTTCAGTAATGAACAGCACGATAGTCCGAACCTTATCTGCGCCCGACGCGCCCTCCGAGTCCGCGATCCCTTCGAACCTAGAAAGGAACCGCTCGACATCCGAAGTACTGAACCGAAGATGGGGGAAATCCCTCGGCCTCAACCAAACGCGGCGAGGGGCCTCTACCGCCATCTCCGACGACCCTTCCGAGGGAGGAGCGAACCCGCTGACTCTAGGAGCATGAGCGGACGGTGGCGGAGGGGGTTGAACAGCAGAGACGGGAGTCGGGCGTGGAGGGTAGGGAAGGGGAGCATTGGATCCCGGAGTGGTTGTCGGTAGCATTCTGCGTAATCTTCAAGAGACTGAGAACGGATCGAGAGTTTCCCGGCCAGACCCCCAGATGTGGAAACTTTAGAGGTTGATCCTCACGAAGTTGTCCCTAGTTACGGGATCGATGGTTCTAGCGTCTGTAAGACCGAGAATGCTTCCTTTCCTTTACTCCGAGAGAGAGAGAGAGAGAGAGAGAATGAGATGTAGAGATCGATCCAAGAATGATAGATTTTGAATCCCCCCTACAACCCGGAGTCGAGGGGTAGGGTACTTGAGCCCTCCCCCTCAACCCTAACCTAAGCACAAGCACAAAGACAGACTGACAACCATGAAGAAGGAAACCTAGACCCAGAACCCTAACCTATCCCTAAATCCATACCCATACCCTACCCCCGCCAGCTCGCCTGTCCTTACGCGCATCCGGTTCGTCTTTTCGTGGCGCGGCCCTCCGCCGCGCGATACCCAAGATCCACCGCGCTTGCGCGCATCCACCCGACGCGCCGTCGCGAATTTCCCGTCCCGTGGCCGGCCCGCGCTTGCGCGCGGCTGCCACGCATATAGCCCCGCTGTCGCCCCGCTTCTTCCTTCCCCGACTAGCCGCTCCGAGAACCCGATCGGCCCGGCTCCATCCATGAGTCGGACATCCAAGCGGGTCGCGGCCCGCCTCCCTTAGTCAGGCCCGGCCCGCAGTCGCGTGCTCGATCCCGCCGCGCCTACTGCTGAGCCCGCAGCGGCTGCTGCTGAACCCGCAGCGGCTACTGCTGAGAACCGGCGCACCCCAACTGCTGAGCCTAACCTACCAGATGCTGAGCGCGCAGGCCGCGACGCAGTCCCCGACCCGAGGCTATATAATGACACCACAACGCAAACACAAGGAAAGTGCTGTTGGGATGTGGAATGCTCTGAGAGACACTCATCAGGATAACTCGTCCAGTGGAAGGATGTATTGGCTACAAAAACTTCTCCTCAGAAGATTGAAAAACAAAGAAATGACCACTCACCTGTCCAAAATTGTCTCATACGGAGAGAAGCTTTCTTCATTAATTGTTTCCAAAAACCCTCTTACCGCTGACAATCTTCAATTCACTGCAATTTTCCTTTCCTTACCTGATGATTGGCTGAGCTTTTTTTCCAGCATGATGAAAAAGGAATTGGTTCCATCTGCAAAAATCATTGCAGCTATTAAACAGAAAAATCTCCATTGCAAAACTAGAAAAAAGACGCTATGTCTAATTCTGCAAAGCTAAAGAAACCAAAAACTGCTTCCTCTTCCACTCAAAACATAGAGCACAGAAAATCAAAGATGTACTTCTGTATGCACTGTAATGTCAAAGGACATTCATTCTCCAGATGCACAGAGGTACCTAAATCCTTGAACCAGCTAGAGAGGACAAAAAACAAATCCAAGAATAGAGCTGGAACAAACAGGCCAAAATTGGCAAACGCAAATCCAAGTAAAGCAGAACCAAACAACATTGATTATGACTTGGACAACTTCTCAGATTTGCAAATTATTGTCCATGCAGGATCAGCAGTATGTAACTTGACAAGCATCATCTCTAATCCTCAAAGAGACTTCAATCTTGACTCTGGATGCTCAATCTCAATGACACCATACAGTGATCAAGTTAAAAACAGAAGTCCCAACAATAAAGTTATTTGTCTTGCGGAAAGATCAACAATTGCCTCAACGGAAAAAGGAATAATTCCCTTTTCTTTTGGACATCTGAAATCTTTGGTCCCTCCAAATCTTCATTATACACTGCTCTCCATCTCAATTGTCTGTGACGCCGTTCTAACAGTAGTTTTTCAAAAGGATAGATTCAAATTATTCAACAGATCAGTCTCAAACATAAATCAAAAACGGCCACAAACTGGCTTCCAAAGAGAAAATCTGTACTACCTGTTGCAAGATATCCTAAGAAATGAAGAATAAAACCACTTGAGTATTGTTCAAACCTCTGATAATAGTCTCTTTGGTTATCACTGTAGATTATCCCATCTGAATTTGAAATCTGTCCAGAAGTACCTCAAATCACACGGAATAACACCACAACCAAAGAACAAAAACAACATTCAGCAATGCACCACATGCATTCAATCCAAATTTACAAGAAAACATTTTCATTTCTGCTTGAGTTATTGTTCAAAAAAACCTGGTGAACTTATTCACACGGATGTCTGCAGTTTTGAAACCATCTCAAGAGAGGGCTACAAATATTTTGTCACCTTTCTCAACAACTGCTCAAAGGCCCTTTTTGCTTACCCCATTTGTCTCAAATCCAATGTTTTACAGACCACCCAAACTTTCATTTCCTTTTTTGAAAAAAAATACAACTCAAGAGTCATCTCTATAAGATCAGAAAAGGGAGGTGAATACCTCAACCAACCCATGAAAGATTTTCTTGCCTCAAAAGGAATCTCTCATGAACCAGGACCCCCCCACTTGCCACAACTCAATGGAGTTGCTGAAAGGTCAAATCATTCTATTTCCAATCTAATTTGGTGATCACTTTTTATCATCAAATCTCCCAAAGTCTTTCTTGGCAGACGCCTTGTGTCACTGCCTCTTCTCCTTTAACTCCTATCCATGCAAGACCCCCCAAGGTTTTGTATCTCCAAAATCCATCCTCAAATCAACCAACATCAAGCCACAATATCTGCACCCGTTTGGCTTTCTTGTATGGTATAAAATCCCTGAAGCCAACAGAAACAAACTGGATTGAAAAGTTCTTCCTGACATCCTTTTATCCTATCTGCTCAAACACTCTGGTTTTTGCATTTTTGATATAACCACCAAGAAAGTCATCAAGTCCCGTGATTGCCTCTTCAACAACTCTTCCTTCCCTTATGGCTGTCTATTTGTCTCCAAAACCCCTAAACCTTCCATCCCTGTAGAGTTGCCATGGCCTGACATGCCTGTGAACCCGTTCAAACCTCTCCCTGACTCAACATCTGGTCCACGCTCTACTCCCATTGCACCCCCTTCCTCCACTCTCCCAGTCTTACCTCAATCCAACCCTTTGTCTTCAACATCTCCACTCGTCCAACCTTTCCGGTCATCCAGCCCTGCTTCTTCTGATTGTTCCCACATTCTCCCCCCTTTCAATCTCACAACTCCTCCAGCATCCCCACCCTCCCCTACAACCTCTCTCTCTCCAGCATCCTCACCCGTTTGTCCTCCCCCAGTTCCGCCTTCCCCACATTGTTCCTCTCAGACTTCTTGTCTGCCGTCCTGCTTTGTAAATTTCTCCCTGCATGCTTTGGTTAAAGACAATCTGAATGCCCCCCAGACCTGGAGGCAGCTTATCCGCTTGCCTCACCTTTGTTACTGGCTTGTTTTGGCACAGGAAGAAATGTTGTCTCTTCAAGGAATGAAAACATGGATGCTTGTGCCGCCCCCAAGGGACTTAAGATTATTCACAGCAAGTGGGTCTTCAAAGTAAAGAGGTTTCCTGATGGTTCCGTTATTAATTTGAAAGCCAGACTTGTTGCCATGGGATTCTCACAAGTCCATGGTTTGGATTTCTCCAAAGTCTTTGCACCCACTCTGTGACTTGAGACACTGCACCTGCAACTCAGTCTCCTGGGGCATAAAGGATGGGTTGGCCGTCAGTTGGATTTCAAGATGGCTTTTTTGAATGGAAACCTAGATAAACCTGTCTTAATGCCTCAGCCTCCTGGTTTTGAAGATCCCCAAAATCTGTATTGGGTCAGCAAAGTCACCAGAGTAATACAAAGTCTGAAGCAGTCCCCCCTTCAATGGAAAATTGAACTCAACTCTGCTCTAATCTCCCTGGGTCTTTCCCATTCTGCATAAAACCCATCCCTTTACTATAAGCTTGCTGGCTGGGTGCTGGTTGGAGCTGTCACCTCTCATGTGGATAATCTTGCCATTGTTGGCACACCCTCATTTGTCACTTCCTTCACAAAAGCAATAGGCAAGCGTTTCAAAGTTATGTCTAACAAGGATCTCTTGCTTTTCCTATCCATCTCCATCAGCTGTGATCTGCAGAGTAGGTTGTCTGTTTCCATTGGTCAGAGCCATTACATCTTGGCCATCATGGACTCTTTTCTCCCCGGTGTAAGACTCCAAACGGCGCAGGGCGTTGGCAGTTCTGTGGAGGGGATAGGTGCTTTTTTAGGCTGCCAACCGGAGTGTTATAAAAATATTTAAATGTAACCAGGATCAAGGTCCAGTAACCTTTGTTAATGAGGAATAAAATGGGATAGGTATAAGTCAATAGCAACAATAGCTGAGGGGGGAAGAAGCACTACCTGAACCAAGATGATGAGGAGAAAGACTTTGAACAAAATAAGTTAAAGTTTGCTCAGAGTCCAATGAAACAAAGCCGTTGTAAGTAACGGTGCCCACACGCTAATAACTCTGGTTGTCAGCAGTTGCTTGGGAGCAATCAACTCAAACCCGATCAACCTCCAGGTTCTCAATGAACCTGCCCAACTCTCCGCAATCAATTGCTTGAAGGGTACCAGATAACGGTGGGTGGCTTCACAAGACAATGCAATATGTTTATGGATCACTGAAACAAACAGTAACAATTTTGCACTAAGAGTAACCCAACACTTCTCAAGGATTCAAGAATAGTGTGGCAGAATGCAACTTGAATAATTAAAGGGAGGTTTAACACTTCAGGTTTGAACTTAATAAAACCTCTTAGTCAAACGTGACTGGTCCAGAAAGACAATCAAATGAATGATCAAGACCAAATAATGGTCAGAAAAAGGGATCAAGAAGGGTATAACACACTCAAGAATTCAATTTAATGAATTTTTCTTCAACCAGCAAGGCTATGGTTGGTGATAAGGAACAGGGCCACAGAAGGTCAGATCAGAGTTTCGGACTTTAAAAAAAAGTCAAGGGTAAGGGATAAGGACCAAGGGATAATCAAAAGATATATCCGGATAAGTGATCAATCTCACAAAGGAAGGAGCTCTTAGATCAGAAGCTCATAATTCTCATTAGTGGGAAGAATTTATGATAGAAAAAAGCAGGGGAGAGCCCCTCCTTTTATAGGCTAGAGAGCCCTGTAATATTTACAATTGGATAACACAAATGAAAGCGGATTTTTTTTTTTTTTTTTTACAATGATGAGGCTCAAGCTTGGGGAGGCCCAGTTCCCTTCTGCCAATCTTCCAGACTGGGGTGAGAGATTCTCACCCCAGCCTGTCGCTTGCAAACGTCCGTGCAGACATTTGCACACCTAGTAACAACGCAACACCCCTTCCCATCCAAATCTGGAGGGGGGTGAGAAAGAAGGAAATTGGATGGTTTTGATGTGATCAATGATCCTTGCTCACAAGCGGTGATGGTGGTGATGATGAGGACGCCATGATAGATGAATCAATGATGAGAGGGAAGGCAATGATTTGCGCATGGCCAAGCAATGGGGAGGGTCATGATGAACAACTGATGGTTGAGATGAAAGTGAGGAAGCAATCAAGGATGCAAGCAATGAGGATGAGAGGGATGCGAGCTATGAGAATGAGGAGGAGCAAAGCAATGAGGATGAGGAAGAGAAAAGCAATGAGGATGAGGATGAGCAAAGCAATGAGGATGAGGAAGAGCGATGCAATGAGGATGAGGAGGAGTGATGTGCGAGCATGAGGATGAGGAGTAGCGACGCGCAAGGATGAGGAGGAGGAGGAGCGACGCGCAAGGATGAGGAGGAGTGATGCGCAAGGATGAGGAGGAGCGACGCGCAAGGATGAGGATGAGGAGGAGCAATGCCCAAGGATGAGGATGAGGAGGAGCAACGCGCTGAGGATGAGGATGAGCAATGCAATGATGATGAGGATGAGCAAGGCAATGAGGATGAGGAGGAGCAACACAATGAGGATGAGGAGAAGCAACGCAATGAGGATGAGGAGGAGCAATGCAATGAGGACAGGAAGGGTTGGAGTGAAGGATCCCAATTATTTCTAAGTTCAAAAAAAATTTTTTTTTTTAAAAATTTTAAATTTTAAATTTTTGAATTCTTTTCCCAAGGTGTCCCAATTGGTTCACCACATCTCTCCCCAACTTACAGACTGTCCCTAGTCTGCATCATAATTTTGAAAACATGAAAAAAGAAAAAAAAATAATTGGCCGTTTCTTGATCCTCTAAGTAAAAAAAATGTTGAAACCCATCTTGATTCATCCAAAAGAGCCTAAATGTGGAGAAGATAAAAGAAAAGGCGTCCCAGGTGCTCACGTATGTGGCATAAAGTAGATTTTTTACAACAAAACCCAGCAGAAGAACCTGGTGGTGCACAATTGGGAAGACTTAATTTGGACCCAAATTGCCCCCACAACAATAAAATCTCTTAACTTGATCAGCAGAGAACCTTCTAGCCAACTGAGTACCATCCAGTTCTTCCAAAACATAAGATCCACCTCTAACTTGACAAACCACTCTATAAGGACCATTCCAACAATTCAAAAAAGGTTTTCCCCACTGAGTCTCTAAAGATCAATTATAAGCCAATACCAGATCACCAGGGTTTAAAGGATCTCTGATTCAATTTAGATGTTTATCTTCCCAATACTGAACTGATTTTGCTCTTGATTCCATCATCTTCTGATAAGCTTTGTTACGAATATCTTCACTCTGCTCCAGTTGCTTTGATCTGGCAACTAATAGGTCAGTAGTTGAAGAAAATTGTTCCCAAGAGATGCCCAAGAAAGACTCCATTTCAAGATCAAGAGGAAGATTAGACCTTTGACCAAAGATGATTTCATAAGGAGAGTAGCCAGTGGTTTTCTTGGTGGAAATTTGATCAGAGAAGAGGACCAAGGGGAGAAACTTTTGAAAATTCTTGCCACTTTCACCAGCCAGTTTAACCAAAGCAGCCTTCAAGGGAGCATGGCCTCTTTCCACCATGCCTTGTCCTTCAGGATAATAGGGAGTAGTAACTCTATGTTTTCCAGGGAGCAATTGGATCATTTCAGCAAGTTTTCCACCAAATTCTGAGCCACCATCAGTAGAATAAGATTGATCCAAACCGTAACGCATTGTCAAATTCTCATGAAGGAAAGCTGCCACAGATTCAGAACTAAGGTTCTTAAGGAATTTGGCTTCACCCCATCCAGAAAAATCATCTCTAGCCACAATGAGGTACTTAGCACCACCTGCCTTGATATGAACCACATCCATAGCAACCCTTCCAAAGACAGTGGACTCCCCAGTAGGATAGCGAATTTCAGCTGGACGCCTAACATCACGTTTTTGACAAACTTCACAACTCTTGCACCATTGAGAGGCATATTTCTTCAGAGATTGCCACCAGAACTGTTTGGATAATCATCAATAAGTTTTGGTTTCCCCACGATGACCAAGGCCCTCATGGAGACTTTCAAGGATTGAATCTTTCTTAGCCGGGATAGTAACCACAACAAGCGCACAAGGAGTTCCTCTTTTCATAAGCCTAGAACCTTGGACAAAGAAACTAGAGGACTTTCTTTTAAGGGATCAAAATTCTTTGGCAGAGAGATCAGGGGGTCTTTGGAGGGTTGAAGGGTACTGCTCTAACTTAAGCCAGAAACCTTGTTGGAAACCAGAGTAATCTTGGGAGGAGAAAGCAAAAACAGGGCGGATCAAAGGTTCTTCCTCATCAAAATCCATTCCAACATCCAATTCATTGTCTCCAATAGGCCTTCTAGATAAAAAATCAGGCAAAGTAAAAGATTTTTCAGGCCTATGAACAATATCAAAAGAGAAAAGTTGGATAAAAGCTAACCAGAAAGTCATTGGAGCATTTGGAAGGCTGGGTGCATTGATCATTTCCACAATGGATCAAGCGTCAACTTGCAATTTGAAATTTTTTCCCCAGAGTACTGTTTGGAGTTTCTTCAGCATTCTGGCCACACCACAGAGCTCCAGTTTGGGCTGAGAGTATCTAGATTCCACATCCAAAAATAGCAAAGATTCATAAAAAACAGGGCGGTCCAAACCATTTTCATCTTCCTGAGTAAGGACAGCCCCAACAGATTGATAACTAGAGTCAACAGCCAATTTTATTTTTCAAGCTCCAGGCCCATAAGAGATCTTTTTCAAAACTATGTCATTGCCAACAATAGTTTTGAGCAACTGAAATGATTGTTTGCAATCTTGGGTCCAAATCCATTCAGCTTCCTTTCTGGTTAGACAACGCAAGGGTGCACAGATTTCAGATAGAGAGGGAATGAAGATCCTGACATAAGTTACAACACCTAGGAAACCTCTAACTTCAGTTGGATTTATTGGAGTAGGCCAGGAGATGATTTTTTTGACTTTACAAGGTGCCATCCTTCTTCCTTCCTTGCAGACTATATGACCAACAATTTCCAAGGCAGGGACACAGGCAGCAAGTTTTGATCCAGAGACAGTAAGGCCAGATTCCTCAATTTGAAACAAAATCCTTTCCAAGATAGTAGCATACTACCAGATAAATTGTTGAATTCCTGAGTGCCAAGGTAAGAGCTCATTATCATAGTCAGAAACTGGACCTTTAATTCCACCATCATCAATAAAGATACCAGCATGATCAGGGAGTTTGTCTTGGAGGATCCACATCATCTGAGCCTGATAGACTGCAACTGAGTTGGTGGCACCTTGAGGCAATCGAGTCAGTTGAAATTGACCAAGAGGAGTATTGAAAGTAGTGAGAGGGCAAGAAATAGGATGCAAAGATTGTTTTTCATAACCCCCCATGATGTCTCCTAGACCATAACAGGCTCTCCCAGAGAAGGATTCAACAAATTCTTCAGTGGCAGGAGGAACACCAGAGTCCTTAATAGAAACTTTATTGAGAGGTTGGAGATCATGAACTACTCTAAGTTTACCATTAATCTTTAGAACACAGAAAACAGGGCTAGAGTAACTGGAGGTTGACTGTTCATATAGACTGGTAAAGACTTGTTTGCAGACCAACTTGATGAATTCGTCAACTTTTGCAGCAGGAATAGGGATCTTTTTCTTTTGCCAAGGATCATGTTCAACTACAGGGATGATATAAGGGAGACCATAGGATTCTTTCAAGAGACCTCTCTCTTCTTCACAGAATGCAATAGATTTTTCCCTTAGAGATAAGATATTTTTGATCAAATTTAACTCATCAGGTAAAAGCCATCCATCTGGACCAAAGTTGACCACCTTCAATGGTTCTTCAGTGACACAACCACAAGGTACAAAGGGGCCAGTAAGAGAGTGAGATGGACCACAATAAGGATCATGAGATAGAGGAGGACGCATGAGAGGAGGATTGAGATTGAGAGGCATGGGTTGGTTGACAGGCTGGACCTTTTTTGCAACTGGCTTATACTTAGTGGCAAAAGAGAGAAGTTCTTGTTTCCTCCAAGCATTCACCAGCAAGACCTGAGTACAAAAACTTAGACCAGATTCCAACATCCTCCAAGTTCAATTTTCCATAAAATTTTCAAAAGGTGCCTTTTCCATAAAAGAGGGTCCAAAAGATAACGCTTTTCTCACATGTGTGGCACAAGGTAGAGTTTTTAAAACTATGGTAGAAGAATGTCCTGATGGTGCACAATTGGGAGGACTTACTTTTACCCCCAAGTGCCTCCACTGGAGCCCATACTCCTCCATACCAAAACCATTAAGAAAAGAATTGAGATCAGGATCTAGTTTATACTCATTGCGGAGAATCAAACCAGAGCTAGAGGAAGATTTATCAGTGATAAGAGTAAAAGGAAAAGAAGAAACAACAGAACCAGAGAGAACAGAAATATTTTTGGGATTTTGTGTTTTAACATGTTTTCGATTTTGGACATTTTTGAGATCAGAAGAAAAAGAAGAAAGAGATTAAAAGGATGAAAAATATGCCTCAGAGATAAAATTTGGCCCTGTAGGTGAATTCTGAGGCTTAGAAGAACTACAACTATTAGTATTACCAACTATTCTGCTAAAAAATGAGAGGAGTTAGAGGAATCCTTCTGCTTCCCCTTCAGAACCAATTTAGGTGAAAAACCAGGGAAATCTCTTTCCCAACAACCAGAATCCAAAGAACAGAGAGGAACTTCAATCTTCCTACCATCAGCATCAGGAAGAAGAATTCTCCCCCCAACTTGATCAGAAAACATCAGGGTGGCTCCAAAGTCTATTAAGAAAGGACAACCCAAAATCATAGGACCTTCCAAACGAGTGATCCAAAAGTGACAGGTTCTGACAATATTTTGACCAATTCAAACTAGCACATCCTCAGCAATACCCACCAACTCACAAGATTGATTCCCAATTCCATAAACAGAAGATTTGAAGCTGACCCTTGGACTGAGATTGAGCTTGCAGGCCATTGCATCCAAAATTAAGTTTAGTTGGGACCCAGAATTGACAAGTAGAGAAACTGTTTTGGATGAGTCACCTAGAGAGCATGGTAAAAATCCAAGAGGACAAGGATAAAGATTTGAATCAGAAGGAGGATCTGTTTCACCAGAGTCTTCTATCAATGTTGCAGAGGAAACTTTCAATTCATCAGGACCAATCTCCACACGTTGCCAAGAAACCCATTTCTTCATGCCTTCAGCCACAGATGGTGAGATGGAAAGGAGTTCAGCCACAGATAGATCAGGGATTTTAAGATCAGAGATTTTCTTTAGTACCCCTTCCACAGCGTTGGGGTGGACTTTGGAAATTCCCCTTTTGAATTGAACCTTGGGTTGAGTTGGAAGAGGAAGTTCAGGTGAGGGTGGCACTATAACTGGATCAGTTGGTGAAGGTGATTTAAATGGCAGAGGAGCAGGATCAGAGTATTCTTGGAACCTATCCATGAGGGGTTCCTTTTCTAATTCCATGTCTTCTACCTCAGAAGAAGGAGGCTCCAGTGAAGATCAACGTTTGACATGTTTTTGAAGAATTGAAGATGCAACAGGAGGGGCTTTATGAGGTCTGGGTTCTTCATGTTGTTTCCTAGCTGGATCAGATTGATAAGTTCCAGAAAAGCTGGAAGAAGAGACAGCAGGAGGAGAACAAGGTTGAAGAGTTCCACAAGCAGATCAAAAATAAAAAGAGGCCAAGGATGCCTTCTTGGGAGCAGCAGGCTTGAAAGAGGCCACCACATGACAAATTGGACAAGATGAATCAAAATGGATGAGTGCACCATTAGGCAGAAAGAAGTTGCTCCCTTTCTGTTCCACCAACATTTCCTCCTTGTCCTTCTGGAGTTCAGGACAGCAACCAGTTCCATGACCTTCTCTGTGGAAATAATAGCAAACCATGGTTGACCTAGGAACAGAGTTGGAGGGTTTAGGGACAACCATAGAGGAGAGTTTCTGATCCATTTTATTCTCAAAAGCTTGCAGGAGTTTGGTGATCTCATCAATAGTAGGTGTTTCCCGGTGGGTCTGAGGATTTGGTTTAGTTCTGCGATTGCCTTCCATCTTATTCATTATTTTTTTATCTGCTTGAAAAGAGGGGGCAGGGATTGGTTCAGTGAATCTAGGTTTTTCAAAGGTGAGAGCTGTTTGACCTTTCATTACTTTATCCACAGTATTCCTAAGAACCATGAAAGCAGGGAGCTTGAACCAATTATCTCTTGTAGTGCTCATGGATCCAGATTTCACCAATTCATCCTTAATTCTTTCCTGCACTCCTGGAGAGAAAGACTGAAAAAATTGCACTCAAATTTTGTCCACCATATCAATTTGATTGCTTTGGATAAGATAGGATTGGATAGGGTCCCAAGATTTTCTGAAAGCTTGATAATCAGAGGCTGAGGAGATACCACCATTGGAGGTCCATTGAGAGACTAGGGCATCCAGATCTTGGAGAATGAACCTAGCTATATCAATTTTGCCCCAGTAGGCAATCATTGCCTCCTTAAGAAGTACCCAGTCATGGGATTCAAATCCATCAAATGGTTCAATCACTTCCATGACTTCATCAGAGGAGATAAAGAATTGCAGTTGATAAGCCATGTCATATTTGCAAGCACTGTCCACTTCAGCAGCCATCTCGTAGGAATCCAGGAACCATTAAACATTCGTACCGTTAAAGCATATGTTCTTGTTCTGAGGTTTGATCTTAATCATCTTGGCCCAAACAGAGGTAGAAGGGGTACCAATAGATTCCATTTTGACCAAATATTTCCTGAGGGATCCAAAGAACAGATTTCCAAAGTGGCTCACAAGTGTGGCAAGGGTAGGGTTTATGAAGAAGCAACTAAGATCAAACCCCTTGAAGGTGCACAATTGGGAGGAATTACTTCTGGAACAAGTTTCCTCCACGGATCAGATCTAGATGATAACAGAAACACAGAAAAAAAGAAAAACAGAAAAAGAGAAAAAGATTGGATTTCAAAGTTGATTCCACAAATCTGGGACTATAAATCCCAAGGTTGCTGGTTTGATCCCTGCCCGGGGGACCAATTGTAAGACTACAAATGGCGCAGGGCATTGGCAGTTCTGTGGAGGGTATAGGTACTTTTTTAGGCTGCCCTCCTGAGTGTTACAAAAATATTTAAATGTAACCAGGATCAAGGTCCAGTAACCTTTGTGAATGAGGAATCAAATGGGATAGGGATAAGTCAATAGCAACAATAGCTGAGGGGGGAAGCAGCACTACCTGAAACAAGATGATGAGGAGAAAGACTTTGAACAAAATAAGTTAAAGTTTGCTCAGAGTCCAATAGAACAAAGCAGTTGTAAGTGATGGCGCCCACACGCTAATAAATCTGGTTGTCAGTAGGTGCTTGGGAGCAATCAACTCAAATCCAATCAACCTCCAGGTTCTCAATGAACCTGCCCAACTCTCCGCAATCAATCGCTTGAAGGGTACCAGATAACGGTGGGTGGCTGCACAAGACAATGCAATATTTTTATGGATCACTGAAAAAAACAGTAACAATTTTGGACTAAGAGTGACCCAACACTTCTTAAGGATTCAAGAATAGTGTGGCAGAATGCAACTTGAATAATTAAAGGGAGGTTTAACACTCCAGGTTTAAACTTAATAAAACCTCTTAGTCAAACGTGACTGGTCCAGAAAGACAATCAAATGAATGATCAAGACCAAATAATGGTCAGAAAAAGGGATCAAGAGTGGTATAACACACTCAAGAATTCAATTTAATGAATTTTTCTTCAACCAGCAAGGCTATGGTTGGTGATAAGGAACAGGGCCACAGAAGGGCAGATCAGAGTTTTGGACTTTAAAAAAAAGTCAAGGGTAAGGGATAAGGATCAAGGGATAATCAAAAGATATATCCGGATAAGTGATCAATTTCACAAAGGAAGGAGCTCTTAGATCAGAAGCTCATAATTCTCATTAGTGGGAAGAATTGATGATGGAAAAAAGCAGGGTATAGCCCCTCCTTTTATAGGCTAGAGAGCCCTGTAACTATTTACAATTGGATAACATAAATGAAAGTGGATTTTTTTTTTACAATGATGAGGCTCAAGCTTGGGGAGGCCCGGTTCCCTTCTGCCAATCTTCCAGACTGGGGTGAGAGATTCTCACCCCAGCCTGTCGCTTGCAAATGTCCGTGCGGACGTTCGCACACCTAGTAACAACCCAATACCCCTTCCCATCCAAATCTGGAGGGGGTGAGAAAGAAAGAAATTGGATGGTTTTGATGATGAGCGATGGGGTTGATGTAATCAATGATCCTTGCTCACAAGCGGTGATGGTGGTGATGATGAGGACGCCATGATAGATGAATTGATGATGAGAGGGAAGGCAATGATTTGCGCATGGCCAAGCAATGGGGAGGGTCATGATGAAAGACTGATGGTCACGATGAAAGTGAGGAAGCAATCAAGGATGCGAGCAATGAGGATGAGAAGGATGTGAGCATTGAGGATGAGAAGGATGCGAGCGATGAGGATGAGGATGAGGAAGAGCAATGCAATGAGGATGAGGAAGAGGAAGAGCAACGCAATGAGGATGAGGAGGAGCGACGCGCAAGTATGAGGATGAGGAGGAGCAACGCGCAAGGATGAGGATGAGGAGGAGCAATGCGCAAGGATGAGGATAAGGAGGAGCAACACGCGAGGATGAGGAGGAGCAACGCGCAAGGATGAGGATGAGGAGGAGCAATGGGCAACGATGAGGATGAGGAGGAGCAACGTGCTGAGGATGAGGATGAGGAGGATCTACATGATGAGGACAGGAAGGGTTGGAGTGAAGGATCCAAATTCTTTCTAAGTTCAAATTTTTTTTTTTTTTAAAAAAAATTTAAATTTTTGAATTCTTTTCCCAAGGTGTCCCAAATGGTTCACCACACTGGCAATTCTGTCACTGCTTGCACCCCTACGGATATCCATTTCAAGAATCTCTGCCTGCGTGCAACTGGCTCTCCCTTTACCCCCCCCCCAATACAACCAACTAATTGGGTCCCTTCTATGGGTATCTCAATGCACCTGTCCAGATTTTGCCTTTGCAGTGAACAAAATTTCTCAATTCCTTCAGAATCCCTCCCTCAATCACTGGAACACCACCCTTTGTTTTCTGCTATCTTCACACCACCTGCAATAAATGTCTTACTCTGGGTGGTTTTTCCATACAACTGTTGGGATACAGTGATTTGAACTGGGCAGAGGATAAAGGGGATTGTAGGTAAACCTTGGGGTACGCCTTTTGTCTGGGTTGCGGGGCCATCTCATGGAAATCCAAGAAACAACCTACGGTCTTGCTCTCCAGCACTGAGGCAGAGTACAAGGCCCTCTCTGACTTTTGCAAAGAAGGCCTCTGTCTGCGCAACATATTGGTTGAGCTACATCCCCAGGATGGGTCTTCTTTCCCTCTGCTTGTTGACAACAAAGGAGCTGAAGCGCTTGCCAAGAATCCAGAACACCACTTGCAAACTAAGCACATAGAGGCCCCTAACCATTTCATCCACAAATGTGTCACTAATGGAGTCTTCACGGTGGGTCACGTCTCTCCTAACGGCATGCTAGCGGATATCCAACCAAGCCTCTGTACCGTGTTCTCCTTGAAGCTCATCAACGTCTATTTGGTCTCTCTGGCTGTGGTTAGCAAGGGGGAGTGTTGGAATACTGGATCATCTTTCCTTTATTTCTTTCATCTTTCCTGTATTCCTTTTTATCTAGTCATGTACCATCTTTCCTTTCCTTTTCTTATCTCTTTCCATCTTGTTTTTCTTTTTCTCTCATCTTCTTTCTCTCCCAACCACCTGTCAAGTGTGCGCGCCCAACCATCTATCTCTCTCAAATCACAGGCGCGCACACTCACATGTCACAAATCCCAACCGCCTGTACACTACCTGAGGACAGATAGTCAAGTCAGACTGGAGTTTTTCTCTCCTCATTGTTCTGTCTGGCTCTCTATCTGTGTATCCTCAGATTGCAATAATATATTCCTTAACCATTTGATGACACTTCTAAAGTCACTGATGGCAGATTTCATGATGCCATCATAAAACTTAATCATAAAGAATTGATTGATGATATTGGCCCTTTTTTCCCTGGTCTTTGAGGCATAGTATGCTTCTATAGTCAACCAGATTTTGGCAGTTTCCACCAAAAGTTGGTTTTCAATTAAATTATTATAATTGGAATCATCTAATGAACTTCTAAGAAAATAGCCAGTCTGGGCCCTTTGAGCTTCAAGAATAATATGTTGATTAATATCAGAGGGTGGATCTAAAGTACAAAGCAATTTGACTAAGTTTTGAAAGCCAAGAGCATCAATGAATTTTCTTCTCCATGTAAGATAGTTTGAAGTGTTTAAGATTTCAATTCCTTATTAGTCTGGGATTGGTAAGGAGTGAATATTTGTAGGATTTATGGGTTCCATGATGTTTGGAATAAATGATTCAGTTTCAAAGAAGGAAGATTCTGAGTTGGATTCATCCAGGTTGGGTAATTGATCAGTGGTAGGCTGGGCTCATAACCTATCAAAGTTTTGGAATTAGAAGCATGCAACAGTCAATAGAAGATATTGAAAAATGAGATCACAAATAGTCAAGAGATAACTTAGAAGTGCACAACACTCAATAGAAGATCTGAAAAAATGAGATCACAAATAGTCAAGAGATAGCTTAGAAGTGTGCAACGGTCAATAGAAGATCTCAACAAATGAGATCACAAATAGTCAAGAGTTACCTGAACAATAATACAATTAAAAGGGTGAGAAGCTGAATTAAGCCAGAACATTATTTCTTGGGTTGAAGAGAAGACCTTAGAAGCGCGCAAAAGTCCATAGAAGATCTTGAAAAATAAGATCACAAATAGTCAAGAGATACCTAAAAAATAATACAAAAAAAGGGTGAGAAGCTGAATTAGGAAGAAGTCATGTATGATTGTGAGGAATGCTGTGGAAAATATAAGGGTGAGATACTCCCCTTATTTTTCCCTAAGTTTCCAAAGCAATGGTCTGAGCATTGGTAAGGATAAGGATTCCCCTTTTTAGAGAGAGAGAGAGGTTTTAAAAGATGATGAATTCCTTCCTTTTACTTTCCTTTCCATGCCGCAATTTCAAGATCCCCCCCTCAAAGCTGGGGTTGAGAGCGCGGAATTTATTCCCTCACTTTCAACCTTAACCTAAGTACAAGCGCAACAACAGTCCAACAACAAGTAGAGAAGAAACCCTGAAAGCAGAACCCTAGCCCTTTCCCATACCGCACCAATCCCCAAGCCTGCCTACTGTTACACACACCTGGTTTGTTCTTCTCATGAGGCAACCCTCTGCCGCGCCGTACTTGGATCCCCCCATATTGTCTATATCTGCCTGGTGCACCACGTGATTCACTGCCCTGCTCCTATAACCCCAATTGCCCTGCTCTTCCTTCCCAGACTAACCGCACCGCAAACCTGATTGGGCCGGCTTCATCCTTGGGTCTGTAGTGTCCAAGCGGGCCACAACCTGGCACACCAGTTAAGCCCAACCCATGCCCTGTATGCTAACCCCCACAGTGCCTACTGCTGAGCCTGCAGTGGTCACTGCTGAGACCATGCGCATCCCAAATGCTGAGCCTGAACTACCTAATGCTGAGGGCGCCAACTGTGGCACATTTCCCAATACAAGGCTATTTAACAACACCACAACGTTTATTTATTCCTCATTCAGCTCTCATGCAACAAGACAAGGTCTGGATAAAAAAAAGGAAACACAGCACAATTCTGAAAAGAAAGGAACATGGAAACACAGGCTCTTAGTAGGAACAAGAACATAATGGAAAGACAAGAATTCAAGAAACCAAGCTGTTGAGCAGTTGGAAGTTGATGTTCTTCTGGTTGGAGAATTGACTTTCTTCCATTTAGATGTGGTTGTGCAATTACAATTCTGACACACACCAGGGCAATGTTCAGAAGGTGCCAGAGATGTCATTCAAGGTGGGTCCACCCCAGCATAGTATATTAATAAAAAATGTTTTTCAAATCTGTGTGGAAATGGTTAGGTTACCAGTGGATTTTCATATAACTGCAGAAAGGAATTGGAGATTAAATGGGGATAGGGATTCTAGGGACTTTACTTTATCTTTGTTGTATTTACCATACAAGGGGAGTGTGCCTGAGAGGATGAAGACCCATTGAACAAAGAAAACACCAACAAAGGTTTATTACAGACAAATCATATGAATCACAAGATGACCAAGAATTGTGGAGAAGTGTTAAAGAAGCCTTTGCAGAGCTAATCAGACTCACTGAAGATCCTAACCTTTTCTTTTCTACTTTCCTTAAAACTCAGGTATAACTTTCCAAAGAACTAGAGCCAAGTGCACACAGCAGAGAAGAAGAGTTGCAGAAGCATTACCCAAAAACTTGCAGCAGACCCACTACTAACTGTGGAAGGGTTTTTCACACTACAAAGTGTATTTCAGAAACCTTCCCTTAAAAATGTCAGTTTGGTCACCCCTTCAAAATGTCAGTTTGGTCACCCCTCAAAAAAGGTAGATTTCTAATGGCAGATTTGCTAACTCTGATACACTCCCTATTCAAAGAGCAGCCAAAAGCTAACAAGATCATTCAACCAAAGGGGGGGGGGGTGAAAGGGGGATATGGCAATGCAAGGGAATAGGACATGGTGGCAATCTTAAAGATGCTGATGGAATCATGGTCATGGTGGGGTGGCAAGGATTGGTAAGAAGTTTTGACACAGAAATTTAAAAGGTCTTCAAATGGTTGGATGTTCATTAGGGGAAGTAGAGAGATGAACCAGAATCTAGAGGCCCTTGTGCATCAAGATAGATTCAGAACCTGCCCAATTGGGGTCCAGCCCTTTGTTGGGTACCAGCCTATCAGGGAACAGGTATTTACCCGATACCCGCGGGTATTCTGTCGCGCCTGTATGCTCCAATTAATAGCCAACCTGCGGGTATTCCTGCAGGTCGGGAATCGCGATGGATTTTGGGGTCGGTTATGCCCCGGGGTGCCCTACCTTCAGCGTATCAAGAGCATTCGTGGATTCTCACAGGATGACCAAGAAGGAGAAAACCTTTGCGCCGTGATTGATCATGATACTTGCAAATGTTGATCGATGCTTTCTTTGATAAATTATGTCTGGTCTTTCAGAAGTTGACGAAGACGAGAAAGATAACAAAAGTTTGAGAACTTGAAAGATAAAAGATATAAATACATCTTCTACAGATTACGTGTGACATAACCGACATTCATACATGAACACAGTACCTTGTATTATACTCATTATACTTTGGATTTAATTTTTTCATTTTTTGTTCAGCTAACTGGCTCGAGCAAAACTAAGACCGGGAGAAGATTGAGGAAGCCTTAATTCGGGACTGTCCACGGCTTCCTCCTTCGGGTCCTTGAAGCCCAAATCCGGCGTGGGCTCGAGCAGTGGAAGCTTCCGCCTCTTTTTCCTCGATAAACTCCTATGATAATTCAATCCACCCGATGGATCAGGTTCAAACATTTGAGCATGGAGCCTATAATCATGGACCATGATCGAATCCGTCTTTCGCTCGTGTTTATATCCGAAACCCCACTCTCGTAGACGGCGTGATCGGCAGACGAGACAGGAGATGATCAATCCGAAGGCGCAGATGATCGAGACGATGATGAGCGGTATCAGAAATCTATTCGAATCTTCTGAGTCAGGATTAGTAGATCCTACTGGTTCGATGACTCCCCCATCGTTTGAATTGGAACTGCTGGGATCTGTTATGATCATCCAAATCAGTACATGGAATCTATCGTTCAAGAAAGAAATTCTTGATGAGACTGGACATCTTTCAACATTTTACCGCTTACTTGGACCAATCGACGCGACTGGGGAGCTGCGAAGGCTTGAGGTAGATGTAGGTGAGGTTGGGGAGTTGTCAGGAGAAACTAAGATCGGTGTCGGTGTGGGCCCGGTGAGAGTGGATGGGACGGTGGACTGAGGTTTCAGTTCTGTCGTTGAAGGAGCGGAGGTCGAGAAAGTAAGAATCGAGGCGGAACTTGTCGTGGTGGGAACGTTTTCATCTGTGGCCGTAACAAATTCCGGTTGGACAGATGTTTCCAACACCTGGTACGGTTGTAAGTCTGAACGAAAGATGTTCATGAAATAAAGAAGGAAAAAGAAATGACAACATGGAGGAGACGAGAGAGAGAGGAAGAAATACGAAGATTCAAGTGCACATTGAAAGGATTTTGATTCTCACGGAATTCGTCCCTGGTAAGCTTGTCGTCAAGACTGGAGTCAGGTCAGAGTCATCGGCAGTGGCTGATGAAGGTGGAAGCTGGAAGATTGTGTCCGTTACCGTCAGTGTCACCGTCACCGTTTCAACGTTTCCCGGTAGCTGTCGAGACCAAAAACTCCGCCGCTTGGATCGATTTTGGAGACCATGATTGAAGAATGAAGTGGACAAAGATGATACAACTGCATGAAATCGATCACCATGGGTATGGTTACAACTTGAAAAGATAAGATAGCAGGAGTTGGTGAGGATCATGAAGTAGGAGAATAACTGCATGATGCGAGGACCTGAGCGGCTCTAATGACAATCAAAAATTATCGAATGATGATTAAGAATGCCAGAGTCAAGGCCTCTTAGAGGCTGCCGTCGAGATTTCCAAACAGCACAAAGTTCATTCACCCGTCGTTAGTGGTGGCTGGTATGGGTTGAAATCTCACGTGGAGAGACAGGATTGGGAAGAAGTCAAGGTTAGGCAATGATCAAGGTAAGAGAATTGAAGGGTAGCTGACGAAGTTTTCCGAATCATTTGTGAATCCTGAAGGTGGGAGTTTTTGTGGATATATTGATTCGAATTTCGGCTGAGCTCCCAACTAGTTCTCAAGAGTGCGCTACGCAGTGGCCACGCCAGCTGAAATACCTCGATGGGCAAATTGAGACGAAAGGACGCTGATGATGAGCCAACAATTATCGGGAGAAATCTTTCAGGCTCGTCAGTCGGACCTAGCTTGTTAATCAACATATCATCTGAGTTAGGAGTACGGCCGTATAAGGAGATCTGATAAGAGTCAAATCAAGTCGTCAAGCATCGAGGTTTATCTCTACCTGTATGTTCTGCGACGAACTTTCAACGATGAAGGTGCGAAGCTTCAGGATTGATTGGTTCGAGAACCAGATAAGTAGATTCTTGTTTTGTCACACTCCCAAGGTCTTTCTGGCGTTGTGAGGGCCCAGGAGCGGTGCGAGAAGATGGCATGAGGAGGTTTAGGTTGACACTCTGATTGTCTTGAGTGAATCCTCGTCGGCGCTGATGATGGTGGTACCCTGGCCTCGGGCTAGATCCATCTTGAACCAAGGGCTCTCCAGAAAGCTGAAAAGCCGATGGAAGGTCTAAAGAGACGCTCTTTGTGCTCCTCGTGGTCCCTGCACATCCATCCGCAAAGGTTCTTGGTTGTAAGCTTCTGAAGCCAGAAGTGAAGCTGCAAGCACGAACGGGGCTCACGAGACGATTGGACATCATCAGCACGATGTCCGTTCGTTTATTCTCAATCTCTCTCATCTCTCCGCGAAGAGATCATCCCCTTGTTGACGGCTTGAGCCTGCCAGGGCCCCTGACCGGCTGCATCAAGTCAAATTAAGTGTGATCGAGTGATGATCGGAGCGCAAGGCTGGGGGGCATGGCTTAGTTTGGCTTGGCTCGGGCGAATTGAAGAAAGCAGTGAGACCACTTATAAGCTTCAGCGGCACAAACTAATTAACTCGACGATCCATAACAGCTTTTCGTGCTTGCTATTCGCTTAGCTTCCGTTCTGTCTCTAGCTCCTAATCTTGGCATCTTCATGCCCCAAGTCGGCCGTTGCCGAGGTCCCTCCCGAGTTCCGATTGGAGCTGCGAGCCGCGAGACCCCCGATCAGCCAAGGCTTCATCTAACCCGGAACAGGGGGCCCGGCCACCGATTGTCGAGTGCTCCGGCTCGCCCACGGTTTTCGCCGCAAGTGGTACCCCTTCGGTTGTTGACCACGTTCGTCGTTACATCATAATGATGCTTGACAAGCCAAGTCGCAAGCAGTCTCGTCTCCCTTCCTCTGCTTCCTCGAGCCTCCATCTCCAACCAATCCAACCATCCATCCATCCAAACCTCCGTCTGCTTGACGCGTGATATCATCAGGCGTATCGGAATCGAAGACATCCGATCAAGGACCTAATGGCCCACGACCCACCTCGTTCTCAAACCAGCAGTCTCCACTCATCCACGCCTCTCCTTGGGACGGCTTGGGTGGAGGCTCAACTGATTCCATCTACTCCTGCCGGTCATGAGAGGAGTGATGCCGAAGGATCCAAAATCTCCCACTTTCCATCAAGCTCGGTATGCTTGGACTTGTCAGAATTTCGAAGTGCGAATGTAGCGCTATTTTCCTTTCATTCCAAATTCTGTACATATCATACGTGGACTTATCAGCTAACCATCTTTCCTCCGAATCTTTCACCAGGAATTCTACAACGATATCGAAAGATAGACGACTCCATCAACCTTTCCCTCAATCGAAGTTTCCTTCTCCCGGGCTCGTTAGAATCGGATCAGTCCAGCCAAATCCCATGGCTTAATCAAACCTTCGACCGCTCCTATTCTTCCGTCAAATGCGCGAAGCTTTGGGACCTATTGACAGGTCAGCCTTTTTTGCGGGTACATCGTCTTAAACTGCTTGGTTTCCATCTCATGCACCTGTTTGAGCTCACATGATGATCGTCTTTTATTATCTGAATCAAAAAATAAACTCAAATGAAGCAAGCTGGTTGAGCCGCGAAAAGCTAATTAGATCTTGTATAGACATTGTTGATCGATCGGTCCAGGAGAAACGCGAATCGATCAAGAGCTTATCAACTACATTATCATCCGAACCAACTTTGAACACTTCCTCTAGTTCTGCAAGCCAGCCCCCCACCTCCACATCGAAGAACCAACAAAAGGATCTGGAAGCCAAGATCTACACAGCCGAATTAATGCGCAGAATGATTCATGATGAGCTAGCCGGCAAGTCTTTCCTTTTCTTCTTGACGGTGAAAACTTATTCGGTTCCACCTTGCCAAGGAATATTAGCTTACACACTTTATTGTCCCAAAATCAAAAATTTAATCTTGACATGGACTCGTAACAAGTTGAATCGGCCATCCGAAAACAGTCCTTGCAGAAATTCAAAGCTCACTGCCCCAGTTCAAAGTTTACGATTCCTCGTGATTCACCTCAGGTTGAACTTGATCCTCATCCCACTTTCCGATGATGCCCCTTAACCATCGAATCACTTCTTATTCTCCAGAAAGAAGCACAACAAATGGTGTCTGAGCTGTGTTGTCATTACTATTCTGGCTTGCCACAACTCTTTGTGTCATAGTTCGTTGGAATCTCCGGTTTGAATAGACAAGTTGGATCAATGAGTCTCATATCCGCTCATGGTGATCCGCTCGAATATCTCACTTGATGTTGGGCCGAGTAAAGCACCGTATTTGTGAAGCATCCAAACCGTGGTCCTTGTCGCATGACGCCTTTTTGCTACGATTGATCCGCCTTTGCCCTGTTTGCCTTTTGGAGGGGTCCGTCTCGTCACCATAGCTCATCTAGATGCCTACAGCTCTTGCCGTAGCTTTTTTTGATTGGAACCCGTCCAATTGCCTTGTCCCTTGAGTTAACGCCAGCGGTGAGCGGAGGGTGCTGAGTATAATAGTTTATTGCGTAAATATAATATAAAAGATATTTCAATTCCCCCAAAGAAAAAAACATGAACGTAGTTACAAGAGATGCTCCTTTTATATTCTAAGTTATTGAGAAAATATCAAGCTTTATGCGCGCAAGTATTAGATAAGGCTCGTCGAATGGAAACAAGGCAACGAGGAAAAAGAGTACCTGGACGATAGTGAAGAAAATAGTTGTTGGATTGCTTCTCATAACTGATCATGAATATTCTATCTACACGTTCTAGATCTCTATTCTGTCATTCATATTCAATTTCATGATTGTTAAGGCACTCCAATATATATTGGTGCGTGTTCTTTTATTGTTGTTTATTTATTTATTTATCTATATCTTTATATTTTATCTTCTTTTATCTCTTCTATTATATTTTCTGATCTATCTGCATCACTGGTTATATCTTGGGTTTCACTCAACGCGCTCTATGCCTGAGTGTACATACTTCATTTATCGCGCGCATCACTGCGGCTCAATCTATCACCACCAAAAGCGACGCAGGGAACTCCTCATACGGGATCCTCAGACGATCCAGATCCAAGCAAACAACAATCATTTACGACTTCTTGATCGATCCAATCATTGGTCATTCAATCAATTCAACAGTCTCTCACAGCCAGCTCAATACTCGTAAGATCCACTGAAGTCTCCAACTCATCAATCAAGGGAACTCACTCCTATCTCACACAGTTCGTTCCAGGCGCAAGCACCATCTTTCTCGAAATATCACAACTGGCTCGTCTTATGAATCTTTGGCTACAAGTAATTCGCCTCACCAGATAATCAGAACTTGCACCGTTGCTCATTTACATTATTTCTGTGATGATCCAGGAGTCTATTGTTTTCTATCCAATTCTCATCAGCAAACTGCCCATCAGGCTCTACTGATCTAGCCAATACTCTCACCCGTTGGTTATTTCTGTTCTCCATTTCTGTTCTGCTGTTGTGACTTGTTTCTTTTGCTCACTCTTTGATCTGATTGAAATCAATAACAGTTTGGTCTTGGTGACCAACCCAAATTCTCTCACGGTTAAAAGCCAAAGTCGCTGTGGTGACCAATCCGGGACACCACGGAAAAAAAAAAAAAAAAAAAAAAAAAAAAAAAAAAGAAATTTTTTTCGGTTGTACCCCTATGGGTACCTTCATTTCCCCCCATCTCTCAACTTCTCCCTGTCCTAGCGGTCTAGGACAGGCCTCTTGCTTGTCTCTCTGCTTCAATCCCCCCCTCCTATGTTCAACTCCTACTTGTTGCGCTCGCGGCCCTGACTTTTGGCGACGCGAGCAATTGTCAAACCACCTTTGACGATCCCTCCAATCCTTCCCGATCCTCTCATACAACCAACGGCGTTGCTTGTCGCAACGGTCGTCAACCCGCATCCGAGTCATCATCATCACCACCATCACTACCATCACCAGGATAACCCAAGAGCGAACTCATCCTCCTATGATCTCCCCATCCTTGGACTCCCTGGTTTGATTACCTACAACTCATCCTCTCATCCCCTCGATCCCCCAAATCCTCCGCACCCGCCATCCTTGAACACAACGATGACAACCCCAATCATCCTCTCGACAATCATCTCGAGGATACCGCTGTGGTGTCAATATATAGCCTTGGATCGGGAACTGCGTCGCGGCCTGCGCGCTCAGCATCTGGTAGGTCGGGCCTGACTAAGGGAGGCGGGCCGCGACCCGCTTGGATGTCCGACTCATGGATGGAGCTGGGTCGACCGGGTTCTCGGAGCGGCTAGTCGGGGAAGGAAAAAGCGGGGCGATAGCGGGGCTATACCCGTGGATAGCCGCGCGCAAGCGCGGGCTGGCCATGGGACGGGAAATTCACAACGGCGCGTCAGGCGGATACGGGCAATCGCGGTGAACTTCGAGAAGCGCGCCGCGGGGACGAACCGGATGCGCGTAATGGCAGGCAAGCAAGCGGAATAGGACACGGATAGGGTATGGGTTGGGGGTATGGGTTTAGGGATGGGTTAGGGTTCTGGGTCTAGGGTTCCTTCTTCATGGTTGTCAGTCTGTCTTTGCGCTTGTACTTAAGTTAGGGTTGAGGGGGAGGGCTCAAATACCCTTCCCCTCGACTCCGGGTTGTAGGGAGCGTTCTATCATTATCGTATCATCGGATTATCGGATTATTGTATCATCAGGAGGCGGAGAGCGGACTTAGGAAAAACAGAATCTCTTCTCTCTTCTCTCCTCTTCTCTGGAACGGCTGCATCCAATCTCCTTACAGACGCTTTGATCAATAACTTCCGGAACTCAAGGACGACTTCAGGGAGGTTGCTCCCTAAAGTTTCCACATCTGGGGGTCTGGCCGGGAAAAATCTTTCGTCAAAGTCTCTCGAAGGTACTCACGGATGCTACCAACAGCCGCTTCTCTTCCTTCCTCCTCCAACGGCTTCCGCGCTACTCCATGGATTTACCCGCATATTAGACTCAACATTGCGGAGGTGGAGCGATTCATCTCACGTTATGAAACAATCGCGGACTCTGAAGGCGTTTCGGATTTTGAGAAGGTGCGCCATGTTGTCCTGTTCATCGAGGACGCGGAAGCGCGTCGGGAAGTGGAGGAGATGGGAGGATACCTGAAACTGGATTGGCCGGAACTGAAGGAGGACATGCTGGCAAGATGGGGGAGGCACGGTTCTCGCTTTCGGAAGGACGATCTCAAGCCATCCGCGGAATTGGGCTACAAGGCAGGCGTGCGCGACGGGACCCGGTTGCAAGCGGAAGTGGACTACGCGGAACTGGAGTACTACAGGGAAGAGTATGTTCCGGCCCCACCACCGGAAACCATCTCTTGGGCTAGCGAACTTGCAGAGGTGGCAAGGGGCCTTGAGGCCTATCTGGAGAGTATTCAGTCTCCCAGTGCATCTGCGCCCCGCATGTGCGCAAATGGGGAGGATGACGACCATTGGCGGACGGGAAAAAGGGACCAGAAAGTGGATTCAAACGCGGAATCGGTTTCCCCGGTGGGGGCTAAAAACGTGTTGGGGAAGCGGGATTCGATGGAACCGGTGCAGCCTACTGACAGGAAGCGGGCGAGGACAACGGAACGGGAAATGGATGCTACGTGCGGACTTGGAATTGGCAAGCGGCGGACGGATCTTGCGGAGAAGGTACACGCGGCGGCGGAAGAGATGGACCACACGTTGGAGAATTGCGACCCAAGCCGGACCTCTTTGACGGCGGAGAGCGCGCATTTGGAAAGGGTAGTGGCAGCAACGGAAAGGACGGGCGCGCGTGGAAGTAACGGTGATGGTGGGCGGACAAGACACAAGAGTCGGACGGCAAACCCGATCGATCCGAGGCCGGCAGAGACGGGGTGCGTGCTGGGGAAGCGGGTATCGGCGGGACCGGATCAGTCTAACGGCGGGAAGCGAGCGAGGACAAAGCAAGAAGAGGATACTCCGCGCGGTTCAAGAGTTGGTGAACCTCGGATAAATCTGATGGGAGGTGGGGGACAAGCGGTGGTGGGAGCAGGTCATGTGTCGGGCGATCGTAACCAAGGCAAGACCCTTTCGACAGCGGAGGAGGCGGACGCCGAACGGGAAAGGGAAGCGCGTTGGGGCGGAGAATCGGACGGATCAGGCACCAAAGGCATGGTTTGGAGGAATGCAAGGAGATCGGGCGACGGACGCGACCCTCATGGCATTGGCTGAAGCCATCAGCTGGGGACAGCAGCTAAGTTTGGGGGGGGAACTGGGGGATAGGGCGCGGGCGCGGCAATGGTGTATATATAAACAAAAAAAAAAAAAAAAAAAAAAAAAAAAAAAAAAAAGGGCTTTGGATTGGTACTGGCTATGGGTTATTTATTGCAGGTACGCGGGCGCGGCGTGGTGTCGGGCCCGCAAACGCGAGGACGAGCCCCGCTCACGGATGGCGGGACGAAGAGCTAACTAACTGTAAAAAAAAAAAAAAAAAAAAAAAAAAAAAAAAAAAAAAAAAAAAAAAAAATGAAATGAATGAATGGAATAATGAATATAGGATATTCTCTTTCTCTTCTTTGGATTCGGGCTGTTTCCTTTCTTTTTTTTCTATTTCTCTCCTGTTTCTCTCTTCATTGGTTGCGCGCGACGGTCGGGGATGGTATGGACGCGGATTTAAGCTTAGCTTGGTAAGGGGGTGCTCTAGCCGGTTCACAGCCGGAACGACTAGACACCCCAGAATAACGGGTACCGGGGAACTGTGTGGCAGTCCGTCTGGGGCGGTCCAGGTACCTCTTTTCGTTGGGATAACTGGTCACTTACGGTCTCTCACAGAGGGAGCGCGCGGACGTGGATCTCAACCTCAACCTCACTCACACTCACTTCTCACGCGGACGCGGATCTCGGCACTCACACTCACTTTCCACCCGGACGCGCGGACGCGGCCCTTTCTTTTCCTCCCGCAGCAAGATGTATTTCTCCAAGGATCGCGGTACAACAATAGGACAAGAAAGTAAGCGGGAAAGGAGAAAAGGAAGGGGACGGGACGTCTAAGCCATTCGCATCATTTCCTCCATGTCCGCCCTCGATGATGCCAGAAGGGCCCGGTAAGACGCCAAGAACTCGCGCCGGGATTCGGAGGATTGGGCTCCGGGGGTCGCCAGGAAGTTGCGGAGCATCGCGGTCAACCGTTCCGCAAAAGCCTCGAAGCCAGCCGCCGGGAGTGCCATCACGACCGGGATCTCCGGGATCTCGGGGGAGTTGGAGGAAGGCGGTGCCGGTGCTGGGACGGGGCTTGATCCGAGTGGGCGCTCAGGGGATCCAACGGGAGAGTCCAGTCCGATAGGAGGCGATGACGAGATGACCACCGGCGAAGCGGGCGGAGGAGTAGGGCCTCGTGGAGTCGGAGCAGCGGGCGGAGGAGTGGGGCCTCGCAGAGTCGGAGGAGCCGGAGCAGGGGGTGGAGGAGGAGCCGGGGCCGGAGCAGCGCGTCGCCTAAGGATTTCGTCGATTCGCGGGTCCCTCGCGCCTTGCGTAACCCGGACGCGATCCGCCCAAAATTGCAATGCCCTCCGATAAGCCGCAAAGTCCGGATAGTCATCCTTACGCGGTGGTCCCGCGCGGCGAAGCGGAGAAGAGGAGTTGCGGTCGGAGTGCGGACGAGGACGGCGGGGAGGTGATCCGGGTGGAGTCCACGACTCCTCCGAGATAGCGTTGTCATCCGAAACCACAAACGGGTCCGGACGAGCCCGCTTGCGCGGCCGAGGGCGAGAGCCGGATTGGTTGGGGCCACGGGGTATACCCTTGCTAAGCGAGCAGCGGCGGTGTCCGCGGCGGCACGCGGAGCAGGCGCGGCGGCCGGACCCAATGGAGCATTCAAGCCTGTTTCGGGCGCAGAAGTCGCAGCGGACCATGATGACGATGGAGTGGAGGGAGGGATGCGGAGCAGAGTTTAGAGTTGGTAGAGGGGGTAGGGCGCGAAGGACGGCAGAGGTGACAAGGGGAGGATCTCTGGGGACAGAACTCAAGTTGGGGGGGGGATGTGGTGTCAATATATAGCCTCGGATCGGGAACTGCGTCGCGGCCTGCGCGCTCAGCATCTGGTAGGTCGGGCCTGACTAAGGGAGGCGGGCCGCGACCCGCTTGGATGTCCGACTCATGGATGGAGCTGGGCCGACCGGGTTCTCGGAGCGGCTAGTCGGGGAAGGAAAAAGCGGGGCGATAGCGGGGCTATACCCGTGGATAGCCGCGCGCAAGCGCGGGCTGGCCACGGGACGGGAAATTCACAACGGCGCGTCGGGCGGATACGGGCAATCGCGGTGAACTTCGAGAAGCGCGCGGCGGAGGGCCGCGCCGCGGGGACGAACCGGATGCGCGTAATGGCAGGCAAGCAAGCGGAATAGGACACGGATAGGGTATGGGTTGGGGGTATGGGTTTAGGGATGGGTTAGGGTTCTGGGTCTAGGGTTCCTTCTTCATGGTTGACCGTCTGTCTTTGCGCTTGTACTTAAGTTAGGGTTGAGGGGGAGGGCTCAAATACCCTTCCCCTCGACTCCGGGTTGTAGGGAGCGTTCTATCATTATCGTATCATCGGATTATCGGATTATTGTATCATCAGGAGGCGGAGAGCGGACTTAGGAAAAACAGAATCTCTTCTCTCTTCTCTCCTCTTCTCTGGAATGGCTGCATCCAATCTCCTTACAGACGCTTTGATCAATAACTTCCGGAACTCGAGGACGACTTCGGGGAGGTTGCTCCCTAAAGTTTCCACACCGCCCCCTCTATCCCGCTCTTGACCCACAACCCTGATCTCAGATCTTTGGTCAACCATTGCCCCTTAAACCTGGCAACAACAACCAAGCATGATCCCAGCCCATCAATATCTCCCATCATCCATCCTCATCTCAAATCTTGACCAGCTTTGGCTCAATTGACCGATCTCAATCAACTTAGTGAACTCTCTGAACTATTAGAACCGGATCATCGATTCCCAGGTCGTGGTCGTCCTGTCTTCCAACGCTCATCCGCAACAATTGATCCAATCAATGCTAGGCTCAGCCCGATTACTAACTCCTCCCAACGTCCCCACGATTGAACGCAGATGATCAAAGCTCATCGTCGAGTATCCGACCCAATCTACCATTGCAGCAAGCGACCCCCACACGACTTGATCTCCAAACCCACTTACCATTCATCGTTCTCACTCACGCCCCCCTGGCCCATCATCTGATCCGACCGACAACCGCGAGCGACCGCTTGCGGCCATCGGAACCTTCATCCCGCTGTCGCCGCCAATTGGGCGACGACAGCCGTTGTTGACACCCGCGACCGCTGTCGCGGGTGTCCATCTGGTTGCCCGCGGTCATTCTTGATGCGGGCAACATTTCTTTTTTTCTTTCCTCTCATGTCATTTTTTTTTGTTTTCATTTTCCCGCACCTATTTGTAGTATCTCTTGTACATAGTATACAGGGCCTCATTTCTATAAAAGGAGGGGCTCTCCCCTGCATTTTGGCCCAGCATCCAGCAGACTATCATCATTGCATCTCATCTGCTTCCCCCATCATAATAATCAACTTATCCGTGGGCATCCTTCCCCACTTATCTGAGCAACTTATCCAGGCATATCCATGATTGCCCCTTGATCCTTTGAGCCTCCGTACTCAAACTCTGTCCCTTGTGACCTTGATCCTTATCACCAACCAATAGCCTTGCTGGTTGAAGAAGAATTCCTGTCTGAATTCTTGGGTGTGTTATACCACTCTGATCCCTTTTTCCGACCATACTGGTCTTGATCTCTCCTTGATCATCTTTCTGGAGCCAATCACGTTTGATTGAAGAGGTTTTATTAAGCTTAAAAACCTGGAGTGTTATACCTCCCTTCTTCTTTAAGGTTGAATTTTGCCACGCTATTCTTGAGTCCCTTGAGAAGTGTTGGGATATTCTTGCTCGAATTCGTTATTGATTTGCTTCTAGAGCTTCATAAACAAATTGCTTTTGTTTTGTTCAGCCTCCCACAGTTATCTGGTACCCTTCAAGCGCTTGATTGCGGAGAGTTGGGCAGGTTCATTGAGAACCTGGAGGTTGGTTGGGATTGAGTTGATCTTTCCTAATCAGCTGCTGACGACCAGAGTTATTAGCTTGTGGGAGTTGTTACTTACAACTACCTTGTTCTATTGAACTCTGAACAAACCTTGACTTATTTGTTCAAGTCTTTACCTGCACCATCTTGCCTCAGATAGTGTTGTTCCCATCGCTACCGACAACTCTTATCCTCTTCCCTTACTTTGATTTCTCATCCATAAGGTTCTGGACCTTGATTCCGGTTACATTTAAATATTATTGTAACTCCTAGGAGGGCAGCCTAAACAGCACCTTTCCCCTCCACAGAACTGCCATGGCTTAGCACCGTTTGGAGTCTTACATTGCTCACAATGGATCAACCGGGCTCTTCATCAACACCAGGACCAGGGGGCGACTCTACGAATTACAAATCCCTTGCAATCAAGTCTCTGATTGAATCAACTCCCCTGCTAACTTCCGATAACTATAGCATGTGGCGGAAGAAATTCAAAAAACTCTTCAAGTTGCGAGGCATCTTTTCCATCATGAATGATCCAAACGTAGAAAATAAACTCGATGAGGACACCAATCAAGAATTTGTGGCCCATATCATCGCTAAACTGGATGCCAATACTTATGACAACATCATCGACAATGTGAACTAAGACAATGCTAAGCTCATTTGGCTCTCGACTCAGAATCACTTTGCATCTTCTCAATCGGCAAATAGAGCTAGGGTGTTCAACGGCTTTCTTCACCTGACGATGGACTCCAATATCAACGCCTTTGTTACCTCTATCAAAGTTTACCTTAAAAAACTCTCAGAGGTCGGGATTGATCTGCCTTCCAATATCATCGCATATCTCGTGCTGTTTAAGTTTCCCTCATCAATGCAGAACATGAAATTGCAAATCATGCACGCAAAGACTGAAATGAAGATAGACGTTGTCCTGAATCACCTCATTCAACACAAGAACAAGACTATAGCGCAGGACGATCGTGTGGAACCTGTTAACGTGGCCCTCTATCGCGGACCCAGGTGTGAAAACGGGAAACACAACCCAGCGGTGACGTCACACCCAGCCAACTCATGCTGGTTTGAATTTCCCAAACTCAAGCCTAACAATCTGCATAATTGAGGGAAGAAATCCAAAACTAAACCTACTGACAAAGCTCACTTTGATTCGTTCTTCTGTGGAGTCAAAACTTGTGACGATGAGATTTTGGAACGCTTTATTCTTGACTCTGGCTGTTCCGTACACATGATCAAGGATAAAGATTGATTCAATCAGCTTGAGTTCACCAATGGAATTGGTAGAATCCAAACCGGGAAGAAAGACGCAGCAATAGTCATAGAAGGAACTGGAGAAGCTGTCATAGCAACTAAGGACGCTTTCATATCTCTCTCCAACGCCATTTGGGTTCCCGAATTGACTGTTAATCTAATTTCTTTGGGAGAACTCATGATCCAAGGAGCATCTCTCTCAGTAGATTCCTGTTCCGCGCGAAAAACGTTCAAATTGAGACTGAAAGAAAAAGTCCTTCTATTGGGAACCATAACGAACAATCTATTTGTCATTGATATGAGAACCAACTCCTCAACCTTTCTTTACTCACAGGCCGCTCTGAATGAAATCCATTGCTCCTTGGGCCACGCAAGCATTTTGAGAATCAAAAAATTTCTCAACCACACGCTTCCACATGTAACTAAGGAAGAATTTGAATGTCTCAGCTGCGACAGAGCCAAGATCAGTTGGAAACCTTTCTCTCATCAACAAACAATAGCGTCAAAATGCTTTGAAAAGATCCACTTGGATCTGATCGGACCAATCACACCAACATCAAAAGGGGGCTACAGGTATATTCTGAATTTAATTGACTCATGTTCAGGCTACTTAGCTTGCTTCCCACTCAAGGCAAAAAGTGACATCGCCAATATGATCATATTCATCGTTGAGAATCAATATCAAAAGACAAATTGTTATCCCAACAAAATATGCTCCGATGGAGGAGGAGAGTTCGTGAATTCAAAACTTCAAAATTTCTACAAGACACATCATATCAACCAGATTGTAACCAAGCCTTACCACTCGCAACACAATGGTTGGGTAGAACGAGCTAATCAAACCGTGATAGAATCGGCAAGAGCAACCATCACCAACTCCGGCCTGCCTAAATCCTGCTGGCACGAAGTGGTGAGAGGCTGTTGCCTCATGCTGAACCAGATTCCCAAATCAAAAGGGGAAGACTCTCCGTGGTACAAGATGCACAACAAATCCTTGCCGAAAGACTACATCAAGCCCATTGGAACGCCCCTCACATAAAAATTGAATCTAACGGAGATCAAATCAAAACTCAACAACTACGGCGCTCCTGGTATTCTGATTGGGTTCAACCCACAGCTTCTATCATACAAAATTATTAACTCTTCTGGCAAGATCATTGATTCTAAACACATCATATTCAATCATAAAATCCCAATCAAGATAAACAATCTTGAATCGGACACCGAATCAATGATCCCAAATACAAATAATTTACCTCAAGCATTGGAAGTAGGCACTGACTCTCCATCTCTCGAGATTAAACAAGAATCATCCACGGAGTCAGACACTGAGTCAGAGAGCTCCTCTGGAAATGAGATATCGATTGAGCACTCCCTCAGACCAACTCTTTGGAATTGCGAGAACATCTCCAAACCGGAATGCTACAGATTCTTGTCCGAGAAGCTACCGCTATCACTGGAGGAGGCCATGAAAATACCACACTGGAGAAATTCTGTCACGAATGAATTTAATACCATTGAAGACCAAGAAGTGTGGGAAGAAGCCGACAAAAGAGAAGTCAGAAACCCGCTCAACACTGTTCCTGTCTTCAAGATTAAGAACAATGCTCATGGGGAACCTCCAACCTTTAAAACGAGACTCTGTGTCCAAGGATTCGGTCAACAATACGGCCTGGACTACCAGGAAACGTACGCTCCGACCGGAAAAGTGGCATCTCTGCGAGTGGTTCTCACTTATGCCGCCAATAAAAATCTACCCCTTCTTCAACTGGATGTGAAGGGAGCATTCCTCCACTCTGAGCTCGAAGAGTTAGTATTCATCAAGACCCCGCTTGGCTGCAATCAAAAATCGAAATATCTCCGCCTCAAGAAATTGTTGTATGGGCTCAAACAAGCACCAAGGAATTGGTATTGCATGTTGAGCAAATGGATCAAATCTCAGGGTTTTGAGGAATCTGATTGCGAACCATGCCTTTACATTGGGGAGGACAAAAAGACTGTTGTCTTCTTTCATGTGGATGACTTATTGGTAGCGGGCGACGTGGACAAATTCAAGGAAGCTTTTCTTTCCAAATTTAACAACTCCTCTGCGCACAAACCCAACACTCTCCTAGGGATGAAAGTGGAACAAAAGGAAGGCCTCATCCATCTGTCCTTGCCCCTACACATTGAAAAAGGACTGAATGAATTGAATCTGGTGGACTGTCGGGGAGCGTCTACACCACTCACTCCAACCTTGCATCTCAAACCGGCCAACAATGAAGATCACAGAAAGTTCTTAGAGCTCAACATGAATTATAGATCCCCCATTGGACGTCTAAACTTCATTGCAGGATTGGCCAGACTGGACATCAGCTTTGCGGTCTCCAATCTGGCCAAATTCTGCGAAAAACCGGGACTTTCCCATTGGAACGAAATCCTTCATGTGTGGAAGTACTTAGCAAATACCAAGGATCTTTGACTCACTCTAGGACCCAGATCCATTTCAAATCATCTGGTATGTTTCAGCGATGCCACCTGGGGTGACAATCCAACATCAAGAATGTCACAGAGCGGATTCATTTGCTTCTTCAAGGGCAGTCCCCTCTACTGGACAAGCAGAAGACAGCAATGTATTTCTTATTCATCTACTGAATCAGAATGTGTGTCCTTGTCAAGTTGCCATCTTGAAACCCGCTGGTTAAAAAAACTAATTGATGACATCTATTGCAAAGAATCACGCTGTCCATTACATCTAATCAATAACAAGGGCCTTGATGACAAGATCAAACGATTTGGGTCAAACTCAAAAGTCAAACATATTGATCTCAAAACCAAGGGTCTTCGAAACGACTTTGAAAAAGGGTTGATTGATCTCAGGCTCATCCCATCTCTTTCTATGACAGCTGATGCGCTCACCAAAGCTGCTAACAAAGCTTCAGTCTCTCGACTGGTAAATTTGTTTAGTTCCTTATTTCATTGATTGATGAGTTGAGGGGGCGTGTTGGATTGCTTCTCATAACTGATCATGAATATTCTATCTACACATTCCAGATCTCTATTCTGTCATTCATATTCAATTTCATGATTGTTAAGGCACTCCAATATATATTGGTGCGTGTTCTTTTATTGTTGTTTATTTATTTATTTATCTATATCTTTATATTTTATCTTCTTTTATCTCTTCTATTATATTTTCTGATCTATCTGCGTCACTGGTTATATCTCGGGTTTCACTCAACGCGCTCTATGCCTGAGTGTACATACTTCATTTATCGCGCGCATCACCGCGGCTCAATCTATCACCACCAAAAGCAACGCAGGGAACTCCTCATACGGGATCCTCAGACGATCCAGATCCAAGCAAACAACAATCAGTTACGACTTCTTGATCGATCCAATCATCGGTCATTCAATCAATTCAACAGTCTCTCGCAGCCAGCTCGATACTCGTAAGATCCACTGAAGTCTCCAACTCATCAATCAAGGGAACTCACTCTTATCTCACACAGTTTGTTCCAGGCGCAAGAACCATCTTTCTCGAAATATCACAACTGGCTCGTCTTATGAATCTTTGGCTACAAGTAATTTGCCTCACCAGATAATCAGAACTCGCACCGTTGCTCATTTACATTATTTCTGTGATGATCCAGGAGTCTATTGTTTTCTATCCAATTCTCATCAGCAAACTGCCCATCAGGCTCTACTGATCTAGCCAATACTCTCACCCGTTGGTTATTTCTGTTCTCCATTTCTGTTCTGCTGTTGTGACTTGTTTCTTTTGCTCACTCTTTGATCTGATTGAAATCAATAACAGTTTGGTCTTGGTGACCAACCCAAATTCTCTCAATAGTGAGAAGCTGAATTGAGTAACAAAAGATGAGATCGAGAATAGGATGTTCTTAAGTACTCCTCATTCGGCTTCCACAACTCGCAGGTACAACAGAAAGAAGAAAGCGCGCATGGACAATGAAAAAGAAAGAGCGATGCAAGAGAAAGAGAGACAACGGTCCAGCGGTCACTATGGAGAGTTAGGAACATAGGAAAAGAAGAGCGGAAACTGAAAAGAATGAAAATATTTTGTTATGTCCTGTTTGTTTGACAATGCTCTTGGTCTGAATGATAATAAGTCCGAGTTACTTTGACACCGCCCCCCCCCCTTGCTGAAACCCAAGATGATCAGAGAGTCCAATCATCTTACACAATCGAACATGAGTTTGTCTAGCCAACGGCTTGTTGAAGAGATCGGCAATCATATTGCCAGTCGGAACGTAGGAAACTTCCACGGTTTTATTAGCTATAAGGTCCCGAATCCAGTGAAGCCTTATGTTGATGTGCCGTGTACGATGTTGAAACAAGGGGTTCAGAGCCAATGCTATGGCCCCTTGGTTATTGTTATACAGGTGAGGAACGTCGGAAGGCAGAATCTTCTTGGGAAATAGGGAATTGATTCACACGAGTTCTTGGCATCCTTCACTCATTGCCCGATACTCGGCTTCAGTGGTGGAAAGAGCAACGGCCTGTTGTTTTGAGGCTCTCCACGTGATTGCCCCTAAGCCTAGAACGTACACCCCACTCGTTGATTTGCAGCCATTCGTCTTGCACCAATTTGCGTCAGCAAAACAGCAGAATCTCCCTTCCACCCCCTCAAATTGGTCTTCGCCTCCAGTTCCAAGGCGCAGGGCCCACGTCTTAGTTCCCGAGAGATAACGTAGAATGTGCTTGAAAGCGGCTATATGGTGCTCCGACGGATCATTGAGAAATTGGGAAAGGGTACTTGCCGCAAATGCCAAGTCGGGTCAACAACAATGAACAAGATAATTTAGCAGACCTACGGCCCGTCAATAGTTGAACGCATCATTCCTTGAGTCCTCTTCTGTAGCCTTCAATAGTTCTACTCCGGGGTTCAAGGGTGTCCCAACTGGTCTGCTGTTGCTCATACCGAATTCTTCTAAGATCCTTGATATGTACAGACTTTGATCGACAAATACACTCCCTTCCTTTTTATTCCTAGTCACCTTCATGCCTAAGATAAACTCCGCCTCTCCTAAATCATCCATCTCGAACCGTGACTTTAACTGTTCCTTAACCTCTGACACCTTAGGGCCTCCAATGATGAGGTCATCAACATGAATGAATACGCAGGTAGAGGTGGATTCAGACACAAAGAAACATGGATCCGCAGGCGACGGAGTGAAGTCAATTGACGTGAAGAACTTGAGAAGACACTGGTACCAGCATCGTGGACTCTGTTTGAGTCCTTAAAGGGATTTCCTTAGCTTAAGGCAGGAATTTGGTGGTACTTCATTGTCGTATCCTTCAGGAATCTTGAGATAAACATCTTCGTCGACAACACCATGTAAAAACGCAGTCTTAACGTCCATTTGGTGTATGTCCCATCCATTATGGGCACATAGAGCCAGCAGAAGACTTAAACTACCGGGGCGCCCAGTCGACACAAAGGTCTTATTATAGTCCACCCCTTCAACTTGCCCGAAACCACGCACACATAACCGAGCTTTGAATTTGAGGAGATTGCCGGCGGGATAGGTTTTCTTTCTGAAGAACCAGGTGGTGTAATATTGAGCAGTCTTTATCTTTATTGCAACACTTAGCTTTAAAGCAGTAACAGTAAAACAATAACTGAGACGTCGGGACATGAATGTAAAGACAAATGGGTGTAGGTAACTGAGCATGAGATGGAGATAGGAGCACGGGAACTAGTGATGAGCAGTGCTGAATTTACCTGCAGATCTGTCGACCTAAATAGCTATTGGCAGGAATTCTCAGGTAGGAGTTGTGGCGAATACGAGCTTAGTTCTTTAGAGGTGAGTTATGAAAGACGTCGTGCGAGTGAGTAGGGATTGATTCAATGAGACAAGGTAGGGACGAACGAGGGACAAGGAAAGGAAAGAGTAGGGAAAAACGGAAACGTTGGAACTGAGGTAAGAGGACCGAGAGTAGATTGAGAGAGGTGGATTGGGGAATGTAGTTACCTCCAACTAAGTTGCTTCAGGCTCCTCCTGAACTACAAAAGAGCTACCAAGTGATAGGGCGATTCTTAGGCTGAGGTACCGGAGGAGCTATTGGGTCCAAGGGAGTGTCCTTTGAGTCAATCGTGGTCGAGGGTTTGGGAAGAAGGAGAGGAACCAGCGGACACGGAGGAAGAGTCCTGAGACGGGCGCTCCTGGCGTTGGGTAAGATGAGGTGGGCTAGGTTGGGGGCGGCAGTTGCCTGGTGGTGCAATCTGTGCGGGAACCGCAGACCCTCAGTTGTGGCGACTGGATTCCAGCGCTTACACTCCTCCTGACTTCAGTCGTGCACAGACTAGGTTGATTACGAGCGGAGGATACCTTAATGTGGCCAAGGGGTTTGGTTAGGATATTGGCAATCATGTTGTTGGAAGGTACCTGTTGGATAGCAAGGAGTGATTTGGACACCAGATATCTGAGATATTGGTATCTGATCTCGATGTGCTTTGAATTAGGATTGAGTTGAGCCTCTTTGCTGATGAAGTTAGCACCCCCGTTATCGTTACATATGACTGGTTTTGGTATTGCCACTCTCAGGCTTATCATGAGATCCGACATCCACCTGATTTGTTTAGTGCAGCGGTTCATGGCTATGAATTCCGCTTCAGTCGTGGATTAAGCTACAACGGATTGTCTTTTGGTCATCCAGTGAGCTGGATTACCATACAGTGTGATGACAAAGCCGGTGGTGGACTTCCTCATGTCTGTGCAGTTGGCGTGATCAGCGTCCGCCTAGCCGGCCAGGTGTTTGTCCGGACCGGAGGCCTTCTTGTACATCAGGCCAACACCGGTTGTGCTGCAAAGGTATTGTAGTAGGTGCTTGACAATCTTCCAGTGGTTCGTTGTTGGCTTAGATGAGTAGTGCGACAATAGGTTGACAGTATGAGGGATATTGGGTCAAGTATGTAGTGCTAGGTGGGTGAGCATCCCAATTGCCTTTTCCATGATTTTCATGCTGAACGGTTTGGCAGTATTGGCGGCCAACTTGACCAGGTTCATTGGAGCTGGGCCTTTGACTGGATTAGCTGCGGACATAGAGAACTCTTCTAGAATCTTCTCACAGTAGTCCCGTTGGTGGATAAGTATGGAGCCATCCTCCTTCCAGTCAAAGGTGTAGCCAAGATGCTGGGCAGGCTTCTCCTTGGATTTGATCTTGTAGGTAGCAAGCAGGCCATCCAGGAATGAAACCACTTCCTGATGCAACTTTCCCACAACAAGGCCGTTGTCCACATGGATGTGCAGCAGCAGCAATTTTGAGGAGTTGTGAAAGATTGACTCGTCCAAGGTGGAGGGTTTCAGTCCAAGCAACACTAGGGTATCCGTGAGGTGTTTGTTCCAGCATCGCAGGGCCTGTTTTGTACCGTGCAGGGATTTGTTGAGTTGCCAGACCCAATTCTCCTTTCCAGGCATGTCAAATCCGGACACTTGAGACACGTGCACCGTTGCCTTGATCTCACTGTAGAGAAACGTGGTTTTGACATCAAACTGATAGACCATGAGGCTGAACTGCACCGCCATGGCAAGTAGAATTTTCAATGACTCATTGCGTCCCACACTGGAGTATGTATTGTAGTAGTGTCAATCTTTTTCCTGATGATTTCCAAAACAGACCCACCGCAATTTCCTTCTGACAACTTCACCAAATGTGTTCTTTTTCCTAACCAATCACCACATTCCCCCAATGACCTTGTTGTCATTGGGAGGGGGAACAAGCGTACCGGTGTTCTTTGAGATAAACAAGGTGTTCTCCTTGGACATGGACTCCAGCCATTTGATCTTTTCTTCCAGGGTTGCAAATGCCTCCTTAACCAAGACAACTTCTGCCAAATTGGTTGAGTCTTCCTCCTCAGATTCAGCTTGCGCCATGGGTTGACCACGCCAGGAGGTGGAGAGAATTGCAGACCAATCAATGTCCCCACAGATTTTCTCAGGCGCAACATTGTAATGTGGCACATAGCAGTACCCCTTAGCAGCCAGAGGGGGCTGGGCCGCAGTGATTGAGTTTGGAGCAGGCGTTGTGGATGCAGCAGGGGGGTTGGGAGGGATGCTGTGGGGTGTGTTGCCGGCAGGCAACGCCACAGAGCAGTGAGTTGAAGTTGTGGGTCCTCAACAGGGCCTCCAATGAGGTGGGGGGTTGTTGCTGACGGTTACATACTCCTTTGGAGCCATGCTCAAAGGATGGGAGAATGCAATGGGAACACACAAGGGAAGGGAAGTAGGTGGTTTTTTCACTGTGTCCAGAGAACCATATGGGAAGTTTGGCTTGGCTGGGGAGAAGTCTCTGCTAACTGTGATTGTGCCTTTTGTGAGATCTAGAAATTGGGCCGCATCCCACCTGGGTTTGTAGCCAACAAAGAGGAGTTGGTGAGCAGTTGGATTGATCTTGGATGACTGAGGTCTACAATGCACCACAACCTTTAGGCCAAAGGGTAAAAGCCTACGTAAATCGCGGGTTGGCTCAAGAGGGCAGTTTGCGGTCAACAGTTGTTGAACAGGTGATTCCCAGCCTAGGGCCTTACTCAGGAGGTGATTGATAAGAAGCAAGCAGCACTTTGCGGCTTTGTTCCAGTAGACAATGGGAATGCTTGTCTGGGCCATTACACATTGCAGCTTGGTGAGTAGCGTCTGATTGAATCTCTTGGCTAGACCATTTGTTTGAGGCAAGTCAGCTGGTCCACGTTCTATCACCACACCCTTGCACCAAAGTTTGGAGAGGAAGTTGTTGGATGAGAACTCACCTCCATGGTCTGAGTGGAACATGGCCAGGAATTGGTCAAGCTGGTTCTTGATCTTGTTGAGGTAGGAGATGATATAGGATTCTGCATCTCTTTTGTTTTTAAGCAGGTAGATACAATTGAACCAGCTGAAATTGTTGATCAGTACCAGAATGTATTGACCACCGTGTTTAGCTGGAGGATTGATGAGCAGAAGGTCTGAGTGAATGGTATGGAATGGGGATGATGCTTTGGGGAGGGGATTGGAGTGTGGAGATTGTTTCAGCTTACACGTCTGGCAGACGTTACAGTTTGCGGCGCAATGAGCTTGTGGTGAGGATGTTATTTGATTTAGTTGTAGGAACTTTTGCAAGTAGGCATCCAATGGGTGTCCTAGTGTCACATGCCAGTCTGTGACAATAGGGTTTTCAGAGATTGAATTTGCCAAGAGTATTTGGTCTGCAAAATTTGCCACATATAGGTTACTGACACGCCAGAATGTTATGACAACCAAGTTGGAGGCCTTGGCAAGTACCACACAATGTTGGTGGACTACCTTCAGACCGTGGTCCTTGAGTTGGGAGGCCAAGATAAGGTTTGGGGGACCCATTGGTGTGTAGTACACCAGGTGTACCAATACAGGGCCAAGATTCAGCGTGCCTATGTGGGTGACTTTGATTTGTCCCTCATAGGTGTTCATTTTTTTGCTGCAGGGTTTCATATTGGATAGGAGATCAGGATTGCAAACTGTGGATTTGGTAGCACCAGAATTGTAGATGAGGTTGGTAGGACCAGTGGTGTGTGATGATAGATTGTACACGGTGTCTTTGTCAATGAGGAATCCACAGTACTCTATGCCATTGTCCTCAATCACAACATTGGAAGACGGGAGCTCATCCAGGTTTGTGCCCTTGTCCTCATTAACCAGGTTGGCAGATTTGGACAACTTCAGTTGCTTGATTTTGTCCAGCATGGAGTTAAGGAAACGTTTGATACTTGCAAGATTAGATGCCCCATGGGGATGGGTGAATGAGTTGGGCTGGGCTCTGGTGGGGATAGCTGGTCTTGGACTTGGACAAGTAAGATGAGATGTTGCAGACTGATTGGCGTGTGCAGGCGGTTGGTTTGGGATAATAGGTGAAGCAGCTTTAGGAGTGGGTCTGGATGGACAGGATCTGTGGTTGGAGGTTCCAATGTGCATAAACATTTTGGAGTTTTCACTTTCATGGCAAGTATCTTTGGAAAGTAGATGGTCATAGACTCTTTCGAATCAAAATAGACAAATATTGTGGCATGACTGCACAAGGGAGTTTAGAGAAGGGTCAAGCCTGAAGCTCTTGAGGAAGAAGATCAAAGCAAGTGAGGATGGGACACTAATTTGGTATTCTTGGTTGGAACATTCTTGGGCATCCAGTGTCTCTTTGAGGGCAAGATACCGTTTTCCAAATGCTACGGAATGGGATTAAATGGAGGTGTTGGGTTGGAATAGCAAGTATACCAATTGAAACACTTGATTGCCTATGACAATAAGGGAATCCTTGCCACAGGCCTTCTTCAGTTCCTCAAAAGCACGTGGAAAGTCCTTGCAATGTGGAGTTACATATCCTTTGAGTTCCCAGTCCACAGAGCTGAATAGTAAGTGAATGGCAAGGGCAGTCTTTTTGCGGTGTCTCTTGGTGTAACTGTTTTGTTGGATCCACTTGGGATCTAGCAATTATTTGTGTCCCTTACTGATTAGTAGATTCTCAAATTTGGTCCTCCACTTGTACCAGTTATTCCTTGTTAGAATGGGGAGTTTGGACTTTGTGGAGTAATTGTCACCTGGGTCACTGCTGGAGTTGGGTATGCAGATCTCCATTCCTCTTGAGTTGGGTTCCATGGCCATTGTTGTGGTTGTTCTGAGTTTCTTTCTGATCTGCTACCTGTGTGAAGATAGGACCCTTGCTACCATGTAATATTGAGCAGTCTTTATCTTTATTGCAACAATTAGCTTTAAAGCAGTAACAGTAAAACAATAACTGAGACGTCAGGAAATGAATGCAAAGAAAAATGAGTGTAGGTAACTGAGAATGAGATAGAGATAGGAGCATGGGAACTAGTGATGAGAATTTTGAATTTACCTGCAGATCTGTCAACCTAAACAGCTATCGGAAGGAATTCTCAGGTAGGAGTTGTGGTGAATAAAAGCTTAGGTCTTTAGGGGTGACTTATGAAAGATGTTGTGCAAGTGAGTAGGGATTGATTCAATGAGACAAGGTAGGGACAAACAAGGGACAAGGAAAGGAAAGAGTAGGGAAAAAAGGAAACATTGGAACTGAGGTGAGAGGACCAAGAGTAGATTGAGAGAGGTGGATTGGGCAATGTATTTACCTCCAACTAAGTTGCTTCAGGCTCCTCCTGAACTACAAAAGAGCTACCAAGTGATAGGGAAATTCTTAGGCTGAGGTACTGGAGGAGCTATTGGGTCCAAGGGAGTGTCTGTTGAGTCAATCATGGTTGAGGGTTTGGGAAGAAGGAGAGGAACCAGTGGAAACAGAGGAAGAGTCCTGAGACGGGCGCTCCTGGCGTTGGGTAAGATGAGGTGGGCTAGGTTGGGGGTGGCAGTTGCCTGGTGGTGCAATCTGTGCGGGAACTGCAGGCCCTCAGTTTTGGCAATTGGATTCCAGTGTTTACAGTGGTTCCCAATAAATTTGAACCTACAGGAATACAACAAGGTTCCCAGAATTCATGTTTATTGATGATTGCCAATTGTTCAGAGATTGCTTCCTCCCAATCCTCCCTTTCAACCCCACTAATAGCCATCCAATAGGTCTTTGGAGGTTGTTCTAAAGACAGAAGAACACCAAAAAACCCATCAATTCTTGGCCACCTTGTTCTTGGTCCATCTAGAATTGCCACAGGATTGATAGAGCTGAAAATATTGAAAGGTGCCAGAGTTGCTGCAGGTACATAGTAGTAGCCAGGTCTTGGAGTGTCCACAGACCTGGCTAATTCCTCCACTTTTACACTATCATCCATAGTTCCACTGGTGGTCACCATTGGATGGTCATTCCTGTCATCAATATCCTTGTTTGGGGATTTGGTTGGAAGAAGAGAGTCATTGCTAATCAAAGAACCACCACCAAAATTTTCTCAATCAACCTCATTGACATTATTGGGGCAATTGTGATCTGGAATTCTACCAGTTATTGGGACAGAGTTAGGTGTTTCCAACGCAATGGGGAACAAATATTCAAAAAAGGACCCAAAAGAGGAGGATTTGCAATTAGCTTGGTTATTCTCAAAGTTAAATTCAAAGAATTTAACATCATCCTGGAATATGATTTCAGAAGTCATAGAATTATAGAGTCAATAATTCTTCTGAACTTCAACATATACCATGAAGATGCATTCTTGTCCTCTTGCATAGAATTTAGATTTCTGATGTGCCTTGGCTAAGTGAGCTACAGCCCAACATCCCAAAGGATTTAGATGGTATAGTTGAGGAGGAGTATCATAGAATATCTTGTAAGGAGATTTGAAGTTGTTGTGGGAATTGGGGGAACAATTAAGTAAGTACATGGCTGTATTGGAAGCCTTGGTCCAAACGATTTTTGGTAAATTTGAATGTAATAGAAGGCATGGAGCTTTTTTGACAATGGCAAGGTTCCCTCTTTCTGCAACACTATTCTGTTCTGGAGTGTATGGGGCGGTTCTAATTGCTTGTATTATGTGGTTTCTGAGAAAATATATGGTCTTTGTATTCACAAAGTCTAAAACATTGTCAGAAACAATGGATTTGATCTGTGGTCCAAATTGCTTCTTGACCAATTGTTTGAAATCAACAAAATTTTGGAAGACCTCAGATTTCTGATTCAGAAAATACAGCCATTGAAATCTGCTACAGTCATTGACAAATTGAAGAAAGTAACAGCAGCCACTATGTGATGCAGGATTGATTGGTCCACATACATCCATATGAATAACTACTAATTTGTCCAAAAACCTGGGTAGTTGTCCTATGAATGGAGTCCTTTTTGATTTTCCTAGGTCACACGCAACACAGGATCTAGGGTAATTTTGTAGAAGTTTTGATTCATAATGTTTCAAAAGGTGTCCCAACGCCAGCTGATTCATAAGAGTTGAATCTGATAGGATTGATTTTGAAAAATTGATACCATGATTATCCTTTAAGTAAAATGAAAGAACCCCGTGTGAAATATCACATCTCAACAATAGTTTCCTGGAGGATGATATAAGGTCCGCATGAGAGGAATGACCAATTAGAGAGCACGCTTTCTTAAGAAAGGGAACAAGAGCTATAATAGACTTAGGAACAGCTTTTGTCAGGAGAGCCTTCTCAACAGGTAGTTTCAGCCCATTTTTCAATTGAATCAAGGCATCTCCCTCTGAATTGGCATGAAGGATAACTCCGTTTGCTGTAGCTAAGGAGACAGAAGTGGAAGAGAGTTTAGAGAAACAGGTCAAATTATTTAAGAGACTCCTTGAAGCACCACTTTCCAAAATAGCAAGATTTTGGGCCATGGATGAGCAAGCAAAGAAGGCTGATGAATTCTTATTGTTTTGTTTCAGCCAATCTTCCTGTTTTTTGGGATGTATTTCAAAAAAATCTTCTTCCTTGTGTTCCAATGCTGAGTTTTGCTGACCACTTCCCATTAAACAATAGTTTATGTTTCATATTGGCTTCTTTTCCTTTCTGGTAGTAGCGGCTAGAGCGGTTTGAGTTTTCTCTAATTTGTTCTTCCTTTTGAAGTTATTCTCTATTCTATTAAATAAGTAATCTAAAGATAAGCTTTCTTTTCTATCAAAGAGTATAGTACGCAGTGTGCTAGATCTTTCAGGGAGGTTGTTGAGGACATAGAAGGCCAATATCTCAGAGAAATTTGGGATTTCAAACAACTTTGGACATATATTCCTCAGTTGTTTGATTACACTTCTGAATTCACCAATAGCTGAGTTCATTATTCTATCATAAAACCTGATAATGAATAAATGGTTGATTATATTAGCTCTATTTGCCCCATTTTTTGATGCATAATAGGCCTTGATAGTTGACCAAATCTTGGAATGCTCTACAGAAATCTTGGTTTTGATAAACTTATCATAGTTAAATTCATCAAGTAAACTTGCAAGAAAATAACTGTTTTGGGCTCTTTGATTCTCATGAATAGCGCAATGATTGATATCAGAGGGAAGTTCAATAGGATGGAGAAATTTTACTAGATTGCAGAATCCTAAGGCATAAATAACTTTTCTCCTCCAGGTGAGATAATTAGAATTTTTTAGAAGTTCAATTCCTTGGGAATTGGGAATTGGGAATTGGTAGATTGTGAATATTTGGGGAGTTTTGAGATTCCATTGTATTTGGAACAAGGATTCAGCTTTGAAGAAAGATGATTCAGAATTGGATTTGTCCAGGGTGAGATAAGTTTAGTGGTAGGCTGGGCTCATAAACTGATAAAAAATCAAGCTTTATGCGCACAACTATTAGATAAGGCTTGTCAAATGGAAACAAGGCAACAAGGAAAAAGAGTACCTTTATGCACCCAAATATTAGATAAGGCTTGTCAAATGGAAAAAAGGTGACAAGGACAAAGAGTACCTGGACAATAGTGAAGAAAATAGTGAGAAGCTGAATTGAGGAATTCAGCATAATATTACTTTGGTTGAGAGAATACCTTTATGTGTGCAAATATTAGATAAGGCTTATTGAATGGAAACAAGGCAATGAGGAAAAAAAGTACCTGGACAATAGTGAAGAAAATAGTGAGAAGCTGAATGAGGAACAAAAGATGAGATCAAGAATAGTATGTTCTGAAGTACTCCTCATTTGGCTTCCACAACTTGCAGGTACAACAGAAAGAAGAAAGCGCGCATGGAAAATGAAACAGAAAGAGCAATGCAAAAGAAAGAGAGACAACAGTCCAACAGTCATCATGGAGAGTTGGGAACATAGGAATGGAAGAGCGGTGTGGAAAGAGATTGTGTGGTCTGTTAAATTCCCCGCAAGAATCCAACTCCAAGTTCTGGAAAGCCCTCTAGCCCTTGAGTTTCACTCCTGTACCTCTGCAAACTGAATAAAATCCGCTCCACAAGGAAATTTACTACTTCCCCCAGAGGTTAAGAATCACTACCAACTCTTTTCTTTGCTATCCGCAAAACTACTCCGCACTAAGCTGGAAACCACTGAAGCTAACACGCAATGAATTAATAGTAAAAAAACAAAGCAGAATCCCCAAAAAGATCCACGCTTTCATTTCCCCTATTAAGACTCCAAGTTACTTAAGCAAGATAGTACTCTCAAGCAATCCTTTATTTTAAGCTGATCTCTTCAGATAAGATTCCATATGATGGCATCCAATCTCCTTTTTGGCAAAGGAAATGTTCCACTTATATATACAACTCAAAAGAACTACTCCAAAAGAATGTAAACCACAAAAAGAAAAACGTTCCTCCAAGTCTGTGCATTCCACATTGATCCTTCTCACCAATAGTCCAATCCCTTACCCAATCCAATTGCTTTCAGTAGGTTTAGAAATTATGTTCCTAATCTTCCTAACAGCTGAGTTGCACCAATGCATAACTAACAACATATCCCAGTCAATATTCCTTAGCAGACCTCTACCAATCCTGCATGCGGCATGAATAACAGATCCCCAACAAACCGCATGCCGCCTCCTCAGCTTTAGCTTCAATTTTCCCATAGTTCTGCAACCTTAATGCATGAACCATAGTCTGGTCTGGTCTCTACTAAATTGCTTTGATTGCTTGCTTCTGCACTTGTAGATCCATAGTTGCAGAAGGGTAGATACGTTTGACCACATTCATTTTCCACAAATGGCAAAACTCAGGCCCATTCCTGTCATTGTGCTGGGGAAAGCACGTTCAATAGCAATGCTGAGTCTTGGGTTTCCTACTCTGCATTAGACAGTCTGACAACACCCTTTTCCAAGACTATTGTGCTTTGGAATTCCAACCACTGCTGAGCGGCTTTGAGTTGAATGTCCAGTGCTGAGCCTACTTGCCTTTGTGTCTATAAATAGCCACCACAGCGGAAACTGAAAAGAATGAAAATATTTTGTTATGTACTGTTTGTTTGACAATGCTCTTGGTCTGAATGATCATAAATATGAGTTACTTTGACACTTATGGGTTTTTTTGTGTTAATCAAATGTTCTATTTGATATTATGTAGAATGTTCTGGTTTATTGTGTATGCATATAGAAACTTCTGGGAATTATTTTTTTGCATATCCTATTCCTTTATATTCCCCCCACAAAAATAAATGCATTTGCAGAAAAAATAAGAGACAATAGCCAGGAAATGGAAAAGAATTGAGAGAGGGGAAAAAAAAGGAAAAGAAACAAGAAAGGAAGAAGCATTAAAAAAAGAAAAAAAGAAACACCAACAGAAAAAATATAGGAACAAGCGCATAGGTCTGAAAATGATCCACTGTAGTTCCAAATTGTGTTATGTCCACATTAGAAGAGCCACTTGTTTAGATTCAATTGTTTGTTCTTTTGCATCTCCTTGGTAAATCCTTCCACCAGCTGGTTGTCCCCACCAATCCATTCCAGATGTGATTCCACTTTATTCAGGTGTTAGTTTACAAAATGATACTCTCTTTCAATATTCCACATATTTTTCATACTGAATTTATTTCCAGCAATCTTCACTGAAGCCTTATTTTCTGACAGGATTAGAGGGAAAACACCGTCAATGAAGGGTGAGATGAGCTTCTTGACCCATATGGATTCCATGGCTTCCATTGACAACACCACGTTCTCTTCCTGGAAACTCAATTTTACCACACAAGATTGTCTCCTTGCATTCCAGGCAATAGGCACCCCACACAGGGTTATGATGAACCCATGCAACAAGCATGCACCTTCACCTCCCTAATTTTTTTGACATAAGTCTTGAGCAGGGAGGCCATGTTCCTTCTTTCTGGCTTAATTTTAAGCTTAAAATATATTGTGTCCTTCACATAGGCAATAATTTGTTGTAGTGCCATCCAGTGGGTTTCATTGGGTTGTAGGGAAAAAAACACCAAGTAGTGCACCCCAAAGCAAATATTGGGCCTTGAGCCCTGTGTCAAATAAAGGAGGATTCCAATGCCTTGGAGGTAATTTTCATCAATGCTGGTAGACTTGTTGGATAAGAGAGATGTGTCAACCAGGGGAGTGCTTGCTTTCAGAGAGGTGAGTTCAAGGTCAAGCAACTTCCTGATAAGAACAGGTTGGTGGAGCGTGAAGCCTCCCTGGGTTGGGTTGACTTGGATGCCCACAATAGATTCAATGTCAGAATCCCACTTCAGTGAAAGGAGTTTTTCAAGCCTTCCCCTAATTTTGCGTATGAGTTCATTGGAGCTTGCCATCAGTAATCCATTTTCCACATGGAACCAACAAAATTCACTGCTTTTTCTGCCTTGATAGGAGTATGTGCTTTGATCCTTGGTGTTTGCCACAAATCCAATTCCCTCCAATGCCTTATTGAGGTGTAGCCACCAACACTGCCTGGCCTGTTGGTCCCATAAAGGGATTTCTTCAGCTTGATAATCTTTCCAGGGGTCACTCAATACCCCAGAGGATCCTTTATGTATAGTTCCTTCTCAATTGCAGAGTTCAAGAACACTGTTTTGACATCAAAGGTGACAGTCTTCCAGTTCCTCCACAATGAAATGATGAGAGCGGTTGTCAAAGACACAGTTTTTGGAGTGGGAGAAAAAGTTTCCGCATAGCTGATGCCATGGATTTGGAAAAAGCCCTGCTCCACAAGTCCGCTCTTCTTCTGTAGAAGTTTGCCCCCTTGGTTTTGCTTATTGACCAGGACCAACTTAACACCTAAAAATTTTTCCTTTGGTGCTGGTACATCAACCTCCTCAAACACTCCCATACACAAAAAATCACTGATTTAATTTCCCATAGACTCTTTCCATTCTTCTACCTCCTCCAAAGTTACCACCTCTTAGTAGGTAGGGTTATCTGGAGAATGTGCTGGAGTTGCCATGATGTGAGCCATTAATTCATCTTGTTTGTTGAGCTTGTTGCTCAGTTGGAAATCCCGCAAAAATTTTGAATCAATCTTGTCTACCGCTACCTTGGGGCAACCAACACATTCCTCCTACACACATCTTGCAGGAAGGCCCTTCACCACCTTACCAGTCCCCTCATCCAAAGAATACCAACCCTTGGAGTCATGAAAACCCCCAACATGCCACATCTTCTGCACATAGTCATTGATTTGTTTTAGATGATTGTGATTGTAGAAGTAAGCAATGCAACCAAAGACCTGGAGTATATAAATACTTGGATTGAAACCTAGGGCCGCCTCACATGGTGTTTTGTCCCTATCATCATGTATTAGTGGGTTAAAGACAAACACTTCCTGACCATATGAATAGAACCAAAGGGAAGTGGGGAGGCCCAAGTAATGAAGTAAGGATTTGGCCATCTCACCTAGGGTCCAGTGAGCACGCTTGATGTCCATTTTGATGATGTTTGTGGGGGATGATAACTTCATGAAGAATGCCAATCTTGCCAAAGAAGGAGATTAAATCTTTAGGTTGGTGAATTCAAGCACATTGTCCATGTGTAACCTTTTCACGGAGTGGTCCAAAAATTTTACAAATTGCATGATCCAGTCCATGATCTGCTTTGGGGCTTCTGACCTCAATTTGATTGGCCACGCCAATACCAACCTAGAAGCAAGATCCTGGATGTTAAACACGTAGAAATTTCCATTGAGGGATAGTGCATGGGGACCAACTATGTCTGCCAAAAACAAATCTCCTGGCAATGAAACATCTCTTGAGTCAGCATTGGCAGGATTTCATTGCAAATCTTTACAAGTGTCCAAGTCTCACAATTGGTTTTCCTCAATGGGGGGGGGGGGGTAAGCAAGCCCAGATAGCTTAATCAATGTGTCTAGTAGCCTGCCAGAGAGCTAAAAAAGCCTCTCGTGGATTAACACAGAGCTTTCATTCAAAGAGGAAACAACAGCAGTAGGTTGAGAATGAAAAAAAAAGAAAACATTGGTTATTAAATTCTCAAGTGGGGAACCGCACACCACCCTGAATAAAGGTATAGTTGCTGGAATTGTATTCCACCTTTCCATCCTGTTTACCAAACTTCCTAGTGGAGATTATTTTGCCATTAATACCCAGAAAAAGGGGCAAATCCAATATCTTCAAAACCCCATATTTAGTTGGCAGGTTCAGGTCCCCACAAAGATTCAACTCAAAAGTATCTATAGAAGCAAACATTAAGCAGAGGGAAATGGGTTGCAGATTAGTAAAGAGAAAAATGTTGTTGGAGACTGAGGCAGTAGACCCCCAGTGCACCAGTGCCACGGCATCCATGTTTGGCTGAGACTGAATTGATGAAACCTGCAGTTGAGTAGTTGACAATGTATTTAAAGTGCAGTGGCAGTGAGCAGATTTCTGGAGTTGTGCACTGGGGTTGGTGAGTTGAGGATCTGGTCTTGGGTTTCTATTTGCTTGCTTCTCTGGGCAGTCTTCCAACCAGTGCTCCCACTCAAAGCAGTAAAGACAAGGGTTTGTGGGAGTAAGCCATTTCTGAGCCCACCAGGCTGGTCAATTCATGATGGGGTAATCCTGCAAGGGTGGAGAGGACCTAGCCCATGCGACTACCCTGGGCCTTTGGCCACCTCCTGCAGGTGTTCCTCCTGCTGAAATAGACATGATTGCATTGGTTTCAATCTGTTGGTTTGAATTTTTCTTGTATTGGCCCAGGAGTTTCAAGATATCCTTCAATTGAAAAAAAATGGAGGGATTGAATGCAAGTTGCAAATCAAGTGCATTCAAGATTTCATGGAAGCAATGTTGAGATTTTTGATGGAGCATAAAGGCTGCTAATGTTTCCAAAGTTAGTGAACCAAGTATTTTTTCAATGTCCCAAAGGGCTGTGAAAACTGCGTTATAGGCTTTGCCAGGTTTATGAAGTGAGTTGATTGAGGATTGGAAGGTCCATTTAGTCATGATGTAAGACCAAGATGTCTTGTCAAATAAATCCTGTAGTATTTGAAATCCTTCTCTGCCTGCCTTTCCACAAATAAGTGGGACAAGGTCTTGGTGGATGCTGAATTGGGGGATGGTTTCTGTGAGTGCAGCCCTTTTTGAGGAATCATTGGGATTAGAAATCTTGAAGTAATGCAAGTGGTCAAACAGCAAAGCAACCTCTATCAAAAAGACCTCAGACCATTGGGATAAATTTTATCCATGGCTGGGAAGGCAAGGGCTGATGTTTGTGCCAATCATCTGATACCTAAGCTTCAAATGGGCAACAGAAATCACAGAATTCTTGGATCCAAAGATCCTATCCCGCAAGAGGAGTTCTTGAAACTCCGCAGTGGAGTACTTCTGAAAAGGGTCCAATTTCAGATTTTCTGGGGGTTGAGGTTGTGCATTCAGTTCCAGATTGAGTGCTCCCAGACACTGGGGGATCCATAGGGGAAGACCGGTTGGAAGCTGTTGATGATGCATGACTGCAAATTGTGTGTGAGGTTTTGGCGCATTGTAAAGCACAAATGTCTGGGGAATGATTCAGCACAATTCAGAGTGATGCCAGCAATAACACAGGCTCATAAACTATAATAGTTTATTGCAAAAATAAAATATAAAAGATATTTCAGTTCCCCCAAAGAAAAAAACATGAACATAGCTACAAGAGATGCTCCTTTTATATTCTAATTTATGGACTCATTGCTGTTTTAATAGAATGTTCTATTTGATAGTATCTAGAATGTTCCAGTTTATTGTGTATGCATATAGGAACTGCTGGGAATTATTTATTTGCATATGCTATTCCTTTATACTGTGAGCAGGAGGAAGTATACAAGCCTGGAAAGCTCTTCAATCATTTTCAGTTAAGGTTCCTAGCTCTTCATGTTCCCAAACACAATTCTCTATGGAAATTCATTTTGAAACAACCAAATGTTGTCTTATAAATCAGTTTTAGGCAGTTGAACAGGAATTGGGAATAATTGGTCATGAATTTTGTACGTGCACGTGCCAAGATGGCTCATGTTAGCTCAAAAACCTATGCACCTTTAAGGGTAACCTCTTTTTGTAAAGGCTAATCAGTAATAAAACCAGACCTCTACCACATTCCACCCAGTCAAACCAATCAGCTCCAACACAGAAGTAAGGTTGAATTGAGACTAGAAGTGTTGATAAACTGTCAAAATACATGCTGCAGTTTCTCTCAACAGGTGAATCCTTTAGATCCACTAGACCTGTTAATTGGAATTGGGTGTGGAAAGGATTGAGAAAGGGGGAGTGAGTCTATGCCTTGCATGGGGATGAGAAGCTGTTGAAAAAATAGAGTGGAGCTCTCCAAATTTGTCCTTAGGTTTGGAAGTTATTTGTCCCTAGAATTTGTAAGGTTGGGGCGTTCCCTAGAGATAGAGAGAGTTGAGAGTTTTAAGAGATGAATTCCTTCCTTCCTTAGGTATTCTATGAGATAATATCCCTCCACTTAGCACGGTGGTGGGAGAAGGCGTTGTAACCTTCCCCCAAACCCTAACCTAATTACAAGCACAGATACACTCCAACAACAAATGGAAAGAACCCTAAGAAGCAGAAACCCTTAAACCAACCCTATCATCCTTTGCCAAAACGTGCACCACTACATACATCCAGTTTATCCTTCTCATGGCACACCCCCCGCTCTACTTGGGGCCTCCTGCACCTGTCTGTAGCCACCCAAGCCCCATTCATCCAACTCCATTGCGTCCATGTGGTTTGTCCTTCTCATGATGCCCTCTGCGCCCCACTCAGAGCCCCCCGCACTTACCATAACCACCCAAAGTGCATTCTGTAGCCATGTTTTGGTTTCCAATCCCCAATGCTGAGCCGAATGCACATACAGCAGCTGCCTCTGAGCCTGCAGCACTGCCCACATGCTAAGTCATCTTCTTCTCATTGCTGAGCACGCTGTAGAGACTCCAAGGGATAATGTGATTATTTAGCAAATAGATTGCTGGCAGTCACTAGAAGGGGAATTTAGTTTACTACTACCCTTGAATAGATAGAGGTAAGCTAAGGTGGTTTTGAATTGCCTGTCCTTCTGAACTATAATAAGTCTGCACAATAATTTTTTTAATTAGTGGCTGGTTTCTTTGAGACTTAAAATAGGTCTCTTATCAGACCTAGATCAATTATTAATAGAGATTTTCAGGAATTGCAAGACTATTCCAGGTTGGATTGGATTAATGGCAAACTTCCACCAATTAATAACCATGAATTTTTGACTTTTTCTGACTATTTTTCCAATTCCAATTAAAGGATTTAAGGGTTGACTAAAAGGTGTTTAACCAGTAGGAGGACCCAAAGATTGGCTTGCCCACCGGGAGCTTGGCGGAAAAAAAGCTTGGTTGGTTCTTCTGTTGTGCTCTTCCTCTTTTATGAATTTACCAATCAAAAATAAGGGGTTTTCCCTCTTAAAAATAGGTGCTGAAGAACAGGCCTTTTCTCAAGAACCCTTCTTCAAAAACACCAGGATTTGGTCCAGATGGTCAATGAAAATTTCTTGTTTGATCCTTTATTTCCTTTTCACTTGATTCTGGTTCACTTATAACTGAGTACTAGGTAAGTAACTGGTCAGGCAGATGCCATAATTCTGGGGCTGATGCCATACTCTGGGGCTGATGCCATGCTAGACAACTTGGATAGGGCAAAAGAGGCCCCTTAAATAGAAAAATACTTCCTCAGGGGATGCCCAGGGCTCCCCTGACTGCGGTTCTGAGCCTCTCTCTGCACTGTTGAAGCACAGGAGCGTACAGTTACATGAAACAGATCATTCTGGTGATAAAATGTGTAAATCAGGCTGAGAGATAACTGTATTTTTTAGTTCAATCTTTGAGAGTCAGGCTAAGATATGAGATTAGAGATAAAAATGGTGTGATCTGGACGCTTCTGAGTGCTTATATTGTATAGAAAATGATGCAGAAGTTGCCTGCAGCTTGAGTTAATTTTGCTGGTTGGGAAAAGCATGAAAAATGCTTGGCAGCTGCAAGCCCTCTTTGGTAGCTTGAATGGTGTGACCTGCATGAGTTTGGTGGTGGAAATTCATGTGCTGGGTGTTTCTTAGGACGCTTCTGAGCCCTTATCATGTATAAAATGTTTCAGGAACTACCTGCATGCTGTTTCAATGTAATTCGGTGTAGAGATATGAGGTATGCTGTTTAACCGCATGTCCCCTTGGGTAACTTGAGAGTGTGGCTTGCAGGGCAGGTGTTGTATGGTTGATATGGTGGCAAACTGAGTATCAGAGCGCTTGAGAGGACGCTTCAGAGCTCTTATCTGGTGGTGAAAGTTCCAGAAAATTCAGGTGTACTGAGTTGTTATTTCTGGTTGGTGAGAATTGAGATATACTTGGCTGCATGAGCCCCTACTTCTGTTGGTGCATGTGTGTGTGTTGCATGGTTGGAATGGTGGAAAACTGAGTATCAAAGTGCTTAGGAGGACGCTTCAGGGGGCTTATCTGGTGTTGAAAGTTCCAGAAAAGTCATGTGTACTGAGTTGTTATTGCTGGTTGGTGAGAATTAAGAGATACTTGGCCGCATGAGCCCCTACTTCTGTTGGTGCATGTGGGGGTGCTGTATGGTTGGAATGGTGGCAAACTGAGTATCAGAGTGCTTTAAAGGACGCTTCAGAGGGCTTATCTGGTGGTGAAAGTTCCAGAAAAGTCATGTGTACTGAGTTGTTATTGCTCGTTGGTGAGAATTAAGAGATACTTGGCTGCATGAGCCCCTACTTCTGTTGGTGCATGTGTGTGTGTTGTATGGTTGGAATGGTGGCAAACTGAGTATCAGAGTGCTTGAGAGGACGCTTCTGAGGGCTTATTTGGTGATAAAAGGTCCAGAAAAGTCATGTGTACTTGCTTTCATAGTACTGGTTGTAGTGTAACATTGGTACTGATATGGTTTAAGTCCTGCTGGTATGGGGTATGTTGTTTTGTTGTGTGGTTATTTTGAGCATAATCTTTTTATTATATATTCAATTAAGACTTTTCATTAATCCATGTGACATAATCCAGTCTGTGCCAGGTGTTGGGTTGTTTTTGTGACAGGTGTTGATATGGTTGAAGGGGTTTATCTGGTGATTGATTTGGGTTTTCAGGTTGGTTTGAGTTTAGAGTATAGTTTATGAGGCGTTTGGAATTTATTTAGTATTTTCTTGACTTTAATTTGATATAAGAATAATAATTAATAAGACAAAATGAGTCCAATGGCTATAGGACAGGTTTGGTTTACCACCACGCTTCCCAAATGCTGAGCCTGCTTGCGCTCAGGAAAAACCAGTTACTGATCCATTTCTATAAAATGTCACCACAACACCCAATCAAAGCCAATAAAAAGTAGGCCACTCAAGATGTAAAAGTTTTTGTTGACTTGGACCAATAGGAAACCTCCAGACTGGGTCAACCATTTGACTACGTAGATGGGTTCATTCTCTGCCTGTTACTGTCACTTGAGAGAGACTTGCAAGGGGTTTGAAAAAATTACATATAGCCATAAGCACATGTTTATTTTCACATGCATATTCCAATCCAAGATTCTTGAAAAGACCACTAACCAAAGCCACAGCAGGCAGACCTTACTCACAAATTTTGTCTGAAACTCAAGAGATAATGCTGAAAAATGAAAGAATTACTTTTATCTTATCTGAAAAATTCTCTATCTTCATCAGATAAATGTATTTCAATCTTTCAAATAATTGATTAATAATTTGCTCATACTTGTTGTAATGGTGTCAGCTACTGATAAAATAGATCACTAGTCTCTCAATCAAAGTGCCCTGGCCCAAAAAGGGGGCCAGAATGGTGTTGGAAGCTTCTTAATGGACCAACAGAAAAAAACCTGGTGTTAAGGTGATGGAAGAGTTAAATGGAATTTGAACCAAAGAATCCACTGGTTCAAGAGTTTTGATGTGAAAGGCTGGTTGAAATTTTTTAACTGCATTAAGATTGTTTCAAATTTTTCCTAATATTTCTATAGCCAATCATCACTTGCTTTATAAAAAATCATTTCTGAAATCTACCTCTAGAGAGGACATGGGTCCAGGTCTCCCATATTTGGCAACTTTTTGACCAATTGAAAGTAAAAACTGATAGGATCAGTGGGTAGATTCAAAAACCTCACCAAATATCATTTCAACTGGCATACAAAATATTCCAGGGACATAGTGGTTGCTAGAGTTATGATTGATATATCCCCAGTTCAAGGATAGGTTTAACTTTATTCCTTAGTTTTAGCTCATGATCAGAATGTTTTACCGGTTTTTTCATATCATGGTCATCTCATTTCTGTTTCTAATGAACTCCCTTTGCCAAGTCCTTGTTCACAAAATTATCCATATCACTGATTTGAAGGTGAATGTGACTATGGAATTTTTGTGATGGAAAATATTTGTTGTTGGTTCTTATACAGAAAATACTACTCTGATATGTTCAGAAACCAATATTTAAATAGGATTAGTAATCTTTGAGCTAGGAAATATCTCTATTCTATGGTTGAACACAGTTTTTAAACATCTTTCCTTCATTCATCATATTCTTGGAAGTTTCTTCTTCAAAACCCTTGAATATCCTCATTTAAAAGGTTTTCCAAACAGGGTTCAAATTCTGGTTTCTCTTGAGGAGATTTCTTTACTAGGTTTGGAGGGCAAGGTCCTGGAGTTGAAGATTGCTACTACTTAAGGGATGAGAAAGAGGGTTCTTGGATTTTGAACAATATGCTGAGGTATTGGTAGGTTCTCTGATTTTTCTTTGCCTTTTTAAATGATATTTATTGGTGATTTAAGCTCTTAGAAAGTTAATAAAAAAATTAAAGAGTTTCTGATATTTTTCAGAATTTTTTGGATGTATTTTTAGGCTCCAAAAATTGAATCCAACTTAAAAACACTTCAAAATAACACATCCATTTCAATGTTTCTTTTTTACCCCAATTGGTTTTAAAGGACTTGAGAAAATCATCAAAATGTGAAACTTGAATTCACACTGATTTTCACATGTTTTACCCCTCAAAATATACATATCACAATTAAAATAATTCAAAAGAAAAGGGGTGCTACACCTCTTTCAATCTACTTTTTGTTGTATTTTGATAAACAAAAAGAACAAATACTGTTAAAAATATTGAATATAATTCAAAAATGATTGGTTTTATTTTTTTCTGTATTTTCTTGGAGGGAAAAAACCCTCATTACCAATCTCTAAATTTCATGAATAATTGTTTTCCAAGACTTTGAATTCTTGGTCACCAAGCTTTTCCTAAGTGGATCAAATTTGGGAGCTTGCCTGTTAGCCTACCAGATGCCAGGACCCTTTAAATCCTTTAGCTAATGAAGATGATATGGTAAAAATAATTATCTTATCAAAGGTAATGCAGCAATAATATTTTGAGATATGGATAAAGCAAATTGAATGAGGTGGTTTAGTATGAATTAGTAGTTGTTTCATTCATAAATAAATTATTAATTGAATAAAATGATGGGCCACAGTGAGGGACTGTGGATCTTTAACACCTCTCCTCAGGGGATAAAACTTAAAATGTGTGCAACTGGGACCTTGGGGATTAGTACAAAAGTACAAAAGTGAACATTATCCACAATGATATGTAGTATGGACCCACTTGGGTAGCAAAACAGCAAGAGCAGAGAAGAATAAATCATATTGTAGAGGTTTAAAAACCCAAGTACCTGAAATAACTGAAATTTAGATTAATTAGTGAGCCTATCATGATTCTTTGAGGATTGACCACAGTGCAGAAGTTGAGCTATAAGGGTGCACTTTTCAATTAAACTTCACAATAAGTACATTAATCACTTACTTATCATTAATAAGTATTTGATTCCATTATGGAATGGTGTCTGCACCTTCCCTACACAAATTTGCAACCTTTTTGCCACCTTTTGCTTGTCCTTCCATTTGCACTTGGTCTCTTGACAAGTGCTGCTGCCAAACCACCCATAGCTGACCCCTGACTACCTGTCTGGTTTCCTAAGGTTCCACTTGTTTTTCCTCATGTCACCAATGTTTCTTTCATTTTTCCTCCACTCAAACCAAATAATTATGCTTTGAATTCAATCAAAAAGTGCTTCTCCTTCCATTCTCCCAGGTCTGTTTACCAGGGCCAAATTGAGGTCTCTGGATGACCAGTGACATCAAGTCACTATTTGTGGGCACTGTTGTCCTCTGTAAGTATCAAAATATTAATTATGAAATCACAATTATTGATTAAATTTTTCACAATGCTGTACACAATATTTCTTGTGGGGTTCACCTTTATTGAAAATGAAAGTCAAAAGGATTTCACTGCTGCTGGAAATGAGAATCAACTTGATTTCACTGTTTGGGAAATTTAAAGTCAACTTTATTTCCCAAATCATGAACTTTGAATTCTGGAACTGTGAACAAGATAATAATTTAAGAGTATTTTCCAAAAAAAACAATTTTTTTGAAAAATGTCAACTTTTTTACAGAAAACTTGATTTGTGTGTTCCTCAAAGGAATTTTTTTGGTTGAATGAATTGAAAAAATTATATCAAGTTTTCAGTTTGTGCCATTCTCACTTGTCACAGAGTCACCATTATAATTTCATGAAGCTCCACCTCCTCTACAAACAGTTGGGATTTTTTTTCCAGGCCAAGATTGAAGCATCATAAAGAGTCTATGTAATGAATGTGAAAATTGATGTGTGGGGACATCAGGGATCCCTGTGCAAAATGAAATTGGTCCTAATTTTTTTTCTAACAAAAAATAAATAAATAAACAGAGAAAAAATATAAAGCAGGCTATAGGAATGGATGTAATACTTGGAATTGAATTCAATTGAATGTAACAATGCTTTTATCAAAGAGTCCCCAGGTTTCACTGCAAGCTCACAAGGACTTCAATAAACTCACAGGTCACTTGAAAAAAAAGGATGCAGTTTAGTATACAGAAAAGGCTTTAATTTCACTTTTGAAGAAATTATTTCATGTTAAAAACACGGATACCTCTGCCAGAAGTGAAGAATTAAAAATGATATCTCAGCAAAGTTTTCACATGGAGGGCTGAAACAAATCCAAGCTGGCACTCACTACCAGTAATGGGAAGAAGAATTGTACTAGGATAAAAAAAGACAACAAGGCTGAAACTTACGGCAGAAAAGAAAGGTGGGACTCAGACACTCAAGTAGCATCAACTACCATTCCAACAAAATCCTCTAAAAATGTTGAGGAATGTGGTGTTAAATTACCATTTCTAAGATAAATCCTCTTTCCCCTCATTCTCCCATCATAGCAATCAAATTTCTGCGTCAAAGGTGCCGATTTGTTTTACCCACAACAATCATCTATTTTAAATATCTTTCTCCTTTCAGGGTTTATTGTATTCTTTCTAAATACTCACCTGAGTAGCTGTGTTAGTTGACTTTATTTTTTATGCATTCTTTAATACACTCTTTTTAGTTAGTTGGCTTTTAATGCTCAAATCTGGATCTTCCTTGCAGGGATGTCTTTTTGAAAAAGATTCCCTTGAATCATCATCTCAAAAAACTCTTCTATTTCTGCCACTACAACAACCCTGGTTGGAAACTATGTTCCAAGGCTACCAATCTATCTTCAAAGGCTACATGCTTGGATTTGCAGTCAAAGACTTAAATAACCATTTGTACAAATTCAAAGTGCATCTCTCAAACAGATTCATGCCCTTTCTTGCCTATATGAATTTGTGCTTTGAGCCTATTTGAATAAAAATAACATGCAGGAAGGAATACACATGAAGCATGGCATGGCCGCATACCAAAAAATAAATACTATCAAAAAAAAAAGCCCACAAATTGCATGGTTTCCTTAATGGACTCATTTGCGCATGTGAACCAATGTCTCCAGAATGCAAATTTCAAATAATATTGACCAGAGAAACTCCCCAACACTCTTTGTTTGACAATATTTTGGACTTACAAAGCCACATTTATTTCATACAAGGAACTTGTTTCTTATATAAAGAGTGAAGGTAATTTACAGACTAAGAATTGTGTGTATTTCATCCACATGAGAGGGTGGGCAGAGGAGGGACTACACTGTTATGTGGTTGTAGTTTCACTGTTGACAGTGCAGTGGTGTGCACTCCCATATAGTAAGGCAGGCATGAGAATTTGGGCTGGCAGGACCCAAGTGTGGTCCAGGCAACTTGAGCCCTGCCACCAAGGTTCAATTACACAACACTGGTATATGTAAACCACTTGAACCACACCTCAATCAATGGTTCAAAAAGCACACCTTGGCCATTGCTTACTAATTATATGGCTGGTTGCATAGGGAAACCAGGCCCTGGCCCCAGTTGTGGGCCAGGCAGGACTCTGCTCTCAAAAGCTCACCAGAGGGGGGGGGGTGTAACCAGCGGACATGCCAACCCCCATCCCCCCTCCTTACAACTGACTCACTGGGGGGGGTGATGAAATCCCCCTCCAGGGGCCCTGGGGGTTGATGGCCCCAGGGCATTGATTCAAATTAGGGCTGGGAGGTGGTCAAATCCCCAACAGCCCTTTGCTCCTCCCCCTTGGTAAGGGGGGGGGGGGGGGGAGAGAAGGCCCCTGTCTGGTGGTTGGGTGATCAAGTCCCCACCACTGCTGGTTGCCTTGTTGTGAACAGCCTATTACGCCTTATCCCTCCCACCCTTGCAATTATGGAGGAATGGGGGGGGGGACCAAAGCTCACCTGCAACCAGCCAACATGCTGCCCACCCTCCCCCATCCTTACAACTGATTCCCTGGGGGGGGGGTGATGAAATCCACCTCCAGGGGCCCTGGGGGTTGATGGCCCCAGGGAATTGCTTTGATTTTGAGCTGGGGGGTGGTCAAATCCCCAACAGCCTGTCATTCCTCCCCCTTGGTTTTGGGGGGGGGGGGGAAATGGCCCCTATCTGGTGGTAGGGTGATCAAGTCCCCACCACTGCTGGTCGCCTTGTGGCAACCAGCCTGGTCTGTCTTGTCCCTCCCACCCTTGCAATGATGGAGGGATGGGGGGGAACAAAGCTCCCCCCACAGTTGCGGCAATTGACCCGCAGCTTCTACCCTGCAGCTGCATACCTTGGTTGCGGCTGCTACCATGCAGCCGCATACCTCATTGGTGGCTGCTACCATGCAGCTGCATACCTCATTTTCTGCTGCTACCGTGCAGCTGCATACCTCATTTGCAGCTGCTACCCTGCGGCCGCATACCTTGTTTGCGGCTGCTACCCCATGGCCACAACAACCGGCCGGGGTGGTGGGACTCCATTTGGAGTCTCTCTGCCCCCCACAATGGCCCCGCGGCGGCCGTTGGGCCCCAAAGCAGGCCAGAAGCAAGGAAAATTGGCCTTGTGTGGGCTGCGACGCAGGCAAAAGTCAGAACGGGCCGGCCCAACCTGAAACTGAGGAATGACTATTTTCCAGGCCGGCCCAAAAGGCCAGGTATGTCCAAAATACAGAAGGGGGCTGGAAATGGCTCCTCAGCCCCATTTTGTTGGCATGGCACATCCATTCCAGGGGGCCCGTGAGAGCCTGGGTCAAAAATGACTTATTTCACATGTCTTGCAGCCATTTTGCCCAAATCAGTGACATCCACATGGGCCTGCATGATCTGTGTGATTGTCCAATGGGCTGTAGAGGCCCATATGTGAATACCATTTGAATTACACTCATACATGGTACACGCATAAGTGCTGATAGGCAGTAAAAAAAAACTGTTGAAATTCTTTAAAAAAAATCTATTGCACCAAAATGCTTGTGTTTGGATGCATGCCTCCAAACACAAGCATTTTGGTGCAACAGTTTTTTTTTTTGAAATTCTTTTAAAAAAAAATCTATTGCACCAAAATGCTTGTGTGCAGATGCATGCCTCCAAACACAAGAATTTTGGTGCAATGTTGTTTTTTTAAATTTTCCAAGAAAAAAGAAGGGGTAAAAGACTGTCAACACCAACTAGGGAAATGAAAAGACATGCCTTTGACTTCAACCTTGATTGAGTCCCATTGACCAAACAGATTGATTCAAATAGCTTTAGATGCCAGAACCTTGGCTGGTAGAACTGAGAAGGTTGTAAGGGAGAGCAAGAAAGGAGGAGGGAGCAAGGGGAAGGAGGAAAAAAAAATTTCAAAAAACTGTTGCACCAAAATGCTTGTGTTAGGATGTATGGTAATACAAGCTTGTCTGGGCACACTCCCAATTCCCGCTTGGAACTGCTCCCAGCGGGCTTGGGGTCTTCCCAGCAGGATTAATTTCCCCATCCAGTTGCGCTGCAGATCTTGGCATACCTCCAAGTTCCACTCAGCCAATGCCAAGCTTTTGGCACCCCCCCTCAATCACTTGCTCCAACAGCTTAGCCTTGGATGAGTGGAACTTGGAGGTATTCCAAGATCTGCAGCGCAACCAGATGGGGAAATTAAGCCTGCTGGGAACACACCCAAGCCCTCTGGGTGCGGTTCCAAGCGGGAATTGGGAGTGTGCCCAGACAAGCTTGCATTACCATACATCCTAACACAAGCATTTTGGTGCAACAGTTTTTTTTAGTTTTTTTTTTGACAAATCCCCCAAAAAAACCATTGTACCAAAATGCTTGTGTTTGGATGCATTCCTCCAAACAAAAGCCTTTTGGTGCAATTTTTTTTTCTTAAAGCGGGATTCAAAAAAGAAAATTTGTTGCATCAAAATTCTTGTTTTTGGATGCATGCCTCCAAACACATGCATTGTGGTACAATGGGTTTATTTTTTTTGGGGGGGGGGGATTGTTTAATTTGTGTTTTTGCTGGCATGCTGAACCTTTTTCACTGGCTGCAGCTAGTAAACTAGTTATTGAAGGCCTAGAAATCAGGCTGTTACAATGGATGAAGCCTACCACACCTCCAAAGCCCCTCACTCCGTCAACACCCAGCTCCTCAGCTGCTAATCCAAGTTTAATGTCAATCTATTGGTTGGCAGCCAAGAAAATGTTTGACTTGGGCTCAAGACCCAGGATTTCCAGTGGATCAACTTCTGAAATTTGAAGAAGTCTGATTCCACAGCAGATGACCCAGACTGTTTCCCTGAACCCCCTAAAAGTGTTCCTGGGATTCATAGTGTGCAATACCATTGGTGGAAAAAGAAGGATTGCTTGATGCAACATCAATCATGTTTTTCTGTTGTGTTTTGCAAGAATTGAGTAGCATTTTTTCTTTTCTCTGTTGATGAAAATAACTGTGATATTAAATAAAATTCATTCAAAAACCCAAATTTGAAAAACAGGTGAAAGGCAGGAAACAACCAGGCGAAATAAAAACAACAGACCTGTGAAATTTGAAAAACAGAAATGTGAATGTATTGGTGAAACATTACAGTTGGTTTCCTATATCTCCAAGTTCATTGGAATTCCGCTGTGTGCTTATTTTGTTTAAATTTTCAAACAAAATCAAGATTCATTGGAATTCACTTGAAACTGTTTGTTAGAATTTTTGATCACCAGTTTTATGGGTGGGGCATTCCAGTAAACAATATTTTGATTTGGTATGTTTTATATATCATTACTTCCAAGGTGAATGTCAAGTGAGTTTCAGTTTCATTAATGTGTAAGCTCAAGTGAGTACTAGTTTCTGCATTTTGGAATGACCAGTGACATCCATTTTCCACAATGGTGAATAAAATGTGAATTCTATTTTTTTCAATTTAAACTTTGGTGAAGTCAAGATACTTCATTGGTGAATAGAAGTTTCTGGTAAAGGGAGTCAATGTTGAGTAAATCAATGATACTCTCTTTGTCATTCTCTTCTCTTTCTTCTTCTCTTTATTTCTTATCTTCCTTATCCTCTTTTCTCTTCTCCTTGTCTTTTCCTTCTTCTCCTGCTCTTCTCTCATTTCTTCTTGTCCATCTTTCAATCTCTCCTGCGCGGCTCTTAGTCTTAGCTGTCACACCCGCGCGTGCTCTCATCAATGTGACAACTCTGCTCCTTTCACTAGAGTCTACTCAGATCATCCAAGACTGTACTTGGAGAGGAGAATCTATGAAGGTCCTCAAGAGCAAACTCAACCACTCAACCCGACCATCAACGTCAACCATCAAACTCGACAATCAAACTCGACCATTGGAACTCAACCACTCAAACTTACCCTTTCTTTATCTTCTTCAACGGTTTCTTATTCCTTTTTCCTCAGTTCTTTATTTCTTCTGTCTCTCAAAATATTATCTCCATCATCCACATCAAATTGAACTCTCTCAAAAACAAACTCCTCAAAACCTCCACTCCTCAATAATTGACCTGTAAGATCAGAACTTGTCGCAGTCTCCATCTCACTCCTCAAGGCTGATCTGTCGTTCAATCTTTCTTCCAAGATCTTTACTGTTGCCTGCTCGTGCCTCTTCCCCAAATCAATTCCTGAAAGCCCTTGATCTTGTCAACCTCTTCTCCCCACTCAGTTGCCAGATGTTGGTTTCTTTTCTTTTCTTATTCTTTGCTTTCTCATCTTTTTATTTCCTTACTAAAATCTTGGTCAATTCAGCCCTCTATGTTCTAGATTTCTCAAATCTTTTACCGTAATTTAACACGGTTAAAAGCCAAAGATCCGTCTGACGAACCTGACCGAAGCTATGGAGGGATCCAGCAACAATGGCTACCGACAAATCATTCTCAAGGCAGCACTCAAAGCAGTTCCAATTGTTTCTGACAAAAACTATTCCATCTGGAAAGACAAGATGTCTATGATACTCGAGCTTAAAGGAATCAAGGAAGCCCTGGAGGACGATTCCAAAAACCTCAGCCCAACAGACAACATGGAAACCCAAGTTATTCTACTCTTGCAAATTGATTCAGTCACCCACAATAATGTGGTCAACCCCGTTAACATCTCTTCAGCTCGACTCCTCTGGCAAACTATCAAAGAAAGATTTGCTTCCTCCCAAACTGCCAACAGGGCCCGTGTTTTCAACAAATTCCTCTACCAAAAGTTCAAACCCAAGGCAATTAATCTATTCATCACCAACACTAAAATCTCCGTTAAAAGAATGATTGACGTTGGAATTGATCTACCCAATGATATTCTCTCGTATCTCATTCTTTTCAAGTTTCCTCTGTCTCTGCACTCTCTTCGGCAACAAATCATGCATTTGGACAAGGCCGTCACTGTGGATGTCGTGCTCAATCATCTTACTCAAGGTCAAATCCAAGGAATACAAGATTAACAACACTGCTCTAGTGTCTTTTCAACCTCCAAAGAAACCTGTCCCTTCCAAACTTCGATGCAGAAGGGGTTATCACAATCCTCAATCCCCAGATCATCCAGAGAGCAAGTATTGGCATCTACATGAGAATCTCGCTCCCGACAGGTGGAAGGAATCTCAAGCCCGTTGGAGAGCTCAACTCAATATCCAATCAAAAGCCAAGGAAGTTGCCCACTATGTGTCACTCATCACCACGTGGATCAAAGACATCAATTCTTTCAATCAAATCATTCTAGACTCCGGCGCCTCATGCCATATGTTCAATTCTAGAAGTTTCTTCACTGATCTCAACGATTCCACTGGGGAGGAATTCATTAACACGGGAAAGGAAGATGCAAAACTCCCCATTAAGGGTCAGGGCTCAGTCAAGTTGACTTGGAAAGGCTCCTCTGTCTCATTGAGCAACTGAATCTTTGTTCCGGACCTTGTTGTCAACCTGATCAGTCCTGGCGAACTTATCACCGCTAAGAACTGCACACTTTCCTCCTCCAATAATCAATTCTCTCTTTTCTCAGGTTCTCATCTGGCTTTTACGGGATTCATTCGCAAAAATCTGTTCGTTCTAAATCTGCCTTCTTGAGTTGGCAACAATCATAAATACTGCCATTTGTCTCTCAACCGTCCAAATCCAAACTCCATCAAATCTCTACACCTGTCCTTTGGACATGCCAGACCCCATCATCTTAAAAATCTTTTCCCTTCTCTTTCCGCTCAAATCCTTTCAAACTTTCAATGTGAAGACTGTGTCTTCTCTAAAATATCCAAATCTCCCTTCAACGCTACGTCCAGTCCATCGTCAAAACCATTCAAACAGCTCAATATCAACTTAATTGGCCCTATCAATCCTTCTTCCCAAAACAACATGAATTATATCATGACTGTTATTGACAACTTTTCCGGTTACATCTTGGCCATCCCTCTCATGCACAAGTCTGACGCGTGTGATCAGCTTAAAATTATTCTCAATCACGAAAAACAAAAACAAGGCTGCTTCCCCGCCACCATTTGTACTGATGGCGGCGGTGAATTCTCCTCTTCAGAGCTCAAAAACTTCTTCAAATCCCACTCAATTCAACATCTAGTCTCCGAACCCTATCATCACAAACACAACGGGAAGGTTGAAAGAGCTAATAGGACTCTCACCGAAGCCATTAGAGCCATTCTCCAAAGCTCGAAGTTACCGCTCAACTTGTGGGCGGAAGTATCCAAGACTGCGTCTCTCATCCTAAACCAAATCCTTAAGGCTCCAAACACTCCCTCTCCCTACCAATTATTTTTTGGCAAATGTCTTCCTACTTCTTTCTTTCACCCCATTGGATCCAAGGTTGTCTACCTCGACAATAGAATCAATTGCGGGGAAAAATTCAAGGATCGAGGGCTTCCCGGTACCCTTGTGGGTTACAACCCCAATTTTCTTTCTTATCAAATTCTAAAACCTGACAATTCTATTATTTCTTCTAAACATGTCAAATTCATCAAAAACAACAACACACCTCAGGCCTCCCCTATTTCCAGTCCAGCCGCGGATCAGCTCCACATTGATCTTGACGATGATATTCCCTCCTCCTCTCTGAACTCATCTTCTCAAAGCTCACCGACCAACCTTGTCTCCAGCAACACCACTACCACAGAACAAATCGCTACGACAAGCCCCTCTCCCAAATCCTCAATCTCCTCAGAATCCGATTCCAATTCCAATCCTTCCGCTGAACTCACTGAACAACTCATCCCCGGTTACTCACTTCGCAATTGAACTCGCTTAATTCCCCCTCAGCGCTATGGGTATCATCACTACTATGTCCCTCAAACATATGAACAGGCCAAGCAATGCTCCAATCACTTAAAATGGGAATCATCTATGGACACTGAACTCAATGGAATTGAAGAACTAGAAGTTTGGGAGGATTACAATGGGCCCGAACCGGACAATCCTCTCAACACCACCTGGGTCTACCATCTCAAGGACAACTGCCATGGAGACCCGCTTGTCTACAAGAGTCGACTATGTGTCCAAGGCTTTGACCAAATTTACAGGCTAGACTACCAAGACACCTTCTCACCAACAGGAAAGGCTGCTTCTCTTCAAATCACACTCCTCTTTGGCTTGTTTAACTCTCTTCCCATTTCTCAATTCAATGTAAAGAGTGCTTTTCTTCACGCTCCTCTATTGGACAAAGTCATCATCAAACGGCCCAAAGGATCAAGTCGAAAGTCAGATTATCTCATTCTACGGAAATCTCTCTACGGTCTCAAGCAAGCCCCCGCAAATTGGTTTCAAACTCTCACCGCTTGGATCCAAGAGCAAGGTTTTCACAAATCTATATCCAATCCCTGTCTCTATATTCATTCTGCCTCCAATTCCGTTCTCTTTTTCCATGTTGATGATCTTATACTGGTCGGCCTCGGAAATGACTTTCAAAAGAATTTTCTCAAACGCTTTCCAAACTCCAGCCATCACGAACCAAATACCATCCTGGGAATGAAATACGAGCGTGTTGAAAACAAAATCCTCTTATCCCAACCCAAACACATCAACCATGGATTGGAAGAATTGAAACTAACTGACTGCAAACCCTCAACTATCCCTCTTACTGCGAATATCAAACTCTCTTTGGCCACCGATGAGGAGCACAACAAATTCAAAGCGCTAAACATCAATTACCGTTCAGCTGTTTTCCTTATGAACTATATAGCCTGTCTAACCCGGCCCGATCTTAGCTTTGCTGTTTCAAATCTCTCTCAATTTTGCAAAAAGCCGGGAATTCAGCATTGGAGAGAAGTCAAGAGATGCTGGAAGTACTTAAAAGCAACAAAAAATCTTAAACTCACCCTACAGATCAACAACACCAACACTCAAATTCAGTGCTTCAGCAACGCCACTTGGAGCGACGACTTGGACACTCGACACTCTCAATCTGGTCATCTTTCCCTACTCTTCAACGCTCTCATCTCCTGGAGCAGCTACCGTCAATGCAACGTTACGCACTCAACAACTGAAGCCAAATTAAATCCCCTAGTCGACTCCTTCCTAGAAGCAATTTGGATGAGAGGCCTGGTGCCTGAACTTTGGAAGATAAAAGTCACCCCAAGTCGTCACTTTATTGACAATAAGGGGCTTGACGATAAGCTCAAGAAGTTTGGCTGCAATTCCAAAACGCATCACATTGACATAAAGACTAAAGCGCTTCGAGAAGAACTCCAGCTAGGCAACCTTCAAATCAATCTTATTTTGGCTGATGATATGAAGGCAGATGGGCTCACCAAAGCTCTTCCCTTATGCTCTTTAATCTCTCTTCTTCAACTCATAGATCCGTCTTTCTCAGCTCCGACTTCAGTCTTACAAGTCACGGGGGGTGTTGAGTAAATCAATGATACTCTCTTTGTCATTCTCTTCTCTTTCTTCTTTTCTTTATTTCTTATCTTCCTTATCCTCTTTTCTCTTCTCCTTGTCTTTTCCTTCTTATCCTGCTCTTCTCTCATTTCTTCTTGTCCATCTTTCAATCTCTCCCGCGCGGCTCTTAGTCTTAGCTGTCACACCCGCGCAGCTCTTAGTCTTAGCTGTCACACCCGCGCGGCTCTTAGTCTTAGCTGTCACACCCGCGCGCACTCTCATCAATGTGACAACTCTACTCCTTTCACTAGAGTCTACTCAGATCATCCAAGACTGTACTTGGAGAGGAGAATCTACAAAGGTCCTCAAGAGCGAACTCAACCACTCAACCCGACCATTGATGTCAACCATTGAACTCAACAATCAAACTCGACCATCGGAACTCAACCACTCAAACTTACCCTTTCTTTATCTTCTTCAACGGTTTCTTATTCCTTTTTCCTCAGTTCTTTTTTTCTTCTGTCTCTCAAAATATCATCTCCATCATCCACATCAAATTGAACTCTCTCAAAAACAAACTCCTCAAAACCTCCACTCCTCAATAATTGACCTGTAAGATCAGAACTTGTCGCAGTCTCCATCTCACTCCTCAAGGCTGATCTGTTGTTCAATCTTTCTTCCAAGATCTTCACTGTCGCCTGCTCGTGCCTCTTCCCCAACTCAATTCCTGAAAGCCCTTGATCTTGTCAACCTCTTCTCCCCACTCAGTTGCCAGATGTTGGTTTCTTTTCTTTTCTTATTCTTTGCTTTCTCATCTTTTTATTTCCTTACTAAAATCTTGGTCAATTCAGCCCTCTATGTTCTAGATTTCTCAAATCTTTTACCGTAATTTAACAGTCAATGGGTTGGAAAATGGGACTGGATGGTGAAATGGAGTCACTGGCTGGCCAGAGAAACCAATTTGGCCCTGGTGGTGACTGAGTGCTGCTACCAAGCCAGACACCCCTGGCCCCTGAATCTCCCCTCCAGTTTTTCAAGTTCTGCCATTGTTGCACAGGCCATTCTCTTGGGAAAGTCATTGTTGAGTTTGTGTTTTTCATTATCAAACCAGGAAGGGAGCAACTGCCTCCGAAAAAGGAGACTGAAAAGCTAATTTTAAATTATTTTTCACTTCAGAAACTCAATTTGAAAATTCTTTCTACAAGGAGAAGTGTGCTTCTCATTGCAGCTCTTCTAATGGTTTTGGAAAACAAGATTGAAGAGATAGATGCAAGGCCCCTAGTTTGGAATGGTTTTCCACCTTCTGAAATATGGAATGCAAATGAATGTACTTTCTAATGTATTGCTTCTCAAGACTTCCAAGATTGAATGATTTAAGGTATTGAGGGTGATTTATCAACAAGTATCTTCATAATTTCTTGTGCCACAATTCTTTTGCTAACTCAAGTTTTCTGTTGGAATGAAATCCAAGAATTTTTCTTGTTAATGAATTCAATCCAAAACACAAAAATTTCTACATAAAATACTGAGTTTCTTTGAGAAGTGGGTTCACAGGATGATGAGAGGTGCTTGGATGTCAGCCACAAGACAAATACAGTTGTCAAAAATTCTGCAGAAATCATATGTCTTGTGGTCATAGTGGTAAGGAACTGAGCTCACCTTCCATTATCTGATGCCATGGTCACTGGTTCAACCCACCATAGAGACAAGAGTAAATGATGATAAATAGACTTATAATTGTATAGGAATTTTGATGATATTTTATAATAGTTTTCAAGTTTTTTTTAGGGAAGTGTTAAATTTGAGATTCCAGGTTGAAAACGGGTTGCAAACAGCCATTTGCAACCCATTTGAGGTTTGAAACACTTTTTGCAACCCATTTGAGGTGTGAAAAACCCTTTTGGCCCATTTGTGGTAAAATTATCCCAAATAAGCAATTTTATGGGGTAATTAAGGATACCTAGGCACCTAAAATTGAATCTTGCATAATTTTGGAGGCATTGGAACCCTTTAAAAAATGTAATAAAAAAATGAAAAATCTTTCTTTTTGCAATTTTAATTATTTTTTTGGTGATTTCAGATGTAAAAAGGTTTAAAAAACATTTAAAGACTATTGCAATATTTTTATATATTTTTTGAGTGTATTCTTTTACCATAAACAATTCATACAAACAATACAAAAAATAAGTAAAGAAAAAAATTTCTCATTGGACTTTTGCATCCTTTTATTTGCCTGTTTCATTCATTTTTACGGTTACTCAAGATCTCAGAAAGTTAGGAAAGAGATCAAAGATCTTTCTAATTTTTTTCAAAAAATTATTTGATTTTTTTTGGCCTTCAAAAATTCATGCACAAAATCAAACAAATCAAAAACACCAAATTTCTCCTTGGATTTTTGGATCCCTTTATGTGAATTTTGAATTACTTTTTTTGGTTATTTAATATCTCAGAAATTGAAAAAAAATCAAAAAAATTGTTAATTTATTTTCCAGATTTGAAGGATGTATTATTTTACCTAAAACAATTTGTTGAAAAAATCAAAAAAATCAGTAAAAAATTCTTTCTGCACTTTTAGATCCTTTTTTTGCCTTTATTATTTTTTGTGTTGATTAAAGCTCTGATTTTATTTTCTTTATTCCTATTAACTTTGGTTTTATTAATTTATTGTTATTGTTATTGTTATTTTTTATTTTTTAATTGTGGGTAATTTTAAATTCACAGCTCCAGTCGTGTGGGAGCCTTGTAGAGCCCCACACGGCCTGTGGGAGTTGCGTAGGGCCCCACATGGCCTGTGGGAGTCGTGTAGGGCTCCACACGGTCTGTGGGAGATGTGTAGGGCCCCACCCAACCTGTGGGAGGTGTGTAGGGTCCGACACAGCCTGTGGGAGTTGTGTAGGGCCCCTCAACGCGTGGGGGCCCATAAAATACTCCATATAATTTATAATTCATAATTTATTATTTATTATTTATTATTTATTATTTATTATTTATTATTTATTATTTATTATTTATTATTTATTATTTATTATTTATTATTTATTATTTATTATTTATTATTTATTATTTATTATTTATTATTTATTATTTATTATTTATTATTTATTATTTATTATTTATTATTTATTATTTATTATTTATTATTTATTATTTATTATTTATTATTTATTATTTATTATTTATTATTTATTATTTATTATTTATTATTTATTATTTATTATTTATTATTTATTATTTATTATTTATTATTTATTATTTATTATTTATTATTTATTATTTATTATTTATTATTTATTATTTATTATTTATTATTTATTATTTATTATTTATTATTTATTATTTATTATTTATTATTTATTATTTATTATTTATTATTTATTATTTATTATTTATTATTTATTATTTATTATTTATTATTTATTATTTATTATTTATTATTTATTATTTATTATTTATTATTTATTATTTATTATTTATTATTTATTATTTATTATTTATTATTTATTATTTATTATTTATTATTTATTATTTATTATTTATTATTTATTATTTATTATTTATTATTTATTATTTATTATTTATTATTTATTATTTATTATTTATTATTTATTATTTATTATTTATTATTTATTATTTATTATTTATTATTTATTATTTATTATTTATTATTTATTATTTATTATTTATTATTTATTATTTATTATTTATTATTTATTATTTATTATTTATTATTTATTATTTATTATTTATTATTTATTATTTATTATTTATTATTTATTATTTATTATTTATTATTTATTATTTATTATTTATTATTTATTATTTATTATTTATTATTTATTATTTATTATTTATTATTTATTATTTATTATTTATTATTTATTATTTATTATTTATTATTTATTATTTATTATTTATTATTTATTATTTTATTTATTATTTATTATTTATTATTTATTATTTAATATTCATTATTTATTATATATAATCTATAACTTATAATTTATAATTTATAGTTTATAATTTATTTTTTATGATTCATTATTTACTATTTAGTGGAGGATACACAACTTGTGTTTAGTTGTTTAGCGTGCCACACGGCCCATTTGAGTTGTTTAGCTGGCAACACGGCCCATTTGAGTAATGTAGCATTCCACAAAGCTCATTTAAGTTGTGTAGGGAGCACACAGCCCATTGAGCCGTGTACACAACTCAAATAGTTGTGTAGAGAGTTGTGTACATGACTCAATGAGCGGTGAATTTAACATTTCCCTTTTACTTTTTGCTCACAACCCTGTAGTTGTGAATGGCTGTTCATAACTCCAATGGGTTTCAAAAGGCTGTTAACAACTCAGATGCGCCATGAAACTCTCCACAGGACCAATTCTGAGTCCTTGAAGGCTGTTCACAACTAAAATGGGTCGCAAATGGCCATTCATGACTCAGATGAGTTGCAAGTGGCCTTTCACAACCCAGAAGGGATGCAAATGGCCATCCACAACCCAGAAGGGTTGCAAAAAGCTTTTAAAAATCCAGAAGGGTTGCACACAGCTGTTTATAACTCAAATGGGTTTCAGACCGCACTACTTGACAAATTTTAAGTTTTGAACAGGTTGCGTTGGGTTTCAAATTGAACATTGCCCATTTTTTTGAGTATTGGTTATGGAATCAAAAACTTGTTCATCTATATTATCAAGAAGGAGACCCAATATAGCTTTAAATTAATTTATGAGGACTCAGATTTTTCCCAAATATAGGTATAGAACTTCACAATATGTTCCATTCTTTTGGGAATAAGCCAAGTAATTATTTTAAACCATACTCTCTACTCCGTATATACAAATTGCATAAATTTAATCCTATTACTCTTTGGTCTGTCATTATACTTGAATATACTCCATTGAGCCTTGCAAAAGTACACTCTTAAGGCACTGAGCTTAGTTGTAATTTATGAACCTTGTCATATCTTTGCAAAGAGTATACACAATTCATATGTATAATGTATGCCAAGCTACTAGGAATTAAGAGATAAGTGCATGCCAAGGCTATCAAGTTAAAAGGAAAGATATCTATGTAATAATGCTGAGTTGTTCTAGTACTTCTTAACCATACCTGCAATTTATTTTTAAGTCCTAGGACCAATTAATTGACCCTTTGGGTATGAAAATGGAAATTTACACTGAAACTCCCCCAATGATTTCTAGTACCCTATTCCTCATTGGGTATGATGTAATGGGATCCTGAGACCTTGAGAACAAAATAAAGGAGATCCTGGAACTCCCCTGTGTTCAGATTTAAATTCTTAATGTTCCTTTGAAACTTCATTATGCCACATTCCCTTTGAATGTCACTCACAATCCCACCACTGACACAGGCGCTCTCTTGCCAACCCAGACCCAAATTTGAAACTGCTTTGACTTAAATCTTATGTCAACTATCTTTCACATTTACTCTTGCGCGCCTAAAATCATTGACTTCATGCATTTTTATCCCAGTAAGCAGCTCTCTGCTCTCATGTATTCCCTTGTTTTATTTATGCTGGTCTCTACTGTTGTGTTTTTCTCCTCTTATTTCTGTCTGTCCTTTCAAATTCTGAATCTCTCAACCACAACCACAAAAAAAATTGCAAAAATCTAAAATATGATCACTGGTTGCATCAAGCTGTCTCTCCTGGAAAATGGCAAAGGGTAAGCCTCTCAATCATTCCAACTCAGCCTCAGATCCAAACTCCTCATCATACTCAGTGTCTCCAAAATTGAATCATTCAGCCCAAGAAGACTTCAAGCTTAGTGATAAACTGCAGATATTCTACCAAGTCTATTTAGAGGCCATAATCTGGCTTGTAGAAGAAAGCAGTATTTTTTGTCCAAACTCCTCTTCATTTATCACTTTCTTCATGAGTTTTTCCCCTCTGTGGTGATTCTCACATACCCCTGCCATTATTGTTTAAATATAAGCCTGTTTCAGGTTTCCAGAATCATCCTAAATCTTACACGGTTAAAGGCCAAAATGGATCCCTCAAGCAAATCTGGATGCCTAAAAACCTCTGAAACACCTGGAACAGGAAATGAATCAATTTTCAAATTACTGGCACTGAAGTCTCTTATGGAATGAACTCCCCTTCTAACCTAATCCAACTACTCCATATGGAAGAAGAAGATGGAGAAACTGTTTAAGATGCAAGGCAGTCTCCATCTGTTGAACTCAACAAATCCTCTCAAAGAAATCCCTGATGAGTAAAAAATGGGGGGTTATTTGATTTATGGAATGGAACCAGCTAAACACACAAAATTGATTAATGCTGACAACAAGGACTCCTCCAAACTCATCTGGATAGTGGCCAAAAACCACTTTGCTTCAAACCAAGCTGCCAACAGGCAAAGAATGTTCTTTAAATTTATGTACCTGGATTTTAATTAGAATGAAATTGATTCCTTTGTGACAAATGTGAAACTCCATCTTGGCAAATTACATGGGGTTGGAATTGATCTCCCCAGAAGCATCATCAGCTATTTGATTCTCTTCAAAATGACAGATTTGATGAAAGCCTTTTTCTCTCAAATAATGTACTTGGGTACCTGACTGTCTCAATGGTATTGATCAATCACTTTGTAAAACACAAAAAAAATTCCTATCCAAGGGACAGGACCTTTTAGATACAAAATAAGTGCTCTACCATCAAAACAACAATTGTTGCTTCAAGAAAATAGTCCCAGGATGCAAGAATGGAAAACATGATCCCACTGTCACCACAAATCCTCCATCCTAATTCTGGGTCCAATTCCCAGAACTAAGAACAGACCAACCATCAAAGAAAGGAAAGAAATTCCCTTCCAAGAAATCTCAAAAATCCCAACAATAATCCTTCTTCTTCTGGTTCAATCAGTTGGAAACTCCCAACAACAATTGCTTCATCCTTGATAGTGGGTGTTCCATCCGCATGATAAAAAATTGTAAGAAAACCCTGAAACTGCCAGAAAGTTCCAGAGAAGAAAACATCAAAACTAGGAAACTGGGTGCTGGAGCTCAAATGAGAGGCTTGGGCACCACTTTCATCAAGTGTGGAATCAGCTCCATCAAGCTTGAAAACACAGCCTGGGGACCCAAAGCTACTGTCAAACTCATATCAATGGGAAACCTCATATCAATGGGAGCCATGATGATAAAAGGATTCCACCTTTGAATCAACCACCAAGCCAAAACTTCTCAGTTTAATCTGCAGCTTAAGGGTCACAAAGTAATTGAAGGGATGTTCTCAAATAATCTCTTGATAATCAACATGGAACAAATCTCCCCAGCTGCCTGTTACAAGTCATCTGTAGACCTAAACCGTCTTTACCAAACGCCTGGCAATGCTGGACTCAACCAAATGGAGATATACCTAGGGAAGGCTATCAGATTGGGGAAAAGATCCATTTTTGAAGTTCTGCATGCAAAATTAGCAAAATATTTCATACCCCTTTTAAGTAAGAAAAGAAGCCAGCTCATTGAGTATTTGACAGATTAAATCTAGATCTGATTGGACAACTGAATCCCACTAGAAAGAAAGGCAATCAATACTTGCTAACCATGGTGGAAAATGAGTCCATCTATTTTGCTTCTTTTCACGTTAACAGTAAGGATGCCGCCACCAATTCAATCATTTTTGCAATTGAAAAGAAAGCAAAGAACCAAATTTGATATCTAAACAAAGTTGTTACTGATGGGGGTGGTGAATTTGTAAATTAAAAACTCACATGCTTCTTCAAGTCTCAATTGATTAACCATATACTCAGAAAACCGTACCATCCTTAGCACAATGGCCAATCCAAGCAATAAAATCACACTATCTTTGAATCAATGCAGTCCACCTTCAGCAGTACTTTTATTCCAAAAAATCAATGGCACATTGTCATCCAAAGGCGTTGTCCATCCCTCAATCAGATTCACTCACAGGAGGTGAGAAATTGCCATACAAGCTCCTGAACAAGACAGAAATTCCTGCAAATTACCTCAAAACCCTTGGCAGCCCGGTAATTTCAAAACCTGAGAAAATCCAAGGTAGCCTCCAAGCTTAGCAAAAAGGGACAAAACAGCTTCCTTTTTGGCTTCCATCCCAGATTATCATCATAAAAAATACTGTTGAAAACCGGTAAGATGATTGAACCAACCATGTCTCATTCCTCAAAAACCAGCCTACCAACTCCATAGTAACGACATCTGAGAACATGACTTTTTTTAACTGAATGCTGGCATGGTTAACCCAGGTCCCTTCAATCATTCTCTTGTCAAGGGAGAAACTTTGGTCCTCAATCGACCTCTCAACACTCCTTGCCCAAAAGTCCAAGGTGTCAAACCTATCACCAAGGACCCCAACAACTCCAATGACAATGGAGAGGTCAACATCTTTCTAAGGCCTTGCCTCCAAAACCCCAAACAGATCAAACCACTCAAGAGGTATGGATAATTCCATTAAAAAATTCCAAATACATTTGCAAGGATTTAAAATAACCTGCTTGGATAGCTCTGGTAAACAATTAACTGAAAACTGCCAAGGATCTGAACATCTGGGAAGACACTGATGAATCGGAAGTTGTGAATCCCCCGGACACAAGTTGAACCTTCAAATCCAAAGAGGACCTCCACTCAGGTGAGAAAATCTGAAGGCCCAAGTGTGCGTCCAGGGATTCAACAAGCAATAAGGCATCAACTACCTCAATACCTTCACACCCACTGGAAAAATTATATCTCTCAGGGCTCTCCTAACCTACTATGTTTGTAAAAGACTTCCCATTATCCATTTTGATGTGAAAGGCATTTCCCTTCATGCACAGCTGGGGGAAAATGTCTAAATCAAGACACCAGTTGGATCCCATAAAACATCCAAGTTCCCAAAATTAAAAAGTCCCTGTATGGCCTCAAGCAAGCACCACTAAAATGGTTCAAGACTCATCAGCTGGGTCAAAAATCAAGGTTTTACAGAGAGTGATTGCAACCCCTGTGTCTACCTTCACAAGGATGGCATCACAATACTGTTTTTCCATGTAAAAGATTTAGTTGTGGTTGGTAATTTAAAACACTTCAAAATGGCCTTCCTTGGAAAATTTAAAGATTCCTCCGCTCATGAGCTTGACACCCTGCTTGATATGAAGGTTGAGAAAGGTGCAGGATGCATTGATCTCTCTTTCCCAATTCACATAAACAAGGGCCTTGAATCACTCAAACTCTGAAATTCAAAACCTCTCAATAACCCTTGCACTAGTGGCATTCACCTCATACCAGAATTGGATGAAAAAATCAACCAATTAAAGTACCTCAATGTAACCTACCACTTGTAAATTGGTTGAATAAAATTCATTGAAACTCTTGAAAGACCCAATATTTTCAAAGCTGTATTTAGTCTTCCCAGATACTGTAAAAGTCCTGGAATATCACAGTGGAAAGAAGTTGTTCATGTCTGGAGGTACCTCCTGAAGAATATCAACTTCAAAATCAATATCTGCTCAAATTTTGCTGCAAATCACTAGTCACCTATAGAAAAACCACCTGGGATGATGATCCAAACCCAAAAATGTTGCAAACCCGCTTCATCACTTTTCTCAAAGGAAGCCCAATCTACTGGACAAGCTGGCAACAACAATCAATTGCCCATTAATCCACGGAATCCAAATGCAATGCACTCTCCATAAGCCATCTCAAAGGAACCTGTATAAAACCTCTTCTAAATGAAATCTGGAAAAACAAATTAGAACCACCAATGCACTTAATCAACTACAAGGGCCTCAACAAAAAGATCAAGAAATTTTAAAATTTGACTCAAAATCTCTTCTTAGTCCTGCAATAACCACAGGGTCCACTTCCATCTGTTTCTTCTCTCACTTTGTATTAATTTTTTTTCTCCATCTTCATTTATCCACCACCGCTCAAATCTTCAGTCTCCACTTTCAACTCAAAATTGAATACCAACCAGCAGATTGCTCAAGACACTCCGCTTCCCCTTTGGACCAACTCTCAACTCTTCTTCAAACTTCCAAAAATGGGTCCTTCTTGTTGTTGAAACATCTGAACATCCTCACTGTCCTCCTTGATCAGAATCACCGCGCTCCGCTTCCTCTTTTCTTCATTTTCTTTTGTTCCTTCTCTGTATCTCAAATGTCACATGTACAGACCGCGCGCCCCCTACTCTTCCTCAGGATTCTATGTCACGGCCAAACCTTTTCTTTGATTTTGATCATTGAATCCAACTCCTCTTTCTTCAGAAAATCCAACAAGGCTTCACTCAACCTGTTCATCTCCTTCCGCCTTTCTCCTTTTCCTTTTCCCAAGTTTTATCCCTTTTTCTTTTTCCTCTATTCCTTCTCTTATTCTTCTCCATGCGTTCATCTTAACACACTCAATCTTGCAACTTCAACCTCACTTCTTCCGTCTCTTCTCCATCCTGCTTTGTCTGGTAAGACTCTAACCCAATCTCTTTGCCTTACCAATTGTTGCTCCTCAACTCTGATCTTCTTCTCCACCGTATAAAGAATCTTCTTCCTGTTATCAAATAATCTGTCTGTCTTTAGCATCCCTATTCAATCAAACCTATCTCAGCTCTGCGGCGTCTTGATCCCTCTTGAAATTATAAATTATTTTATCCTCTTAGTTAACAGCAGAAATCCAACACAGTTAAAAGCCAAAAGAAATTCTGACAAACTTAACCGGACTAATGGAGGGATCAAGCACCAATGGATTCCGCCAAATCATCCTTAAGGCTGCTCTCAAAGCCGTTCCCATACTCACAGACAAAAATTACTCTATCTGGAAGGATAAAATGTCAATGCTACTGGAACTCAAAGGCGTTAAAGAAGCATTAGAGGAAAATACTAAAGTTCTTGCCTTGATGGACAACATGGAAATTTGAGTCATCTTGCTCTCTCAAATTGACTCTATCACTCACAACAATGTGGTCAATCCTTTGAATATTTCTTATGCTAAGCTCCTATGGCTAAACATAAAGGAACAATTTGCTTCTTCTCAAACTGCTAATTGAGCTGAAATCTTCAATGAGTTTCTCTATCAACAGTTCAAGCCGGATGCAATAAACACCTTCATCACAGACACTAAGATTTCCATGAAGAAAATGCTGGACGTGGGAATTGATCTCCCTGATGACATACTCTCCTACCTCATTCTTTTCAAATTCCCTTCCTCTCTACAATCTCTCCAGCAGAAAATCATGCATTCTGACAAAAGTATCTCTCTTGATCTCATTCTCAACCATCTAATCCAATTAGATAATGAATCCAAATCCAATTCTAAGGAAATCAAGTCAAACAATACCGCCCTAGTTGCACCTCAAGATTCCAAGAGACCTGTCCCTTGCAAATTCCAATGCAAGAGAGGCTTCCACAATCCTCTTTCCCCTGATCATTCAGAGGATAAATGCTGGCAAAAACACAAAAATCTTGCTCCGGACTGGTGGAAAGAATCTCAAGCCAACTGGAGAGCTCAAATGATCTCAAATTCCAAAGGCAAAGAAGTTGCCCATTACCACGCCTTGCTAATGATTTGGATAGAAGAAATCAATCCAGCCTACCAAATCATACTTGACTCTGGCGCTTCATGCCATATGTTCAACTCCACCAATTTCTTTGTTCATCTTGATTAATTTTCCAATGGCAACTTCATTAATACTGGAAAAGAAGGCTCTAAACTCTTGATTAAAGGAAAAGGAACTGTTTGACTCATCTGGAAAAACTCCGTGGTAAATTTTTCCAACTGTTTCTACGTTCCCAATTATCGTCATAAACCTCATAAGCCCTGGCAAACTGATCTTGTCAAAAGCATCTGTGCTTGTATTGAATGGGTCTCAATTCCAACTTTTTTCCAAATTGAAGCCCGTTTTCTCTGGTTTCATCCAAGGCAACCTCTTTGATCTAAATCTTCCTTCTCTTGTAGGAGCCAATCAAAAACTCTACCATCTCTCTCATAAGGAATTGTCAACCAAGAATCTCAAATACAGTCACAAATCTCTTGGCCAGGCTAGTCCCTACCGTCTGAAGAATCTTTTTTCCAACCTTTCTGCCAAGTCACTCTCCAAGTTTCAATGCGTAGATTGTGTTTTTCCCAAAATTTCAAAGTTGAATTTTAAAAACAGTCAATCTCAAGCATCAAAAAATTTTGAACAACTCCAAATTGATCTCATTTGTCCTATGACTCCCAGTTCCAGGAACCACATGAAATATATAATGCCCATTGTCTATAATCACTTGGGCTAAATTTCAGCCATTCCTCTGCAACACAAATCCAATGCAAGTACGCAATTGAAGATCATCCTCAACCACAAACGTCAAAAAAATAACTGTTTTCCAGCCACAATCTTTACCGATGGAGGTGGGGAGGTGGAGAATTTTCCTCCACCAAGTTCAACAATTTCCTTACCTCAAACTCTATATGCCATCTCATCATGGAACCCTACCATCACAAACACAATTTAAAAATAGAAAGAACCAAAAGAACTCTAACCAAATCAATTCAAGCTATTCTCCAAAGTTCCAAGCTTCCTCACAACCTTTGGGCCAAAATCTCCAAAACGGCTTGTCTCAATCTCAATCAAATTCCCAAATATTCTCATTCTCAGTTGCCCTATCAGATTTTACTAATAAATCACTTCCATACAGTTATTTTCACCCCATTGGTTGCCAAGTTGTCTATTTGGACAACAAAATTTCTTGCGGCAACAAATTCAGGGACCAAGGCCTTTCAGGCACTCTTGTGGGTTACAACCCCAACTTTCTATCCTATCAAATTATTACTCCTGACAGTACTATCTTATCCTCCAAACATGTAAAAATTGTCAAAGACTCCACTCCCTTTTCTCCTCCTCCTTCCTCCTCTTCTTCTGATCCTGACACCCCACTCTTAATCAAGTTGGGCGATGACCTCCCTCTTCCCTCTGTTTCTTCTTCTTCTATTCCTCTTCCTCCCTGTCCTGATGAATCTCAATCTCTCTCTCCTCCTCCTCCTTCTTTTGATACTCCTCAGCCTGAGGATCTCTCCTCCGATAACTTGTCCAACTCCTCTGAAAATCTGACAACTCAGTCAGATCCAAGATACCAACTAAGAGATTGTTCCTCACTCAATCCTCCGCTTAAATACGGGTATCACCACTACTATGTCCCTAGAACATTTGAACAAGCAAAAAAAGTTTTCAACTCTCCCAAGTGGGAAGCTTCTATGGACTCCAAACTAAATGGCATAGAAAAACCTGCTGTGTGGGACAATTACGATGTACCAGAACCCATCAACCCGCTCAACACTACCTGGGTCTATTGTCTCAAAGACAACTGCCATGGATATCCCTTAGTCTACAAGAGTTGGCTATGTGTTCAGGGATTTGACCAAATATATGGTCTTGACTATCTTGATACCTTCTCTCCTACAGGAAAAGCTGCATCTCTTAGAATTGCTCTTCTCTTTTGCCTTTACCATTCTCTTCCCATAAAACAATTTGACCTCAAAACGGCCTTCCTTCAAGCCCCTTTATCAGACAAGGTCATTATCAAAACACCCAAAGGGAGTAAAAGAAAATCCAAGTACCTAATCCTCAATAAGTCGCTCTATGGACTCAAGCAATCTCCTGCCAATTGGTTCCACACTCTTACTTCCTGGATTCAATAGAAGGGCTTCCACGAGTCCATTTCAGATCCCTGTTTATATATAAATCCTGAGAAAAACTCTGTTCTATTCTTCCACGTCAACGACTTAATAATTGTAGGCCCAGGAGATGATTTTCAACATGCTTTTCTCAATCATTTTACAAATTCCAGTTTTCATGAACCCAACACCATCTTAGGTATGAAGTACAAACAAATCAACAATAAAATTCTTCTCTCTCAACCTAACCACATTGATCATGGTCTAGAAGAACTAAAAATGAATAATTGCAAACCTTCCTCCATTCCTCTTACTGTCAATGCCAGCTTAACCCCTGCCTCTGACAAAGAAAATGAAGAATTTAAATCCTTAAAAATCAACTACCAATTGGCCATCTTTCTCATGAATTACACAGCCTGTCGTACCCAACCTGACCTTAGTTTGGCTGTATCTAGCCTCACTAGATTCTGCAAGAAACCGGGAATGCGTTGTGGTGCCCCATCCTGGACACCCTGGCCAGTGCGGAGATTTTAATTTTTTTATGATTTTTCCTTATCATCTTTCATAGGCATCATTATTAAAAAAAAAAAAAAAAAAGAGCATCCATCATTGTTCATCGGATCCACTACATCATCCTCTTCCTCCTCATCTCAATCCATTGATATCATCATTGACAATAAATTTTGAGGCTTGACGACGGCAACGACAACAACCAACAGCAGTAATAGACCCATCTCCATCCATCGAGACCAAGCTAGCTCCTCCATCAGACACCTCCTCTTTGCCCCCACTCATCTTCTCCAAGTACCAGCCTACAACACCTTCCACAGCTTTTTAGCTCATCTCCCCCAATACCATCAAATTAAAATCATGTCCGGTCGTGGTAAAAGCGGTGGCAAGGGTCTTGGCAAAGGCGGTGCCAAATGTCATCATAAGATCTTGCGTGATAACATCCAAGGTATCACTAAGCCTGCCGTTCGTCGACTTGCTTGCTGAGATGGCGTCAAACGTATCTTGGGTTTGATCTACAAAGAAACCCAAGGTGTCCTCAAAATCTTTCTTCAGAATGTCATCCAAGACTTGGTCACTTACACCAAACACGCCAAGTGCAAGACCGTAAAATCTTTGGATGTCGTCTATGCGCTCAAATGTCAAGGCAAAGCCCTCTACGGCTTTGGGGCTTGATGAATGCTTTCTGGTCTCCCGCGCGGCTTGTCCATTGCCCGCGCGGGTCTCTTACGTTGCGGATACCCTTTGGACACCGGCCGGCGGTCATCTGCCGCCATGGAAGACGCCCATGCCCATCGGACACCTGCAGGTGTCCCTCTTTGTATTTCTTTTTCTCCAAGTACCTTTTTTTTTTTTTTTTCTTTTGTTTTCTCATGATCTTGATCCTAAAAAAAAAAAAAAAAAAAAAAAAAAAAATTCCGCTCCCATTTGAAAATCTCTCTTGTAAATAGTCCACAGGCCTCTGGTCTATAAAAGGAGGGGATCTCCCCTGCTTTTTTGAGGATCAGCATATCAGACATCAGATCATCAGTTAATAGAATCATCCATAGGGGTGTGTGCTTGTGTCCCCCCCATTATCAAGAAATTGAATCCCTCATCCTTATCCTGGGTATATCTCTGATTGCCCCCGATCCATTTTGACCCTGAGTCTTTGCCCCTCTGTGGCCTGATCCTTATCACCAACCAATAGCCTTGCTGGTTGAAGAAAAATTCTGTCTGTTGGAATTTTTGAGTGTGTTATACCACTCCTTGATCCCTTTCTCTGACCATACTGGTCCTGATCCCTGATCAACTTTCTGGAGCCAATCATAATTGATTGAAGAGGTCTTATTAAGCTTAAGACCTGGAGTGTTATACCTCCCCTTTATTTTCTTTGGAGTTGCATTCTGCCAGCCTATTCTTGAGTCCCTTGAGAAGTTTTGAGGTTATCCTTGCTTCAAAATCAGTTACTGTTTGCTTTGGAGCTTCTTAAAAATTGTGCTTTGTCTTGTACAGCCACCCTCAGTTATCTGGTACCCTTCAAGCGCTTGATTGCGGAGAGTTGGGCAGGTTCATTGAGAACCTGGAGGTTGGTTGGGTTTGAGTTGATCATCCCAAATCTTCTGCCAACAACCAGAGTTATTAGCTTGTGGGCGTTGTTTACATACAACAGCTTTTGTTCTTTGAACCCTAAGAGGAGATTAACTTCTTTTGTTCAAGTTTTTCCCTGCATAATCTTGTCTCAGATAGTGCTGTTCCATTGCTACCAAACTATTATCATCTTTATCCTCTACTCCTTGACTCCTCATTTACAAGGTTCTGGACCTTGATCTTGGTTACATTTAAATATTTTTGTAACACTCAGGAGGGCAGCCTAAACAGCACCTTTCCCTCCACAGAACTGCTAAGGCCTAGCACCGTTTGGAGTCTTACATTTGGTCCCCCGGGCCGGGATCAAACCAGCAACCTTGGGATTTACAGTCCCAACTTGAAGAATCAACTCCAAAATCCAATCCAATTTTTTTTTTCTTTGCTTTCTTCTTCTGTTTTTTCTTTTTTTTAGATCCAATCCGTGAAGGCAACTTGGTCCAGAAGTAAGTCCTCCCAATTGTGCACCATCTGGGCTAGATCCTTGTAGTTTTTTTGTGAAACTCTACTCTTGCCACACTCGTGAGCCACCTTGGAACCCTGCTCGTTTGGATCTCTTAGGAAACCTTCAACATGGAATCTGCTGGATCCTCTTTATCTTTTTGGGCCAAGATGGTCAAAATCAAACCTCAGAACAGAAATTTAGGCTTCAATGGGACCAATGTTGAACGATTCCTGGACTCCTATGAGATGGCTGCGGAAGTGGATGGTGCCAGTGAATATGATATGGCTTATCAGTTACAATTTTTTATCTCTTCTGACAAAGTTATGGAGGTTATCAAATTGCTTGAGGGATTTGAAACTCACAACTGGAGGCTCCTGAAGGAGGCTATGTTGGCCTATTGGGGAAAAATAGATGTAGCCACATTTACTTTGCAAGACTTGGATGCCCTGGTTTCTCAATGGATCTCCAATGGTGGTATCTCCTCAGCCTCTGACTATCAGACTTTCAGAAAATCTTGGGACCCTATCCAGTCCTATCTTATCTGGAACAATCACATTGATACGTTGGACAAAATTTGAGTGCGATTTTTTCAGTCTTTCTCTCCAGGAGTGCAGGAAAGAATTAAGGATGAATTGGTGAAATCTGGATCCATGATCATGACAAGAGACAATTGGTTCAAGCTCTCTGCTTTCATGGTTCTTAGGAATACTGTGGATAAAGTGATGAAAGGTCAAACAGCTCTCACCTTTGAAAAACCTAAAATCACTGAACCAGTCCTTGCCCCCTCTTTTCAAGCATCTAACAAAATCATGAATAAGATGGAAGCCAATTGCAGACCTAAACCCAATCCTCAGACCCACCAGGAGACACCTACTATAGATGATATCACTAAATTACTTCAGGCATTTGAGAATAAAATAGATCAGAAAATATCCTCCTTAGCAACTCATAAACCTGCTAATTCTGTTCCTAAATCTACTATAGTCTGTCATTATTGCCATAGGTAAGGCCATGGTACTGGTAGATGCCCTGAGCTCCAGAAGGACAAGGAGGAGAAGTTAGTAGAGCAGAAGGGAAATAATTTTTTCCTTCCTAATGGTGCTTTGATCCCTTTCAATTTGTCTTGTCCGATCCGTGATGTGGTGGCCTCATACCAACCACCAACTCCTAAGAAGGCATCCTTGGTCTCTGTGGATTTTTGATTGTCCTTTGGAACTCTGCAACCTTGGTATCCCCCAGCTATCAATTCTTCCAGCTTCCCTGGCACCTATCAATCTGATCCAGCTAGGAAACGCCATGAGGAACCAAAACCTCATAAGTCTCCTCCTGTTCCATCCTCAATTCTGCGAAAACCTGTTAAACTTCAATCTTCACCCGAGCCTCCTTCCTCTGATGTGGAAGACATGGAAGTAGAAAGGGAACCACTTATGGAAAGGTTCCAGGACAACTCTGATCCTCCCCCTCTTCAACCTGTCCAATCCTCAGATCCTCTTCCATCACCTATTTCACCTGATCTTCCTCCCTCCACCCAGCCCAAAGTTTGATTTGAGAGGGGCATCTCCAAGGACTACCCCAATGCTGTGGAAGGAGTATTAAAGAAAATTTCTCATCTTAAAATTCCTGATCTATCTGTGGCTGAACTCCTGTCAATCTCTCCATCTGTTGCTGAAGGGATGAAGAAATGGGTTTCCTGTCAACGTGTGGAGATTGGGCCGGACAAATTAAAGGTCTCCTCTGGTACTCTGATAGAGGATTCTGGTGGAACAGATCCCCCTTTGGATACCAACCTGTATTCCTGTCCTCTTGGCTTTCTCCCATGTTATCTTGGTGATTCAACTAAAACGGTTTTTCTCCTTGTGGATTTGGGCTCTCAGCTCAACTTGATTTTGGACTCCATGGCCTGCAAGCTTAAACTTAGACCAAGGGTCAGTTTCAACTCTGCGTTTTATGTAATTGGGAATCAGTCCTGTGAACTGGTTGGTATTGCTGAGGATATTCCTGTTCAAATTTTTTGAAATATTGTTGGCACCTGTCACTTCTGGATCACTCGTCTGGATGGTCCCATGATCTTGGGAAGGCCTTTCTTAATGGACTTTGGTGCTACCCTGATGTTTTCTGATCAAGTTGGGGAGAGAATTCTCCTCCCTGATGCTGATGGCAGAAAAATTGAAGCTCCTCTTTGTTCTCTGGATTCTGGTTGTTGGGAAAGAGAATTCCCTGGTCATCCTCCCAAATCTGTCCTGAAAGGAAAGCAGAAAGAAAACTCTCATTCCTCTCATCCTCATTTTTTAGCAGAATAGTTGGCCCTACTGATAGTTGTAGTTCTTCTCAGCCTCATCCTTCAACTCATGGACCAACTCCCATCTTAGAGGCATATCTTTCTTTTTCCTCATCATTTCCTTCTCATCCAAATAAGATAAAAAGTCAAACACATGAAAAATCCAAAAAATCCAAAAATATTTCTTCTCTGTCTGGATCTTTTGTATCTTCTTTTCCTTTTTCTTTTCAGCCTGGTCAATCATCCTCTATTCCCGTTTTGAATCTCCGCAATGATTCTAAACTAGATCTTGATCTCAATTCTTTTCTTTGTGGCTTTGGTATGAAGCAGTTTGGTCTTAGGTGGAGGCAATTTGGGGTAGAAGTAAGTCCTCCCAATTGTGCACCACCAAGGGCTTCTACTACTGTTGTTTTCAAAACTCTACCCTGTGCCACACATGTGAGCAATGTGTTATCTTTTGGATCCTCTTTTATGGAGAAGGCACCTTTCAAGGACGCGGCAGAACATCGAACTCGGAAGATGTTGGAATATGGCCTCAGTTTTAGTAGTCAGGTCTCACTGGTCAATGCTTGGAGGAAGCAAGGATTCCTCTCCTTTGCCACCAAGTACAAACCAGTTGCAAAGAAGCTCCAGCCAGTCAACCAACCAATGCCTCTCAACCTCAATACTCCTCTTATGTGTCCTCACTATCCCGCAATCCTTACTGTGGTCTATCCAAATCCCTCACTGGTCCATTTGTTCCCTCTGGTCGGGTCACTGAAGAACGTCTGAAAGTGGTCAACTTTGGTCCAGATGGATTGCTTCTTCCTGATGAGTTAAATTTGATCAAAAATATCTTTTCTCTAAGGGAAAAATCTATTGCATTCTGTGAAGAAGAGAGAGGTCTCTTTAAAGAATCCTATGGTCTCCCTTACATCATCCCTGTAGTTGAACATGATTGTTGGCAAAAGAAAAAGATCCCAATCTCTGCTTCTAAAGTTGACGAATTCATCAAGTTGGTCCGCAAACAAGTCCGAACCAGTTTATACAAACAATTGACTTCTAGCTATTCCAGTCCTGTTTTCTGTGTTCTAAAGAGTAATGGTAAACTTAGAGTAGTTCATGATCTCCAACCTCTAAATAAAGTTACTATTAAAGACTCTGGCGTGCCTCCTGCCACTGAAGAATTTGTTGAATCCTTCTCAAGGAGAGCTTGCTATGGTCTAGGTGACATTATGGGTGGCTATGACAAACAATCCTTGCATCCTATTTCTTTTCCCCTCACTACTTTGAATACTCCCCTTGGTTGATTTCAGCTGACCCAATTGCCTCAAGGTGCCACCAACTTGGTTGCAGTCTATCAGGCTCAGATGATGTGGATCCTCCAGGACAAAATCCCAGATCATGCAGGTATCTTTATTGATGATGGTGGGATTTAAGGCCCAGTTTCTCACTATGATAATGAGCTCTTACCTTGGCACTCAGGAATCCAACAATTTATCTGGGAGTATGCTTCTGTCTTGGAAAGAATTTTGTTTTGAATTGAGGAATCTGGCCTTACTGTCTCTGGATCAAAACTTGCCGCCTGTGTCCCTTCCTTGAAAATTGTTGGTCATATAGTCTGCAAGGAAGGAAGAAGGATGGCACCCTCTAAAGTCAACAAAATCATCTCCTGGCCTACCTCAATAAATCCAACGGAAGTTCAAGGTTTCCTAGGTTTTGTAACTTATGTCAGGATCTTCATTCCCTCATTATCCGAAATCTGTATTCCCTTGTGTTGCTTAACCAGGAAGGATGCTGAATGGATTTGGACCCAAGACTGCAAACAATCATTTCAGTTGCTCAAAACAATTTTGGGGAAAGACATTGTTTTGAAAAAGATCACTTATGGACCCGGAGCTGGCAGGATCAAGCTGGCAGTGGACTCAAGTTATCAATCTGTTGGGGCTCTCCTTACCCAGGAAGATGATAATGGTTTGGATTGCCCTGCTCTGTATGAATCTCTTCTTTTCTCAGATGTGGAATCCAGGTACTCCCAGCCTAAACTGGAACTTTGCGGTGTGGCCCGAATGTTGAAAAAGCTCCAGACTGTCCTTTGGGGTCAACAATTTGAGTTAAAAGTCAATGCACAATCCATTATTGAAATGATCAACGCCCCCAGCCTTCCAAATGCTCCAATGACTTGTTTGGTGGCTTTCATCAAGTTTTTCTCTTTTGATATTGTTCACAGGCCTGGAAAATCTTTCACCATGCCTGATGGTTTATCTTGATGCCCTATTGGAGACAATGAATTAGAGGTTGGAATGGATTTTGATGAGGAAGAACCCTTGGTCCGCCCTGTCTTTGCCTTCTCCTCTCAAAATTACTCTGGTTTCCAGCAAGGTTTCTTGCTTAAGTTAGAGCAGTACCTTTCAACTCTTGAAAGACCCCCTGATCTCTCTGCCAAAGAATTTCGGTCCCTTAAAAGGAAGTCCTCCAAATTCTTTGTCCAAGGTTCTAGGCTTATGAAAAGAGCAACTCCTTGTGCACTTGTTGTGGTCACTATCCCTTCTAAGCACGATTTGATCCTGGAAAGTCTCCATGAAGGCCTTGGTCATTGTGGGGAAACCAAAACTTATCGACAAATATACAAAAAATTTTGGTGTCCATCCCTGAAGAAATCCGTTGCTCAATTGGGCAGGAGTTGTGAAGTGTGCCAGAAACGTGATCTTAGGCCCCCGGCCAAAATTTGTTACCCCACAGGAGAGTACACTGTCTTTGGGAGGATTGCTATGGATGTGGTTCACATTAAGGCTGGTGGAGCTAAGTACCTAATTGTGGCTAGAGATTATTTTTCTGGATGGGTTGAAGCAAAGTTTCTTAAGAACCTCAGCTCTGAATCAGTAGCAGCTTTCCTTCATGAGACTTGGACAATGCGTTATGGCTTGGCTCAATCTTATTCTACGTATGGTGGCTCGGAATTTTGTGGAAAACTTGCTGAAATGATCCAATTGTTCCCTGGACAACATAGAGTTACTACTCCCTATTATCCTGAAGGACAAGGCATGGTGGAAAGAGGCCATGCGCCCTTGAAGGCTGCTCTGGTTAAATTGGCTGTTGAAAGTGGCAAGAATTGTCGGAAGTTTCTCCCCTTGGTCCTCTTCTCTGATTGAATTTCCACCAAGCGAACCACTGGTTAATCTCCTTATGAAATCATCTTTGGTCAGAGGGCTGTTCTTCCTCTTGATCCTGAAATGGCGTCTTTCTTGGGCATCTCTTGGGAAAAAGTTTCCTCAACTACTGACCTATTAGTTGCCAGATCAAAGCAACTGGAGCGGAGTGAAGAAATTTGTCATGAAGCTTATCAGAAGATGATGGAATCAAGAGCAAAATCAGTTCAGTATTGGGAAGATAAACACCTTAATCAAATCAGGGACCCTTGAAACCCTGGTGATCTGGTATTGGCTTATAATCTTTCCTTAGAAACTCAGTGGGGAAAGCTTTTCTCTAACCGCTGGAATGGTCCTTACCAAGTAGTCCTTCAAGTTAGAGGTGGATCATATGTTTTTGAGGAACTGGATGGTAATCAGATGGCCAGAAGGTTCTCTGCTGATCTGGTCAAGAAATTTAATTCTTGTGGAGGCAACTTGGTCCAGAAGTAAGTCCTCCCAATTGTGCACCATCTGGGCAAGATCCTTGTTGTTTTGTGAAAATCTACTTCATGCCTTGCATGTGAGCACCTGGGAGGCCTTCTTCATTTTATCTCAGCCACTTCTAGGATTTTCCTTTGTATGGATTGACATATTCTTTTTCACTCTCAAGATGAAAATGGCCATTCCTTGGTTTCAATCATCTTTCTTTCCTTTCTCTTTTTATGGCATCAAACTTGGGAGCAGACTAGGGACAGTCTGTAAGTTGGGGAGAGATGTGGTGCCCCATCCTGGACACCCTGGCAAGTGCAGAGATTTTAATTTTTTTATGATTTTTCCTTATCATCTTTCATAGGCATCATTATTAAAAAAAAAAAAAAAAAAAAAAAAAAAAAAAAAAAAAAGAGCATCCATCATCGTTCATCCAATCCACTAGATCATCCTCTTCCTCCTCATCTCAATCCATTGATATCATCATCGACAATCAATTTTGAGGCTCAACGACGGCAACGACAAGGACCAACAGCAGTAATAGACCCATTGCCATCCATTGAGACCGAGCTAGCTCCTCCATCAGACACCTCCTCTTTTCCCCCACTCATCTTCTCCAAGTACAAACCTACAACACCTTCCACAGCTTTTTAGCTCATCTCCCCCAATACCATCAAATTCAAATCATGTCTGGTTGTGGTAAAAGCGGTGGCAAGGTTCTTGGCAAAGGCGGTGCCAAACGTCATTGTAAGATCTTGCATGATAATATCCAAGGTATCACTAAGCCTGCCATTCGTCGACTTGCTTGCCGAGATGGTGTCAAAGGTATCTCCGGTTTGATCTACAAAGAAACCCAAGGTGTCCTAAAAATCTTTCTTGGGAAAGTCATCCAAGACTCGGTCACTTACACCAAACATGCCAAGCGCAAGACCGTCACATCTTTGGATGTTGTCTATGCGCTCAAACGTCAAGGCCAAACCCTCTACAGCTTTAGGGCTTGAAGAATGCTTGCTTGTCTCCCGCGTGGCTTGTCCGTTGCCCACGCGGGTCTCTTACATTGCCGATGCCTGTCTGACACCTGCGGGCTTCCCTCTTTGGATTTCTTTTTCTCCGAGTACCTGTTTGTTTCTTTTTTTTATTTTGTTTTCTCATGATCTTGATCCTAAAAAAAAAAAAAAAGTTTTTCCGCTCCCATTTGTAAATCTCTCTTGTAAATAGTCCACAGGCCTCTGGTCTATAAAAGGAGCTGCTCTCCCCTGCTTTTTTGAGGATCAGCATATCAGACATCAGATCATCAGTTAATAGAATAATCCATAGGGGTGTGTGCTTGTGTCCCCCCCATTATCAAGAAATTGAATCCCTGATCCTTATCCTGGGTATATCTCTGATTGCCCCCCAATCCATTTTGACCCTGAGTCTTTGCCCCTCTGTGGCCTGATCCTTATCACCAACCAATAGCCTTGCTGGTTGAAGAAAAATTCTGTCTGTTGGAATTTTTGAGTGTGTTATACCACTCCTTGATCCCTTTCTCTGACCATACTGGTCCTGATCCCTGATCACCTTTCTGGAGGCAATCAAAATTGATTGAAGAGGTCTTATTAAGCTTAAGACCTGGAGTGTTATACCTCCCCTTTATTTTCTTTGGAGTTGCATTCTGCCAGCCTATTCTTGAGTCCCTTGAGAAGTGTTGAGGTTATCCTTGCTTCAAAATCAGTTACTGTTTGCTTTGGAGCTTCTTAAACATTGTGCTTTGTCTTGTACAGCCACACTCAGTTATCTGGTACCCTTCAAGTGCTTGATTGCGGAGAGTTGGGCAGGTTCATTGAGAACCTGGAGGTTGCTTTGGTTTGAGTTGATCATCCCCAATCTTCTGCTGACTACCAGAGTTATTAGCTTGTGGGAGTTGTTTACATACAAAAGCTTTTGTTCTTTGAGCCCTAAGAGGACTTTAACTTCTTTTGTTCAAGTTTTGCCCTGCATAATCTTGTCTCAGATAGTGCTGTTCCATTGCTACCAAACTATTATCATCTTTATCCTCTACTCCTTGATTCCTCATTTACCAGGTTCTGGACCTTGATCTTGGTTACATTTAAATATTTTTGTAACACTGAGGAGGGCAGCCTCAACAGCACCTTTCCCCTCCACAGAACTGCCATGGCCTAGCACCGTTTGGAGTCTTACAGCGTCACTGCAGGGAAGTAAAACGCTACTGGAAGTATCTCAAAGCAACCAAAAACCTCAAAAACACCCTCCCAATTTATTCTCCCAGTACTCAAATAGAATGCTATAGCAATGCTACTTGGAGCAATGAACTTGAAACTAGACGATCCCAATTGGGTCATCTCTCTCTCCTCTTTGGATCTCTTATCTCCTGGAGCAGCTACAGACAAAGGAATGTTACTCAATCTACAACCAAAGCTGAACTGAACCTGTTAGTGAATTTCTTTTTAGAAGCCATTTGGATGAAAGATTTAGTAGCCAAACTTTGGAAAAAAGAACTCAAACCCATTCTTCACTATATAGAAAACAAGGGTTTGGACAACAAACTCAAGAAATTTGGTTGTAACTCTAAAAATCGCCACATTGACATTAAAACTAAAGCCCTAAGAGAGGAGCTGTACTTAGGCAAACTCATTGTGAAACTAATTTCCTCTCCTGAGATGAAAGCAGATGGTCTCACAAAAGCTCTACCCTAACTTACTCTATCCAATTTTCTGAATCTGATTGATCCCTCTCACTCAATCGTGTCTTCATTCATACCAGCCACGGGGAGTGTTGAAACATCTGAACATCCTCACTCTCCTCCTTGATCAGAATCACCGCGCTCTGCATCCTCTTTTCTTCATTTTCTTTTGCTCTTTCTCTGTCTCTCGAATATCACAAGTACAGACCACGCACCCCCTACTATTCCTCAGGATTCTATTTTGCGGCCTGACCTTTTCTTGTATTTTGATCATTAAATCCAACTTCTCTTTCTTCAGACCATCCAACAAGGCTTCACTCAACCTGTTCATCTCCTTCCACCTTTCTCCTTTTCCTTTTTCCAAGTTTTCTCACTTTTTCTTTTTCCTCTATTCCATCTCTTATTCTTCTCCATGTGTTCACCTTAACACACTCAATCTTGCGACTTCAACCTCACATCTTCCGTCTCTTCTCCATCCTGCTTTGTCTTGTAAGACTCTAACCTGATCTCTTTTCCTACCCAATTGTTGCTCCTCAACTCTGATCTTCTTCTCCACCGTATAAAGAATCTTCTTCCTGTTATCAAATAATCTGTCTTTACTTAGCGTCCCTATTCAATCAAACCTATCTCAGCTCTGCGGCGTCTTGATCCCTCTTGAAATTATAAATTATTTTATCCTCTTAGTTAACACCATAAATCCAACACTTGTGTTTTCTCAGAATGCCCAATACCAAAAGCAATCTACTCCTGGCTATTACTCACTCCTCTTTATTATTTCTTGCCACTTATCGCTCTCTCTACTAGTGACTAAACCACCAGCTTTGCCATTTTTCTTGATTTCAGTCCTTACATTATTCCCTAGTATTAATATCTGGGGTTGTGTCTCCATTTCTCTCTTTTCTCCAATCTTTTCCTTCTCATTCTATTATTCATTGTTTATGTTTTCAGGCCTGGTTTTACTTTCAGTTATATCTGCAAAGACATGTAATATTTAATAGGTTCAACAAAATTAACAGTTGAATCACTATCCTTGAAATCTTATTTGGAACCAGGCTCTCAACATGGAATCAATAAACCCCACTATTCTCAAAATTAACATTGAGGCTATTCCCTGGCTTATCAAGGATGAATTCACAATCTGGCCAAATCAAATACAATCACTGCTAAACCTGGCATAACTGAAGGATCTGATGGGCCTTCATGAATTTCTCTCAGATGAAAACAAAACCATTCTTACATCAATTATCATCTCTAAACTCTCTTTGGCTTTAAAATCAAACATAATCACTGCCAAAAACAAACAAGACACAGAAAGTATCTGGAACACTCTCCTCAAACACTTTATCTCATCAAAGCTGGCCAAACTACCCCCTTTCTGCAAGAGATTTACCCCAATCACCTTTATCACGTCAAACATTCAGCTCTTCATCACTGAGATCAAGTCAGGAATAACCTCCTTACATGAAATTGGCATAGTGCTTCCAACAGACATACTGGCATACATGATACTAGACAAAATTTGGTCTACTCCACAAATGAAAAGCATTCAGAAATCAATCACTTAATCCGCTGTGGAATTGGAAACAACCCCCAATACTGTCCTTGATTACCTACAAATCCATCTCAATGAGGAGAAGATGGCAGGCAACGGCTCACAAGACGGAACATCCTTAACTCTCTTCACCAACACCTCCAAAAAGTGCAAGCCTAAGAAAAAAAACACTCTGGAAATGAAACCCAAGAGCAAATGCTGGATGTTCTATCCAAAAATGGGAACACCTCATTCCAATTTCAACGGGCATGAAACCTTCAGCTTTCTGTCTTAAACTCAAAAATCCAATCCCCTCCTATTCATTCTTAACTCCATCTCCTCCCACCAAATGGTGGCTGATTCTGATTTCTTTGGATTGTTAGACAACAGCCACCAAGGATCAGTAAATTCTAGCTGCAAGCTGGAAAATCTGGAGATCAAGGGAAAAGAGGTTCTTTGTTTTTCTTTTGGATCAAAATCCTTTTTTATTAACAACATGCTTAATTTTCCACATATATCTTCCAATCTTCTGTATCTACACCACTTGCTGCTGGATAACTTTTTCATGACTTTTCATCCTGATAATCTGCTTTTAAAAAAAGATTAACAAATTTTTTTCAAAGGATCTTGATCCAACCACATCCATTAACTGAATCTGGCGCCTAACCAAGCGTGCTCCATTCATATCTCTTTGGCTGAACTTCTTCATAAGTCAGTTGGAAATTTAAGTTACCCTTGCCCCCAAATGAAGCTTAACATTCCAATCAAACAAGAGTCCAAATGTGAATCCTGTTCAATATCAAAGATCACCCAAGCTTCCTTCTATGAACTTCTATCAAGGGCAAGTAGAGCATTCAAAGAGCTGCACCTTGACACCTTTGGAACTCTTCCCCTCTCCACAGCCAGCCACAAGTACTTTTGAACCATTATGGACTCTCACTCAAGATACTGCGCGGCTCTGCCCATCAAGGGAAAAGATGAGATAGCCAAAAGATTGATCCAATGTATCAAGATAGAAGCTAAAAACATTGGTTAATATTGATGAAATTTAAGTGAATCCTGAAACCTGAACCAGGCTGTAGATTGCAATGTAAGGAAAAGTTAGAGAAAGATCACAAAAGGAATCTAGGAGAAACATGACAATAGATAGATGAAAACAGAAAATTGGAACACACAATACTGCGTGATTCTACAGGTGGGGTTATGGCCTATCAGTAGACTGGTTGTAGAATATTGCAGTCCCAACTTTGGAGGCTGATTCTTCTTGTGGTTTGAAGATGAGTGATAGTGAGGGTGGTCAAATGATCCTGAGTGCTAGGTTTGTCCTGATAGTTGTCTAGTCTGAGATTTTGGGAGATGACTGATTGAGAGAGATGAGAGTAGAAAAGAGGTAGAGTTGTGACAGCAGTGAGATGACAGCCGTGTGAAAGACACATGGGACTAGACCACAGCGCAAGGTAATGTAGCTAGCATGAGTTCAACATGAGGGGGTGATAATAAGGAAGGAAATGAGACAGAAGGAGAACAGAAAGGAAAAAAAATTGATGAGAGAATACAAGGCATGACTCTTCGAGAAGCGGTCAGATGCTGGGAGACAGATGAGAAAACTTTTTCTCAACACGCCAGCTCAACCCACCATCAGTAAGGAAGTGAGTAGACTAGCCTTTTGATGGATTTTGAGTTGGAATCCTTAGTTAGGCTGTTGGCAAGCGGGTCCTGAGTTGGATTTATTTGATCTCCTAGTCATGTCTCAGGCTTTTCAGTTTGATGTCAATGTGTTTTGGCATGACACTTGGACCCAAACTTTTGTATTTTGTCATTGAGCCCCTTATGGTTGATTAGATGCATAGGAGAAAAAAATGCCTCCCTCCATATTTCCAACACAAGGTGATTAATCCAACGGCATTCCAGATGAAAGGCTGAGAGGGCATTACACTTGGCCTCAGTTGATTAGTGAGCTATTGAGCTTTAAAGCTGGCTGGTTCAGAAGATTGGGCTACCCTTGAGAATCAACAAGCAACCGCTTTGAGGTAATCTGGAATCGGGGTTTGTTATGATTATGGCCAGCAATTAGCTTAGGCAAATGAGAAGTATTTAAAGCAAAAGAAATGCTGGACACCTTGTGTCAATAATTTCTGATGGGCTCTCAGAATGGGGCAAAACGTTGGACAATATTGGTGATGAATGTGATTGGATGATGAATGAATGATGGAAAACTGCAGGCATAAGAGCTCCTTAAGTAAAAAAGATTGGCCTCTTGTGAGCCCATGATACAAAAAGCCAAAAGGCAAATTTTCCGCACCAAAATAGCTCTACAGGCTCTACAGGCCTTGTTACTTGGTTTGGGCTACATCAGCCCACATGGCATCAGTCCCTGTACCCTTACAACCAGCCTATTCCAGTTTTTTCTGGTGTTTTCACCTCAATGGGGCTGAACCAACCACTTTGCTGTTCAATCCCTTGGCAAGTTGTCTGTTACAACCTGCCCTATTGCCTCACAAACTGGCTGGTTGCCTCATGCAACCAGCCCCTGGCCATACGAAGTGCCAGGTGGGACCCAGGACACACCTGGGTCTGGTCTCAGACTCGCATGGGGGGGGGGGGGGGGGTGTGACCAGCAGACATGCTGTCCCCCCCCTCTTTCTCTCAGATCCCTGGAGATGGAGGTCAAATCCCCCTACCAGGGGACCTGGGGGTTGATACCCTCAGTGCGTTGTCAATGGAAGTGGGCTGGGGGGTGGTCAAATCCCCTGAGCCCCGTTGCTCCTCCCCCTTGGTAAAGGTGGAGGGAGAGTGCCCCTGGCCTCTGTGTTGCTTTGATGGTGGAGAGATGGTCAGGTCCCCCCCACCACTGGTTGCTTTGTTGCAACCAGCCTTGTCATCCCCTGGGCAAGGGGGTGATGAAATCCCCCCTGCCCTGACCGACCACCTTGTTGCGGTCGGTTGCTGGCTGGTTCAACCCAGCCAGCCACCCCCTCCCCCTTGCAATGGTGAGCAAGGGGAGGGGGAGGGAGCCAGGGCCGCTGGCCCTTGCGCCCACGGCAGTGGCCGCCCTTTGCAACCGCCCGGGCCCGCACAGTGTTGCATTGCAAGGGATCCCTCGGCTGCCACGACAGCCCCGCGCAGGCCTTTGGGCCCCGCGTGGGCCAAACCAAGAGATACAAGCGGCTTTGAGCGGGCCGCGGCACAAGCAGCAGCCCCGCGTGGGCTGCAACAAGGGGGGCGGGCCCAATGGGCCACCCCAAGCCCAAAACCTGAGACAAACGTCCTTTGGCAAGCCAGCCCGTCTGGTCAAGTATTTCCAAAATAAAGCTTTGGCCCAATTATGCCCATGCAAACCCATCTGGCTGTATTTGACCATATCCCCCACTGGGCCTGTTAAGGCTCGTATACAAATGAGCCTGTTTCATGCCCATATGTGCATCCCATTTGGATTACACTTATACGTAGCACACGTGTAATTACATACGTATTTTAAAAAACCCCCTTAATCCAAAAGAGGTGAAATCTGCATGCTAGTCACCAAGCCTTGATGCTTATTCCTATCTAAAGCCTTAGTCAAGATATCTGCAATCATTCCTCCAGTGGGCATGTACCTCAAGACAATCTACTTGCAGTTAACTGCATTGCAAATATAGTTATAGTGAACATTCATATGTTTTGTTCTTGAATGGAACACTTGGTTTTGCGCCAATGCAATTGCACTCTGGTTATCAGAATACAAAAAGGCAAACCCTTGTGGTTTATGTGTATCCTCTAAGACTTTTCACATCCATTTTGCTTCCTGTGAAGCTGCTAAGTAAGCTCTATACTCAGCCTCTGTTGACAAAAGACTTATTGCCAATACCTTCTTGGACATCCATCACACCAGCTTCTTACCTAGGAAGAATAAAAAACCACTTATTGATTCCCTAGTGTTACCATCTGCCCAAATTGCATTGGAATAACCAACCAAATCAAAGTTTGCTGAATTTGTAAACAACAGTCCCAGACTGTGTGTTCCTTTAAGATACCTCATAACTGTCTTAAACGCTGACCAATGCCTCATGCTTGGCTTCTCTAAGTTTTGCAACAAGGAACCAATTGCAAAAGAAATATTGGGCCTTGTACACTGCCCCAAATAATTAAGTGATCCAATAGCTGACCTGTAGTCGTTCCCAGATTGAAAAAACTCCAGATACTCCTCATCTGTAGACTTCTCTAAACAAATTATTGACTGCATGGAAGTACCAAACTCCTTTGCATCCTCTAAGCCATATTTCTTAAGAAGAGCTTCTAGTAATGGCTCTGGTCTAACTTGATACCATTCTTGCTCTTACTGACTTTCATTCCTAGCACCTGTTGCGCCAGACCAAGATCTTTTATCTTGAATTCCTTTTTGAGTGTCTCCATGACTCTCTCTTTACCATTTCCAATAATGATAATTTCATCAAATCATACAAACAAAATTGCATCACAAGGGTCAGCCTCAGAAGTCTTGAAACCAATCTGTATCAGTTTCTCACTCATGGTATTATACCATGACCTAGCTGCTTGCTTCAATCCATAAAGGGATCTACACAGCTTGAGGACATATTCCCCTTTATCTGCTGAAGGAAAACTTCTAACACAGATTTTCTTCATGGTTTCTGGTTTAGTCTCTACAAACCATTCACAAAAACCATCAGGGATTGACATATAAACAGTCTCCTCCTCTCCAAGTTTTGCATTCAAGTATGCTGTTACAAAATCAGCTTGGCTTATTTCTCCTCCCAACTCCACTGCCAGAGCAATCATGTACCTGAAGGTTGACAGCCTTTCAGTTGGTGAGGAAGTTTCTTGGTAATTGATACCCTCTCTCTGCTTGAAGCCCTGTGCAAGCATCTAGCTTTAAATCTTTTAAAAACTCCATTTGTATCAAACTTCTTGTTTAACACCAATCTAGACCCCAAAATGGTCTTTCCTTTTGGAAAAGAATCCTGCTTAACCACTTCAAATACACTATTATTTTATAGATAATCAAATTCCTCAAAAATAGCACTCTTCCAGTTGGCTCTCTCATCAGAATTCACAGCTTGGCCAAAGCTATTTAGGCTTAGCCTGTTACCCATTTCTGAACTCAACTCCAGGACTTCATTGAGCATACACTGTTCCTGACATGTATCTTCCTCATATCCTGCAGCAGCATAATGGGACTTCCATTCCCCATACCTATCAACTGGTACTCTAACCCCACCACTCCTTCTAACTGGAGGTGGAGGCTCATCAGGTTCCAAATTAATGGACTCCCCTGAAGTGTGCACTGAAACCTCTGGTAGCATGTCTGCCATCTCTTCATCTTCTGGACCCACATGTTCCTCAGCCTTTGCTGGTGAAATAGGTGCTAATTCTATTTCTTTCTGTGACTTATTTACAACAAAATATTTACCCCTTTTGAGTGGAAAGGTAGTTTCATCAAATTTCACATCCCTACTACGGACAACCTTTCTTGTCCCTGGACAATAGATCCTATACAATTTACTTGTTAAATCATATCCTACAAGTGCCCCTGTTCTGGCTCTAGGGTCTAATTTTCTGACCATCTAATTATGGTGGAAACTATAATACACCAAGCAACCAATTTTTGTTAGGTGTGATGTTTTGGGGTACAACTTCCAAAACTGATAATGAGGACTCTTCCCATTAACACTTACAATATTATGCAACGGACAGACTGTACACATCAACCCAGCCCATGAGAAATTTGGTAGACCAGATTGAGACATAATAGTTCTGACCTTGTCAAGTAAAGTCCTATTCATTCTCTCAACTATTCCATTATTTTGTGGAGTACTTGCAGTAGTGAATATATGAATGATACCATAATCTTTCAATAGCCTCTCAAAATCTTTACTCACAAATTCACCACCTCCATCAGTGATAACCCTCTTGATCTCATTCATCATACCATTCTGTTTCCAGACTTTGAAGATTACAGAAACCTCCTCTGTGGTCTGATCCTTAGATTGAATTGGTTTAAACTAAAGATAATTAGTTGCAGTATCAACTAGATTGATGAAGTATCTTGCCCCACCAAGGAACTCCGGTGTGAATGGCCCTGCCAAATCAATGGAAAATTCCTCTCTAGGAACATCAGTGCAGTCTCTACTCTTTGAGAACACATTTCTAGTCTTAGCCCCCAAGTTACAACTCTCACAGTTTCTGTCCTTTACCTTATGGCCACTTCTATTGTGGGCAACTGTGCTAAAAGCTGAGATTTCGAACAAGCTTGCACACAGAAGCTTCTTCCAAACTTGTCCACTAAGAAAAGTTCTCCCATTCATATCAATAACAAACTTATCTTATTTAAGATAACACATCTGGAAACCTTTTTTCCACAACACTCCAAGGGACACAAGGTTATAAGGCAACTCTGGTACATAGAACACTTTCTCAAAAGAAATTTTGAAACCCAAGTGATTTTCAAGAATAACTTTTCCAATTCCTTTAATCTGAATTGTTCTTCCTTTCTGACCAATATTTACAACTCCATCATAATCAATAAGATTTGAAAATAAATCGGGTTCAAAGAACATTTGATCTGTACACCCAGAATCAATCAAAACAAGATAATCCTCCTTCAATCCTCCTAATAGGAAAGAAGTTTTATCAGTCACTGATAAGTTCTCATGTTGGAGGTTAAGATTACTCACTTTGTAATCAATCAAGTCAATTTCTTGATCCTCATCAATTTTGGCCTTCTTGTTTGGGCCTTCTTCCCCAATAACCATTTCCATTGGACCATCAAACGCCACCATTGTAACTTTTTCAGTTGGGAGATTGACCTCCTTGTCCTTCTCTTTTGACTTCTTCCTCTTCTTGCCCTTGTTGCAATCCTTAGCATAATGCCCCTTATTCTAACAATTCTAGCATAAGACCTTGGACAAATCCTTTTTTGCCTTCTTGCAAAATTTTCCAGTCTTTCCAACAAGGGCTGTCCCAGAACCCCCCTTCATCTTGAACTGAAGATCATCCTTTTCAATCCTTTTCAGCACATCCTCCTACCTACAAAGAGGATCAAAGTGAGAAATAATTCTGACTAAAGAATAAAACTCCTTTGGTAGCTTCTGAAGGATTAAGAGTGACAAACACTCAGGATCCATGTTAAGTCCTGATGACTTAAACATGGCTATGCTAGACCTAGCCTCTGCAACAAACTGTTTAGAATTCAAATATTTTAACTTAAACAGTTTATTAAAAGCTATACCCTTCTGGTAAACAGAATCACCAGCATACTTGGAATTAAGCAACTTCCAAAGGATGCTACCCCTCCTTCTCTCATCTTCCCTAAGAGTATTGGCAACCCATGTCACATGATTATGATCAAGATGCCTAAGGATTTTTAAATTTCTGACCCTCTCTCACTCACTCTCTCAGATCTGTAGTCTCTTATTTCATTGTTTTCATCTTTCTCATACCTTTCATTTCTTTCCAATCTCTTTTTTATCAATTTCCATTACTTCTTGTCTTCTTTGTAAAGCGCACTCGCGTGAAATGCCCTCTTTCATGCCCGCGTGCTATGTCCGCACTTACGGGTGTCACTCCTGCTCTTGCAATTGCCACGTCTCCAACAAAACAATCAACCGCTTGAGCCGCCTAAGACAATTGCCATTCCATTCAAGCTTCATCTCTCATTTCCATGACAAACCAACTTCAATCAATCAATCGGACAAATATCTGTCAACTCAATCAATCTAGTCAATCAATCCAAACAACTGTACAAGTCCCATCAACTCTTCAGTCCTAAATTTAACACCTATCAACATGCAATTGTTCATCCAACCACCACAAGCATCCAGTCAGATCATGGTAAGAACCTTACCTGGCTACTTGTTGATCAATGCAGGATAATATTATTCAACTCTCAGTTCCTCACTCCTTAATCAGTAATTCTGAACTGGCACTGCAACTCCTTCCCTGGCTGCTTCTCCAAGTCTCTCCCTCTTAATTTCTTCATAAAAGACTTGCTCGTCTCAGCCAGCTTTTTCTCTGTTTTTCACTTCTTTCCTGTTATCTCATGTATAGCTGTTCATCCTCATTCTTACAGTTGTCATCTCTTTCTGAAATTCAGCTTGGTCTTAGTTGTCAATCCAAATTCCCACACGGTTAAAAGCCTGCGCCTATTGAGACAATGGATCAACAGGGGACCTCATCAACACCAGGACCAGGGGGGGACTATACCAATTACAAATCCCTTGCAATCAAATCACTCATTGAATCTACCCTCTGCTAACTGCCAATAATTACAGCATGTGGAGGAAGAAATTCAAAAAACTATTCAAACTACAAGGAATATTCAATATTATGAATGCAAATGACTCAACCTGTCTTGATGAGGAAACAAATCAAGAATTTGTAGCTCACATCCTCGCCAAACTTGACACAAATGCCTACAACAACATTATTGACAACACCAACAAAGATAATGCTAAGCTGATTTGGATCTCAACCCAAGAACATTTTTCTTTATCCCAATCTGCAAATAGAGCTTGTGTGTTCAATGGCTTCCTGCATCTCTCAATCGACAGTAACATTGAAACATTTGTAACAATGGTAAAGATTTATCTCAAGAAAATGACCAAAGTTGGCATTGAACTTCCCTCAGACATCATTGCCTACCTTGTTTTATTCAATTTTCCCTCTTTGATGCAACACATGAAGTACCAAATCATGCACTCCACTACAGATATGAAATTCAATGTTGTTCTCAATCAACTGATACAACATAAAAACAAATCAATTGCAGAAGGAGAACAAGTCAAGCCTGTGAATTTTGCTCCATACAGAGGACCTTGATGTGAAAATGGCCAGCAAAACCCAGCAGTGACGTTGCATTCAGCAAGTTTGTGTTGGTTTGAATTTCCCAAGCTCAAACCCGCAAATTTCCTGAATCAAGGATCAAAGACAGTCAAGCCACAAGTCAAAGACAAAGCGCACTTTTATAGCTTTTTCTGCAGTCTCAGCTCAAACACATTAACTGACCCTGTCAATCAACAACATTTTATACTAGACTCAGGCTGCTCCAAACATATGATAGTCAATCAAGATTATTTCACTACCTTTGAGAAGAGAAATGGAAAAATACAAACTGGAAAAAAGGCTGCGGTTATTGCAATCAAGAGAAGTGGCAGTGCAGCTCTGGCCACCAAAGCAGCCAATCTGATCTTATCTAACGCTGCCTGGGTACCTGAGTCAACGGTCAATCTGATATTTTTGGGCGCGCTTATGAGTCAAGGAGCTAACCTCCAGGTTGACAGAAGCAATCTTCCCCACACCTTCAAACTCACCACCAAAGGTTCTCCATTATTATCTGGTTCTATCATCAACAACTTGTTTGTAATCGCCATGGCCAATGAGACAAGAAAATTCTTTTACTCCTGTGCGGAGTTATCTGCTATTCATCAATCTCTAGGCCATGCCAGTCTATCAAGAATGGAAAAGTTCCTCAACGTGAAACTCTCTGAATCACAGAGAAACTTGTTTGAATGCCTCAGTTGCAATAGAGCCAAAATAACCTGTGTGCTGTTCAACCGTAAACAGGAGAATGCTTAAAGTTGCTTCAAAAAGATCCACCTGGATCTCATTGGACCTAAAAACCCCACCTAAAAAGGCAGATACCATTACATTCTCACTCTCATAGACTCGCACTCTGGGTATATTGCCAGTTTTCCTCTCAGATTCAAAAGCAATACAGCGGATATCCTCATCTTTGTGATCAAAAATCAACACGAGAAATAGGGCCAATATCCCAGATAAGTTTGCTCTGACAGGGGTGGAGAATTTTTGAATTGGAAGCTCCAAAACTACTACAAGAACCACCACATCAACCAAATTATCAGTGAGGCTTACCATTCTCAGCACAACGGTCGCGTCGAAAGGGCAAACAGAACCATAATGGAAGCTGTTTGAGCAATCTTGTCAGACACAAGCATTCCTAAATCATGCTGGAACAAGTTTCTCAAAGAATGCTGCCTCATGTTGAACCAAATCCCAAACCTGAAAGGAGAGGACTCTCCCTGGAAGAAAATGCATCAAAATCAACTTCCAGAAAATTATTTCAAACCCATTGGCACAAGTCTGACCTATAGGATGAACAATGCCAACATAAACTCCAAACTTAGCAAAAAACGCACCCCCGGAGTGCTCCTGGGGTTCAATCTGTTGCTGCTCTCTTATAAGATTCTTACTTTGACCAGCAAGATTATCAACACCAAACATGTCAAGTTTAACAATCAAGAATTGACACCAATCCTCAGCGTAGATGTCCCCATCAGTACCCAACAGATTGTCTCTTTGAATGTAGACCAAACCCCCGGTTTGTCTCCACTTGATCCTCCAACTGCAGTCTATCTTTCTACAAACTAACCTACTCCTGTTATATAGGTTGAGTCAGAAAAAAATGACTTTAACAATCTCTCTGACTTGGACTTGGCAGTTGAAGAAAATCTTAGGCCAAATCTGAGAAATTGCAATGATTTGACCAAACCAGATTGGTATGGGTTCATCTCCAAGACAATTTCTTTGTCACTCACCAAAGCTGTGATCATTCAAGGTTGGAAAGAGTTGGAACTAAGGGAGTTCAAAACAATTGAGGACCAGGACGTCTGGGAGGAAGTCAATGAAAAGGTTGTCACTAATCCTCTCAACACCATTCCCATCTTCAAGATTAAGCACAATGCTCATGGTGAAGCGCCAATTCTCAAAACTAGATTTTGTGTGCAAAGGTTTAATCAGGGGTATGGACTGGACTATTTTGAGACCTACGCACCCACTGGGAAGGAGGCTTCTTTAAGAGCAGTACTGACTTAGGTAGCTGATAGGAACCTGGACATGCTTCAACTTGATGTGAAGGGGGCTTTTCTACACTCCAAACTCAACAAAAAGGTCTTCATTGAAACCCCTCTTGGTTGTGGGCAATATTCCAAATACTTGCCTCTCAAGAGATCACTGTACGGGTTGAAACAAGCACCAAGGAACTGGTACCAAATTCATCCATTCTGCCGGGGTTTTAACCCTCCACCATCCATTCTGGAGGGGTTTTAACCCTCCATCATCCATTCTGAACTGGTTTCAACTGTCCATCATCCATTCTGGAGGGGTTTTAACCGTCCATCATCCATTCTGGAAGGGTTTTAGCCCTCCATCATCCATTCTGGAGGGGTTTCAACCATCCAACATCCATTCTGGAGGGGTCTCAACCCTCCATCATCCATTCTGGAGGGGTTTGTAACCCTTCATCATCCATTATGAAGGGGTTTTAACCCTCCATCATCCATTTTGGAGGGGTTTTAATTCTCCATAATCTATTCTGGAGGGGTTTCAACCCTCCATCATCCATTTGCAAGGGGTTAACCCTCCATCACGCTCCATCATCAATTCTGGAGGGTTTTAACCCTCCATCACGCTCCATCATCAATTCTGGAGGGTTTTAACCCTCCATCACGCTCCATCATCAATTCTGGAGGGTTTTAACCCTCCTTTGTCCATTCTGGAGGGGTTTTGGCCCTCCATCATCCATTCTGGAGGGGTTTCAACCCTCCAAGATCCATTCTGGAGGGGTTTCAACCCTCCAAGATCCATTCTGGAGGGGTTTCAACCCTTCAAGATCCATTCTGGAGGGGTTTCAACCATCCAAGATCCATTCTGGAGGGGTTTCAACCCTCCAACATCCATTCTGGAGGGGTTTCAACCCTCCAACATCCATTCTGGAGGGGGTTCAACCCTCCATCATCCATTCTGAAGTGGGTTTAACCCTCCATCTTTTATTCTGTAGGGGTTTAAGCATTCATCATCCATTGTGGAGTAGGTTTAACCCTCCATCATCCATTCCGGAGGGGTTTAACCCTCCATCATCCTTTTGGAGGAGTTTTAACCCTCCATCATCTATTCTGGAGGGGTTTAAACCCTCCATCATCCATTCCAGAGGGGTTTAACCCTCCATCATCCTTTTGGAGGGGTTTAACCCTTGATCATCCTGTTGGAGGGGTTTTAAACTTCCATCAATAAGCTTCCATCATCAATTCTGGAGGTTTTTAACCCTTCATCATCCTTTCTGGAGGTTTTAACCCTCCATCATCCATCTGGAGTGTTTTAACCCTGCATCATCCATTGTGGAGGGGTTTTAACCTTACATCATTCATCCTGGAGGGGTTTTAACACTCCATCATCCATTCTGGAGGGGTTTCAACCCTTCATTGTCCATCCTGAAGTGGTTTTAATCTTCCAAATACTTGCCTCTCAAGAGATAACTGTATGGTTTGAAACAAGCACCAAGGAACTGGTACCAAATTCATCCATTCTGTAGGCGTTTTAACCCTCCATCATCCATTCTGGAGTGGTTTCAACCCTAAATCATTCATCCTGGAGGGGTTTTAACCCTCCATCATCCATTCTGGAGGGGTTGGAACCCTTCATCATCCATTATGGAGGGGTTTCAACCCTTTATCCTGCATTCTGAAGTGTTTTTAACCCTCCATCATCCATTCTGGAGGGCTTTTAACCATCCATCATCCATTATGGGGTGGTTTTAACCCTCCATCATCCATTCTGGAGGGGTTTAACCTCCCATCATCCTTGCTGGAGGGGTTTAACCTCCCATCATCCTTGCTGGAGGGGTTTCAAGCTTCCATCATCAATTCTGGAGATTTTAAGCCCTCCATCATCCATTCTGGAGGCTTTTAACCCTCCATCATCCATTCTGGAAGGGTTTTAACCCTCCATCATCATTCTGGAGGAGGGGTTTTAACCCTTGATCATCAATTCTGGAGGGGTTTTAACCCTCCATCATCCATTCTGGAGGGGTTTTAACCCTCCATCATCTATTCTGGAGGGGTTATAACCCTCCACCATGCATTCTAAAGGGGCTTTAACCCTCCATCATCCATTTTGAAGTGGTTTTAATCCTCCATCATTGAATCTGGAGCGGTTTAAACCCTCCATCATTCATTCTGGAGGGTTTTTAACCGTCCATCATCCATTCTGGAGGGGATTTAACCATCCATCATCCATTGGAAAGTAATTTTAACCCATTCCACATCCATTGAGAAGGGGTTTAACCCTCCATCATCCATTCTGGAGGGGTTTTAACCTTCCATCATCCATCCTAGTGTGGTTTTAACCCTCCATCATTCATTCTGGAGGGGTTTTAACCCTCCATTATCCATTCTGCAGGGGTTTTAACCCTCCACCATCCATTCTGGAGGGGTTTCAACCCTCCATCATCCATTCTGGAGTGGTTTCAACCCTCCATCATCCATTCTGGAGTGGTTTCAACCCTCCATGATCCATTTTTGAGAGGTTTTAACCCTCCATCATCCAATCTGGAGGGGTTTTAGCCCTCCATCATCCATTCTGGGGGGTTTTAACACTCCATCATCCATTCTGGAGGGATTTTAACACTCCATCATCCATTCTGGACAGGTTTTTACCCTCCATCATCTATTTTGGAGGGGTTTTAACCCCCCATCATCCATTCTGGAGGGGTTTCAACCCTTCAACATCCATTCTGGAGGGGTTTTAACCATCCATCATCCATTCTGGAGGGCTTTTAGCCATCCATCATCCATTGTGGAGTGGCTTTTTAACCCTCCATCATCCAATCTGGAGGGGCTTTAGCCCTCCATCATCCATTCTGGGGGCATTTTAACCCTCCATCATCCATTCTGGAGGGGTTATAACCCTCCACCATCCAATCTGGAGGGTTTTGGCCCTCCATCATCCATTCTGGAGGGTTTTCAACCCTCCATCATCCATTCTGGAGGGTTTTCAACCCTCCATCATCCATTCTGGAGGGGTTTTAACCCTCCATCATCCATTCTAGAGGGGTTTTAGCCCTCCATCATCCATTCTGGAGGGTTTTCAACCCTCCATCATCCATTCTGGAGGGTTTTCAACCCTCCATCATCCATTCTGGAGGGTTTTCAACCCTCCATCATCCATTCTGGAGGGTTTTCAACCCTCCATCATCCATTCTGGAGGGTTTTCAACCCTCCATCATCCATTCTGGAGGGTTTTCAACCCTCCATCATCCATTCTGGAGGGTTTTCAACCCTCCATCATCCATTCTGGAGGGTTTTCAACCCTCCATCATCCATTCTGGAGGGTTTTCAACCCTCCATCATCCATTCTGGAGGGTTTTCAACCCTCCATCATCCATTCTGGAGGGTTTTCAACCCTCCATCATCCATTCTGGAGGGTTTTCAACCCTCCATCATCCATTCTGGAGGGTTTTCAACCCTCCATCATCCATTCTGGAGGGTTTTCAACCCTCCATCATCCATTCTGGAGGGTTTTCAACCCTCCATCATCCATTCTGGAGGGTTTTCAACGCTCCATCATCCATTCTGGAGGGTTTTCAACGCTCCATCATCCATTCTGGAGGGTTTTCAACCCTCCATCATCCATTCTGGAGGGTTTTCAACCCTCCATCATCCATTCTGGAGGGTTTTCAACCCTCCATCATCCATTCTGGAGGGTTTTCAACCCTCCATCATCCATTCTGGAGGGTTTTCAACCCTCCATCATCCATTCTGGAGGGTTTTCAACCCTCCATCATCCATTCTGGAGGGTTTTCAACCCTCCATCATCCATTCTGGAGGGTTTTCAACCCTCCATCATCCATTCTGGAGGGTTTTCAACCCTCCATCATCCATTCTGGAGGGTTTTCAACCCTCCATCATCCATTCTGGAGGGTTTTCAACCCTCCATCATCCATTCTGGAGGGTTTTCAACCCTCCATCATCCATTCTGGAGGGTTTTCAACCCTCCATCATCCATTCTGGAGGGTTTTCAACCCTCCATCATCCATTCTGGAGGGTTTTCAACCCTCCATCATCCATTCTGGAGGGTTTTCAACCCTCCATCATCCATTCTGGAGGGTTTTCAACCCTCCATCATCCATTCTGGAGGGTTTTCAACCCTCCATCATCCATTCTGGAGGGTTTTCAACCCTCCATCATCCATTCTGGAGGGTTTTCAACCCTCCATCATCCATTCTGGAGGGTTTTCAACCCTCCATCATCCATTCTGGAGGGTTTTCAACCCTCCATCATCCATTCTGGAGGGTTTTCAACCCTCCATCATCCATTCTGGAGGGTTTTCAACCCTCCATCATCCATTCTGGAGGGTTTTCAACCCTCCATCATCCATTCTGGAGGGTTTTCAACCCTCCATCATCCATTCTGGAGGGTTTTCAACCCTCCATCATCCATTCTGGAGGGTTTTCAACCCTCCATCATCCATTCTGGAGGGTTTTCAACCCTCCATCATCCATTCTGGAGGGTTTTCAACCCTCCATCATCCATTCTGGAGGGTTTTCAACCCTCCATCATCCATTCTGGAGGGTTTTCAACCCTCCATCATCCATTCTGGAGGGTTTTCAACCCTCCATCATCCATTCTGGAGGGTTTTCAACCCTCCATCATCCATTCTGGAGGGTTTTCAACCCTCCATCATCCATTCTGGAGGGTTTTCAACCCTCCATCATCCATTCTGGAGGGTTTTCAACCCTCCATCATCCATTCTGGAGGGTTTTCAACCCTCCATCATCCATTCTGGAGGGTTTTCAACCCTCCATCATCCATTCTGGAGGGTTTTCAACCCTCCATCATCCATTCTGGAGGGTTTTCAACCCTCCATCATCCATTCTGGAGGGTTTTCAACCCTCCATCATCCATTCTGGAGGGTTTTCAACCCTCCATCATCCATTCTGGAGGGTTTTCAACCCTCCATCATCCATTCTGGAGGGTTTTCAACCCTCCATCATCCATTCTGGAGGGTTTTCAACCCTCCATCATCCATTCTGGAGGGTTTTCAACCCTCCATCATCCATTCTGGAGGGTTTTCAACCCTCCATCATCCATTCTGGAGGGTTTTCAACCCTCCATCATCCATTCTGGAGGGTTTTCAACCCTCCATCATCCATTCTGGAGGGTTTTCAACCCTCCATCATCCATTCTGGAGGGTTTTCAACCCTCCATCATCCATTCTGGAGGGTTTTCAACCCTCCATCATCCATTCTGGAGGGTTTTCAACCCTCCATCATCCATTCTGGAGGGTTTTCAACCCTCCATCATCCATTCTGGAGGGTTTTCAACCCTCCATCATCCATTCTGGAGGGTTTTCAACCCTCCATCATCCATTCTGGAGGGTTTTCAACCCTCCATCATCCATTCTGGAGGGTTTTCAACCCTCCATCATCCATTCTGGAGGGTTTTCAACCCTCCATCATCCATTCTGGAGGGTTTTCAACCCTCCATCATCCATTCTGGAGGGTTTTCAACCCTCCATCATCCATTCTGGAGGGTTTTCAACCCTCCATCATCCATTCTGGAGGGTTTTCAACCCTCCATCATCCATTCTGGAGGGTTTTCAACCCTCCATCATCCATTCTGGAGGGTTTTCAACCCTCCATCATCCATTCTGGAGGGTTTTCAACCCTCCATCATCCATTCTGGAGGGTTTTCAACCCTCCATCATCCATTCTGGAGGGTTTTCAACCCTCCATCATCCATTCTGGAGGGTTTTCAACCCTCCATCATCCATTCTGGAGGGTTTTCAACCCTCCATCATCCATTCTGGAGGGTTTTCAACCCTCCATCATCCATTCTGGAGGGTTTTCAACCCTCCATCATCCATTCTGGAGGGTTTTCAACCCTCCATCATCCATTCTGGAGGGTTTTCAACCCTCCATCATCCATTCTGGAGGGTTTTCAACCCTCCATCATCCATTCTGGAGGGTTTTCAACCCTCCATCATCCATTCTGGAGGGTTTTCAACCCTCCATCATCCATTCTGGAGGGTTTTCAACCCTCCATCATCCATTCTGGAGGGTTTTCAACCCTCCATCATCCATTCTGGAGGGTTTTCAACCCTCCATCATCCATTCTGGAGGGTTTTCAACCCTCCATCATCCATTCTGGAGGGTTTTCAACCCTCCATCATCCATTCTGGAGGGTTTTCAACCCTCCATCATCCATTCTGGAGGGTTTTCAACCCTCCATCATCCATTCTGGAGGGTTTTCAACCCTCCATCATCCATTCTGGAGGGTTTTCAACCCTCCATCATCCATTCTGGAGGGTTTTCAACCCTCCATCATCCATTCTGGAGGGTTTTCAACCCTCCATCATCCATTCTGGAGGGTTTTCAACCCTCCATCATCCATTCTGGAGGGTTTTCAACCCTCCATCATCCATTCTGGAGGGTTTTCAACCCTCCATCATCCATTCTGGAGGGTTTTCAACCCTCCATCATCCATTCTGGAGGGTTTTCAACCCTCCATCATCCATTCTGGAGGGTTTTCAACCCTCCATCATCCATTCTGGAGGGTTTTCAACCCTCCATCATCCATTCTGGAGGGTTTTCAACCCTCCATCATCCATTCTGGAGGGTTTTCAACCCTCCATCATCCATTCTGGAGGGTTTTCAACCCTCCATCATCCATTCTGGAGGGTTTTCAACCCTCCATCATCCATTCTGGAGGGTTTTCAACCCTCCATCATCCATTCTGGAGGGTTTTCAACCCTCCATCATCCATTCTGGAGGGTTTTCAACCCTCCATCATCCATTCTGGAGGGTTTTCAACCCTCCATCATCCATTCTGGAGGGTTTTCAACCCTCCATCATCCATTCTGGAGGGTTTTCAACCCTCCATCATCCATTCTGGAGGGTTTTCAACCCTCCATCATCCATTCTGGAGGGTTTTCAACCCTCCATCATCCATTCTGGAGGGTTTTCAACCCTCCATCATCCATTCTGGAGGGTTTTCAACCCTCCATCATCCATTCTGGAGGGTTTTCAACCCTCCATCATCCATTCTGGAGGGTTTTCAACCCTCCATCATCCATTCTGGAGGGTTTTCAACCCTCCATCATCCATTCTGGAGGGTTTTCAACCCTCCATCATCCATTCTGGAGGGTTTTCAACCCTCCATCATCCATTCTGGAGGGTTTTCAACCCTCCATCATCCATTCTGGAGGGTTTTCAACCCTCCATCATCCATTCTGGAGGGTTTTCAACCCTCCATCATCCATTCTGGAGGGTTTTCAACCCTCCATCATCCATTCTGGAGGGTTTTCAACCCTCCATCATCCATTCTGGAGGGTTTTCAACCCTCCATCATCCATTCTGGAGGGTTTTCAACCCTCCATCATCCATTCTGGAGGGTTTTCAACCCTCCATCATCCATTCTGGAGGGTTTTCAACCCTCCATCATCCATTCTGGAGGGTTTTCAACCCTCCATCATCCATTCTGGAGGGTTTTCAACCCTCCATCATCCATTCTGGAGGGTTTTCAACCCTCCATCATCCATTCTGGAGGGTTTTCAACCCTCCATCATCCATTCTGGAGGGTTTTCAACCCTCCATCATCCATTCTGGAGGGTTTTCAACCCTCCATCATCCATTCTGGAGGGTTTTCAACCCTCCATCATCCATTCTGGAGGGTTTTCAACCCTCCATCATCCATTCTGGAGGGTTTTCAACCCTCCATCATCCATTCTGGAGGGTTTTCAACCCTCCATCATCCATTCTGGAGGGTTTTCAACCCTCCATCATCCATTCTGGAGGGTTTTCAACCCTCCATCATCCATTCTGGAGGGTTTTCAACCCTCCATCATCCATTCTGGAGGGTTTTCAACCCTCCATCATCCATTCTGGAGGGTTTTCAACCCTCCATCATCCATTCTGGAGGGTTTTCAACCCTCCATCATCCATTCTGGAGGGTTTTCAACCCTCCATCATCCATTCTGGAGGGTTTTCAACCCTCCATCATCCATTCTGGAGGGTTTTCAACCCTCCATCATCCATTCTGGAGGGTTTTCAACCCTCCATCATCCATTCTGGAGGGTTTTCAACCCTCCATCATCCATTCTGGAGGGTTTTCAACCCTTGAAGAATTAAGAGAATGAAACTAAGAGAAGTTCATTTCAGCATGTGGAGGATAAAGGAATCATGAACATAACACAAGTAGGAAAAGAGCGTGAAATGAATGGAGAACATGAAGTGATTGAAAATACCTAAGAGACTCAGTGACCGCATGTTCAGGTGAAAGAGTATGGAGAGAGATTTGAAGATTGAGAAAGGAAGGAAAGGTTCGAGCACAAGTGTGAAGAGAGCAGAAGCAGAATGTTTAGAAAGAGTAGGAATAAGCAGGCTGAGTGAGGAAGGAGCGCCTGAGAGTTGAGGATTTAGGTCGAGAGTGGTGGACAGGGAGATGATGATGAGAGGGGTGGTTCAGGGTCGGTTGTCGAGGAGGTCGTGGTCCAGCTGAGAAGTCGACGGTGATTGTCTGGAGAGATCCAAGAGGGGAGTGTTGCGTGCAAGTAGAACAGTCACATGAGGGTCACGAGTAACAGCGCGCGCTTGAGGTCGAGAATTGTGAGGAGTAGGCGGATGGAAAGAAGGATTAAAAGGAAATGAGAGAACAAAGAAAATAAATAAAAGAAGAAACAGGGTAAGACGAAAAGAAACAAAGAAACAGTAGGAGAGTAGCATGGAGGCAGTCAAGTGAGAAATTCCAACAGCCCCACTTGCTCTTAAGCGTCAGATTGAGAGCAGAGAAGGTTGACAGCTTTGCAAGATCGAGTGATGGCGGTACGACCGACAGCTTTAGTGAGGAAATCAGCTATCATACTCAGTGAGGGAGTGAACCGCAGGGCGATGGTGCCAGCAGCTATGGCTTCTCGTATGAAGTGGAGCCTCAGATCCATGTGTTTGGTTCGGAAGCCAGAGTGATTCAGTTCGTTGTTGGCCAAGTCAATAGCCCCCTTGTTGTCGTTGAGCAGAATGGAGGTCGAGTTTTCTTGACCAAAGAAGTTGGCGAGGAGAGTTCGCAACCATGTGATTTCCTTGGTGACATCCGATAGGGATTTATACTCGGCTTCCGTGGTTGAGAGCGAGACAGTTGGTTGCTTTTTCGAGCGCCAGGAGATGAGGTGAGAATTCCAGAATACGCAGTTTCCGGAGTATGAACGGCGAGAGAAAGGACAATTTGCCCAGTCTGCGTCGGCGTATGCGACGATTGGGGATAATGGCGATGAGGACTTGTGGAAGGTAAGAGCGTACCCAACGGTGCCTTTTAAGTACCGAAACACTTGCTTTGCGGCTTCATAGTGCTTGAGACCGGGATTTTCGAGAAATTGAGACAGGGAGCTGACGGCGAACGTGATATCAGGGCGCGTAGTGCAGCTGATGAAGTTTAGCGCCCCCACGACCGAGCGAAAGTTGATGTTCAAGGCCTTGAAGGCATCAATGTCAGATATTGAGGCTGGAACTAGAGTCGACTTAGGGTTAAGAGGGGTTTTATACGGATGATCGTCGCATAGGTCAAATTCCTTCAGGCATTGCTCGATATAGTGGCTTTGGTCAAGAGAGACGCAGGTAGGGGTGACGGATACCTTCATTCCCAAAAGTAATTTGGCCTCTCCCAGGTCTTTGCAAGGGAATTGACGGGAGAGAAGATCAATGAAAGTCTTGGGGTTTTTGCTAAAGACAGCTATGTCGTCCACGTGCACAAAGAGCCAGGTGTCGGCGGACCAGAATACGCACGGCTCGGCCGCGCAACGCCTGAACCCAACGGACAAGAGCCAAGCTGAGAGAGTGGCATGCCAAGCTTGAGGAGCCTGCTTCAGGCCGTAGAGAGCCTTTTTCAGGTGGAGACATTTCCCTTAGGGTAATCGGAGTCCAGAAGGAGGGTTGATATAGATAAGATCTTCAAGCGGAGCATTTAGGAAGGCAGATTTGACGTCGACTTGGTGAAATAGTAGGTTGTTTTGCACTGCAAAGGAGATAAGCAGCCGAAGAGAGTTAAGACGCCCCGTTGGGGCATAGGTAGAACGGAAATTTACTCCCTCAATCTGCCGAAATCCTTGCACGCATAGACGAGCCTTATATTCCACATCTTGATTTTTTTCATTTTTCTTTACTTTGAATACCCACGTGAAATCAAGAGGTTTTACCCCCTTGGGAGTGTCGACCATGATCCAGACTTGATGGTTGTCCATGTTCTTGAATTCCTTGTTGATCGCCTCCATCCATTTGAGGAAATCAGGAGATCGGAGAGCTTCTCCATAGGAGGTCGGGATTCGTTCAAGGGAGGTGTGGAAGACATGGTATTGAGGAGTTATATCTGGTGGTGACTCAATTGGTAGTGTCAGGAAGACAACTGGACGACGGCTGTGATGTATGATGTTTGCCGGGTCTACTTCTTTAAGAATGCGTTGGGTCTTAGGGATAGTGGATGTAGGGGAGTGAGTTACAGACGGAGTGTTAGCAGGGATGGGCTCGGGAGAGGCAGGAGCAGCAGCAGTGGTAGAAATAGGAGAGAGAGCAGGCGATGTAGAGGGGAGTGACGAAAAAAAAGAATCAGAGGGAGAGAAGGAAGAAGAGGAGGAATCAAGACCGGGGAAGGAGTGTTCAACAAAACGAACGTGTTTCATAGAGTACACTTTCTTGGAGGAGATGTTGAGGACTTTGAATGTGGAGAAATTGTTCAGGTATCCCAGTAGAAGACAGGGTAGGCCCCTCTCGCTGAACTTTGAGGTTTGGAAGGATTCCGGAATAAGATAGTAACCAAGGCAACCGAAAGGTCTGAGTCGGGAATAGTCAAAATCTTTCTTGTTCCATATCTTGAAGGGAGTGTCGAAGCCGTTTGATCTGCAAGGGAGGCAGTTAGTGAGATCGCAGGCAGTTTTGACTGCTTCGGGCCAGTAGCTGAGTGGAAGTTTGGATTGCACGAGGAGACAGCGCGCTTTATCAATCAGAGTGCGATTGCTTCTCTCGGAGATGCCATTGTTTTGAGGGGTGTACGGAGGAGAGAAGTTGTGTGTGATACCTCTTTCGTGACAGAAGTTTTGGAAATTCTTATTTTGGAACTCCGAACCGTTATCCGAGATGATTCTCTTGAGCGTTACTTGGAGTTGATTTTCCGCCTCGGTTACCAGGTCTTTGAAGGAGTCAAAGGTCTCGTCCTTTGACCTGAGAAATTTCACTAGTTTATAGGAGGAAAATTGATCGGTGACGGATAGGAAATACCGAGTTCCTTTCTGGGAAGGCGTTGCAATCGGACCGACTAAGTCCAGGTGTAGTGTTTCGAGAGGTCGGGATACAGGAGAGAAACTGCTGAGGAAGGGTAATCGATTCATCTTGCATCTGAGACACACATCGCAGTTGGAGCAGGGAGGAGAGTTAGGAAACAGTCGTGCCTGGTATTGATAGCTGGGGTGTCCCAGACGTAAGTGCCAAAGAGACAAGTTGGTCTCAGAGTGGGTGATCAGACATTCTGGAGTGGAGGGTTTTTGTGGAGATATTGAGGCATTTGTAACCTCCAGGAGATTATTGGACATCGTTCCGATGAGGGTTAGAGAGGAATTTTGGAATGAGGCTGAGAATCCACTGAATCCGACACGACGAATAATTACGCCCGAACGCAGAAGTTTAGGGAGTGACAGAAGGCACCTGGAGATGGAGGGAATGAGCAGGACATCGTCGAGGACTGTTTCAGATCCATCATTTAGAGTGAGAACGGCCTTTCCGATGCCTTCTGCTTTCAAACCTTGGTCTGGATTTCCAGTGCCTACTGAGATATTGACGGGCTTAAGATCATAGAGGTAATTTGGGTCGTTGATGATGTGGTGGGACGCTCCGGAGTCCAGGACTATGTTTTTGCGGTTATCCGATGCGGTGAGATAGAGTTCGGCCAGAAAGTGGGTGGATGGTTCTCCGGAGGGGGGGTTTGACGGAGTCAGAGCTGAGACAGCCTTGGAGGTTTGTTGGAGGTTAACTTGAGGTTTTTTGTTGTAGAATTGGTCTCGTAGGTGCGGATAGAGACGGAAGCATCGGTTTTCTGGGTGATTAGCGAGAGGATTGTGATAACCTGGTCTACAGGGATGCTCGGGAAGTGAGGGTCCAGAGCGATTGCGAGAGATTTGGGAGGTTTTTGGTACACCGGGAGCCTTGAATAGGGCAGTTCCAGAGGATGGCATGGAGGATGTTGTGTTTTTTCTGGACTGTTCAAGATGGACGATCTCGTGTAGTTTGTTGAGAACTAGGGATGGGTTGGAAGTGATGTCGTCGTTCAGAAGGATGGTATCCACTACGTGCCAGAGCTCGGGTGGAAGTTTAGCTAGGATCGAGTAGCTCATGATGTCATCGGGAATGCTAAGGTTTACAACGGCAAGTTCATTGGCGATCTTCTTGCATTCGGTGAGGTAATTATCTAGGTCTCCAGGATACTCGAGTCGCATGAATCTGACCCATACTCTTCCTTTGTTATTAGCGGATTGGCTTCCGAAGCGGTTAAGTACGGCCTTCCAAAGCTCGTGTGGGTTGGCTGAGTTGGATGGGGTGACTATAGAGTCGAAGGCGATGGTTCCCAGATGTTGGAGAATTAGATCGGCGGCGTCATTTATCCTCTGGGTTTGAGTTGGAGTAAGGTTATCAGGAGGAGGGTCGGTACAGTACGAGAGAAGTTTCTTCTTTCTGAGATAAGACTGAATGCGAATTGACCATTGAATGTAATTGGATTCGTTGAGTCTGGGAATGCCTCGAGTTTTCTGATCCTCTTCCGAATCGGACATGATTGAGATCGCTGAGTCTCTTAGTGACGTGAAGAGAGGTTGGTTTAATGGGACTGTAAATCTGAAGAATTAAGAGAATGAAACTAAGAGAAGTTCATTTCAGCATGTGGAGGATAAAGGAATCATGAACATAACACAAGTAGGAAAAGAGCGTGAAATGAATGGAGAACATGAAGTGATTGAAAATACCTAAGAGACTCAGTGACCGCGTGTTCAGGTGAAAGAGTATGGAGAGAGATTTGAAGATTGAGAAAGGAAGGAAAGGTTTGAGCACAAGTGTGAAGAGAGCAGAAGCAGAATGTTTAGAAAGAGTAGGAATAAGCAGGCTGAGTGAGGAAGGAGCGCCTGAGAGTTGAGGATTTAGGTCGAGAGTGGTGGACAGGGAGATGATGATGAGAGGGGTGGTTCAGGGTCGGTTGTCGAGGAGGTCGTGGTCCAGCTGAGAAGTCAACGGTGATTGTCTGGAGAGATCCAAGAGGGGAGTGTTGCGTGCAAGTAGAACAGTCACATGAGGGTCACGAGTAACAGCGCGCGCTTGAGGTCGAGAATTGTGAGGAGTAGGCGGATGGAAAGAAGGATTAAAAGGAAATGAGAGAACAAAGAAAATAAATAAAAGAAGAAACAGGGTAAGACGAAAAGAAACAAAGAAACAGTAGGAGAGTAGCATGGAGGCAGTCAAGTGAGAAATTCCAACAACCCTCCATCATCCATTCTGGAGGGTTTTCAACCCTCCATCATCCATTCTGGAGGGTTTTCAACCCTCCATCATCCATTCTGGAGGGTTTTCAACCCTCCATCATCCATTCTGGAGGGTTTTCAACCCTCCATCATCCATTCTGGAGGGTTTTCAACCCTCCATCATCCATTCTGGAGGGTTTTCAACCCTCCATCATCCATTCTGGAGGGTTTTCAACCCTCCATCATCCATTCTGGAGGGTTTTCAACCCTCCATCATCCATTCTGGAGGGTTTTCAACCCTCCATCATCCATTCTGGAGGGTTTTCAACCCTCCATCATCCATTCTGGAGGGTTTTCAACCCTCCATCATCCATTCTGGAGGGTTTTCAACCCTCCATCATCCATTCTGGAGGGTTTTCAACCCTCCATCATCCATTCTGGAGGGTTTTCAACCCTCCATCATCCATTCTGGAGGGTTTTCAACCCTCCATCATCCATTCTGGAGGGTTTTCAACCCTCCATCATCCATTCTGGAGGGTTTTCAACCCTCCATCATCCATTCTGGAGGGTTTTCAACCCTCCATCATCCATTCTGGAGGGTTTTCAACCCTCCATCATCCATTCTGGAGGGTTTTCAACCCTCCATCATCCATTCTGGAGGGTTTTCAACCCTCCATCATCCATTCTGGAGGGTTTTCAACCCTCCATCATCCATTCTGGAGGGTTTTCAACCCTCCATCATCCATTCTGGAGGGTTTTCAACCCTCCATCATCCATTCTGGAGGGTTTTCAACCCTCCATCATCCATTCTGGAGGGTTTTCAACCCTCCATCATCCATTCTGGAGGGTTTTCAACCCTCCATCATCCATTCTGGAGGGTTTTCAACCCTCCATCATCCATTCTGGAGGGTTTTCAACCCTCCATCATCCATTCTGGAGGGTTTTCAACCCTCCATCATCCATTCTGGAGGGTTTTCAACCCTCCATCATCCATTCTGGAGGGTTTTCAACCCTCCATCATCCATTCTGGAGGGTTTTCAACCCTCCATCATCCATTCTGGAGGGTTTTCAACCCTCCATCATCCATTCTGGAGGGTTTTCAACCCTCCATCATCCATTCTGGAGGGTTTTCAACCCTCCATCATCCATTCTGGAGGGTTTTCAACCCTCCATCATCCATTCTGGAGGGTTTTCAACCCTCCATCATCCATTCTGGAGGGTTTTCAACCCTCCATCATCCATTCTGGAGGGTTTTCAACCCTCCATCATCCATTCTGGAGGGTTTTCAACCCTCCATCATCCATTCTGGAGGGTTTTCAACCCTCCATCATCCATTCTGGAGGGTTTTCAACCCTCCATCATCCATTCTGGAGGGTTTTCAACCCTCCATCATCCATTCTGGAGGGTTTTCAACCCTCCATCATCCATTCTGGAGGGTTTTCAACCCTCCATCATCCATTCTGGAGGGTTTTCAACCCTCCGTCATCCATTCTGGAGGGTTTTCAACCCTCCATCATCCATTCTGGAGGGTTTTCAACCCTCCATCATCCATTCTGGAGGGTTTTCAACCCTCCATCATCCATTCTGGAGGGTTTTCAACCCTCCATCATCCATTCTGGAGGGTTTTCAACCCTCCATCATCCATTCTTGAGGGTTTTCAACCCTCCATCATCCATTCTGGAGGGTTTTCAACCCTCCATCATCCATTCTGGAGGGTTTTCAACCCTCCATCATCCATTCTTGAGGGTTTTCAACCCTCCATCATCCATTCTGGAGGGTTTTCAACCCTCCATCATCCATTCTGGAGGGTTTTCAACCCTCCATCATCCATTCTGGAGGGTTTTCAACCCTCCATCATCCATTCTGGAGGGTTTTCAACCCTCCATCATCCATTCTGGAGGGTTTTCAACCCTCCATCATCCATTCTGGAGGGTTTTCAACCCTCTATCATCCATTCTGGAGGGTTTTCAACCCTCCATCATCCATTCTGGAGGGGTTTAATCCCCCATCATCCTTTCTGGAGGGGTTTTAAGGTTCCATCATCAATTCTGGAGACTTTTAACCCTGCATTCTTCATAACCAAGAGATTTAGTAATGACTTCAAATCTGCAATTCCCATCTCCAATTGGATCCCAAACCTCACCCAAGAACTTATGGAATTTCTTGGGTATTTGATTGAGGTATTTCATTTTTTGTTCCTATTGTTAAAACTAAATTAGTATTCATTTCTTTAATTGTATCAATGAAATGAAAACTCACCAAAGATGAGCTTCTGGTTGAGCTTTGCTGCATGTTCTCTTCCTCTGAAGAGGATTCTGATTCCAAATTAATTGATCCCAATTCACTTTCAGTCTCTTCCTCTGAAGTATTGCACTCAGATTCAGATTCTGCCAACTTTGACTAAAAATTAACCATTAGTTAGTAACTAAGTTCATTAAACCCAAAAAATGAATATATCTCAAAAGAAAAGACTTACAATTGTTAGTATTTTCTTGTTTGGAGCCCTTCTAGTTCTTTTTTTTCCCTTGAGTTTTTTGTCAACAAGCTCAAACGGAGATGTTTCTTGCCATGTATTTGTCAATTTTGGCCTGCCCTACTTGATTGTAAGACTTTAGGTTGAAGTCTTGGCTTGGATCAATATTTCCTAATCTTCTGAATGATATACTTCAAAAGGCCGCTTTGCTCATGATCTGGAGATTCCAGAATCATTGCATTGACTTTTCCACCTAACTGAGTAATGCTTAGCATTTCATCAACATTGCACTGAAAAAATTCAAAAGGATCAACCACTAGTGAATTAGGTAATCCAAAAAGTATTAAGCACATAGTGATTTGAACAATCCAACTTGAACAATCCAACTTAAGCCAACTTACAGAATTAGAACTGCAAGGGTCATAGTCCAACCTCCACTGAAGATGAACATCTTCAGGTACCATGGATCCTCTGAATGCTAGACGGTCACCTATTTGGTGGGAACAGGGCAAACCCATAGTCTTGAAATATGACTTGGTGCAGACTTTGCCATCATGATCATGTTTGAACTTCTTGAATCGTTCTGTAACAGGATGGATTGCCTCTAAAGACAATTTCTAACCCAATTGTAACAGTTCAGGGGGAAGAACTGTCCCTAACTTCATTCCAGAGTTATAAAGTGATGCATGAACTGAATTAATTTGATTCAAGACTTTTCCCTCAAGTATTTTCCGAAAATCCAACAGGTTTTCCAAAGAGTTTGCAAGGAATTGTTTGGAAGTTGCATGGGCCCCTTCAACCTGAGAAGTTTTTCTTTTTCCAAAATCAGGGTTTATACAAGTCCACACTGTTACAAACGTCTCTTTGATAGGGAAAATTTTATTTTCCATATAATTGAGTAAATCCTCATAGTCTTTCAAGAAACACTATAAAAGTCAAAAGGTCAGAAGACAAAACTAGGAAGAATAAGAAGAAGTGATTTGGACCTACTCTGAGTTCCGCATCATTGACCTCCGCCTCCTCCTTGGTCTTTGAGGCCCCATACTTTGCCCACAGATTCATAAAGCTTTTCCATCCTTCAAAGTCCTTAACAAAGCGCAATTTACAGTTTTCTTGTATTTTTTTAGACAAGTGCCAAGTGCAACATTGTCTTGATGACTCTGGGAAACAAGTTTCAATTGCACAAATCAGAGCTTTTTCCCTGTTTGTCACAATGACTTTTGTAAGTCTCTCAGGATCATAAGCCAACTCCTTTAATGCATTTACAGACCAACTGTAGAACTAAAACGTTGCTTTTCTTATAAAAACAAGAGCTTTTGTGAAAGTTTTTTGATTGGCTGTCATTCCTACAACATGCAATAGTGGGTTTTTGTACTTATTTGTTTTATAAGTACAATCCAAAATAGCAATATGATGGAATTGTTTTGAAAGCTTTACTGCCTCTGGATTTGCTAAGTACAGGGCCTCCAAGTGACACTCTCCACTGAACTTCAACTTGTTTCTTCAAGCTGTTCATAGATTACCTCCATAACACTTATTCCCTTTAGTTCTGCAAGTTTTACTTTCTGCTTATTGTTATAGCTTGTTTGGTCATCAACATAATCCTGCCCATCAATCTTTCTCAATTTCCTCTTCAGTTGTAAATTATTGAGCCCATCATTCATGCCTTCTACTAGATTGTCTAAGTCCACCCCCAAGATTCTCCTCAGTTGATGGCGCACAGAGGGATGTTCAGATGGTTGATGGTTATGTTTGGTTTCTTTGTAGGAGAGGTTCCACAAGTGGTCTGCCTTTGTTTGACTTTCATGGATTAAAAACTTTCACCCAACCTTCCTTGTGTGAGTTTGTCTAGACCATTCGTTAAGAAGACTTCCTGAATATGAACCATGTCTATCACAGGCTAAATCAACATATTGGTCATGCTTTGAGTTGAAAACTGTTAAAGCTTAAACATGCTTCATTTCCCATGTTTGACAATAGCTTTGTGCCTATTCCCTAGTAGCAAAAGCACTCAAGGGAGGTGGGGAAAGTGGATCTAGTAAACATTCATTGGTTAATTCATAGTTTCATATTTACATGAACCCATCAGTCATGAACCCATCAGTTTCAATCAAATTTAATATGGCAAAGCCAAGTAACATAAAATGTTACTCACAACCAGCGGTCATGTCCATTTGTGAATCATTTTTTTCCTCAATTGTCACCATTGATGAGGATGAAATTGGGGCTTCCAATCTTTCATTACCCAAATCCTTTTTTTATTTTTCCAAAGCTTTGTTGATGGCACTATCAATGTAGACCTTTCACACAGCACATGTGAGAAGAAGAAGGGCTTTCCACTCTTCCCATGCAAAAAAATGCAATGGTATACTTCAGTATTCAATCCAACTTTCAATTGATCAAACAAAGTTTTCTCACTTTCAAGTTCAGAAACAATTGTTGACGGATTTTTATATGATTTACAATAATTCACTTTGAATTCACGTGGTTTTTTCTTTAATGTCTCTTTGAGATTGCTATGTGTGGAAAAAAAGTCCCACAAAGTATACATTAATCCCAAATTTGGGTTGACAGAACCAACTGTGGTGGAGGGGGTGCCCAAAATTCTGGCAGGGCTTCCAGGGGGTTGTGCACCCCCAAACACGGCTAATTATTTGAGCCCTGTACGGGGGTTCCACGGCTCCTACCCAACCCCCGGGGGTCGCGCATGTTTGAAACGGCCCCTTGTGGTTGTCTTTGGGCCCCCACGGCTCATTTGAGCCTAGTAGGACCCTACACCACTACCACATGGTTAAAGCCATGAATTTAACATCACCCAAATGGAAAATCCTGCTTTCCAATTGACTTTGAACCTTCACTTTTTTATTAAAACTGAAAAATTCAGTTGAATTTGAACCAGGCTGGATATTTTGAAACTTGAGGGATTCATTCCTAAATTCTGTGAGGACTGTTGGAGGACTTATATTTACATTTAGATTTTCAAGTATCATTTTTTGATGGTTTGTACAAGATAGTTTGATCTGCGGGTCCAAGATCATGGCACAGGTTGGAGCCACCTTGGCCAATGAATGGCACCAGTACTTCTTCAGCTTGGTGATCATATCATTTGCAACTGGGATAAGTTGCTCAGAGTCATATTGTAATTTGACTTTGCAAATTTCACCAACCAGAGAAATGAATATGGGAAAGGCATAGCTGAGGGTGGGTTACGCATTTGAGAAGAGGAGTTTGGTAGCATCATTCAGTGGTTCAACAAAGTTTATCATTTTTTCCCCTTTCTCTCATTCTAATGGGTGGATCTTGAAATTCTTGGTCCCTGATCACTCACAAACAGGTTACATGTATTGTTCAGCTCATGAGCGCATTTTAAAATCAGGTATGTTGAATTACAGCGCGTCTTGACATCAAGAATCAAAATATTTGCCAAGTTGGTGGTTATTTTTGAATTGTCACACAGTTCCCCTTAGGTTTTCAATTTCTTGCAATGTTGAGATGATTAACAAACCCAAGTTGAAATTCCATGGATGTGTTGCAGGACATTTCCAAGATTGACAAATGCCCCCTCTGGCTGGTTGAAAAGATTGGAAATTGAGAGGGGATTGGGATCTAAATTTATGTTGCTGTTCCCTCAGAATTGTATCCGTAACCAACTACCTTGAGGCCATTTTTTGCTGCAAGGTTGATGGTATGGGCCAGACAGCCAGAGATATCCGTCTTGTGGTAAAATTGGTGATCCGTGAGCTCCTCAATCTCCTTTTCCATGGTGAGGTTGTTTGATGCTTTTTTGGCTGTAATGACCAAGATCTTTTTGAGCAAACCAACCTTTTCAAAGGAGCCACACAAGACTTCGCCAAGATTTACACCAGTATGAGATCCTTGAAAACGGGATTATTTGGGATTAGTTTTTAAAAAATAATTAGTGATCAAAAATAAAGCTTACCCAACATTTTTGGCATTCCAATGGCAATTTCAATCAGTTTCCATCAAGAGTCAATCACATGGGCTGTGATACCCAAGAAATCCATACATTTTGGGGATTTCCATGCATCAACAGTAAAAGCAATGGCAGCCACTTCTTTAAAAAAAACCTTGATATAAGCAAGGTGGGCGGAATACAGATTGTGTAATTTTTTTGATATTTCTATTTGCTTTGATATCATTGGCATTACATGAGAATTGAAGAGGGTAAGGATTTTGATGAATGAAGAGCGCTCCATGATTGAAAATGTGAGGTTGGCATCAGCAATGAAATAGGAAATCATTTTCTTTAATGATTCTGGGTTGAGATCCGTCGAAAAAAACATTGATCAGTACAAGAAAATTGAATCATTCAAATAAAAACAGTAAGACTTACCATCTTTGCAATGATTTACCTTTTCATGAAGCCATCAATGATGGTTAAGTTGTTGTATACTTTTTGGGGATTATGGATCTTGTGAATTTGCATGAGATGCTTGGCCATTGACCTTGTGCTTTTGTATTTGTCTCAAAGTAGTATTTTACTACAGTTATGTCCATTTAAAAGTGTGAAAATAAACATAACTTTCTTATTGTTTCCTTTTTTGATGACGTAGGACCATACCCAGCTTTTTGCGCCATTTGAAGAGGCATTTAAGTAAGTAGTAGTTTCAGTGCTTTTGGAGGTTTCAAAATTTTTGGTTGAAATGTGGTGGCCTGCCTTGTGTTTTTTGGGGCAAGGAAGTGGTTGAGATGGCATAATGCTTTCAGTTGAATCCAAGTTTTTTCCAATGGTGATGGTGTGCTTTTTCAGGCTCTGCATGGTTCAAACTTCAAATGGAAAGATGGGACTTGTGAGGGATTTGGTTTTGAAGACAAGCTGGGGGATATTTAAGGCTGTGCAGGGGTCTAATTAGGAATTGGGAAGGGTGGGCTGGGGCAGATTGTTGAGAGATGACTGATTGCCTCTAAAAACTTCCCCACTTTGACCTTGAATAAGGATGCTTCAAATCCAGAGAAGCTCTCCATCCCATTCAATCTCCCATCATCCTCTCTATCCGCTCCTATCTTCACCATTCCCTGATCTAACATCTATCATTCCCTCATCCAATCTCCATCATTCCCTCATCCAATCTCCATCATTCCCTCATCCAATCTCCATCATTCCCTCATCCAATCTCCATCATTCCCTCATCCAATCTCCCAATCACTGCTTTCTCATCATTGTCCCATCCAATCTCCATCCACGATTCCCCATCATTATCTCATCCAAACTTCTCAATCCTTCATCCTCCATCCCTTTCAGCCCTTCTTTTTGTCTTCCATCCTCTTAATCCCTCATCTAGAAAATATCCACATCATCCCTATCATCTTGAACTCATTACCTTCAACCTAACACTCCCACGCAATCTCAGATTCACCAATCACTCAACCTCATCTTCTTGACCTACCACTCCCTCAATTTTCCATTCATCTCCAGCCCTGTCCAGCAGTAAGACCCCATTTTGATTAACCTTCTGCATCTCATTTCTGATCTTTTGTTTCCTGATTTCTTGAATTCATTTTCTGATTCTCACCTGGTTTTAAGTATAGCACACACCCCACTGTGCTTCTTCTTCTGTCAGTCCTTTGTTGCAATCAAGATTATGAATTTTTAACAGTTAAAAGCCAAATTGCAGAGTTTCAAACACAGGACCAATAGGCTCAACCTCCTCACTTCTGAAGACTTTGAAAGACCAAATCCCAAATCTCAATGATTCAAATTTCTCCCTCTGGCAATCAGAAATCCTCAGCATCTTCTCACTCAAGGGAATATCTCATTGGGTGACCTCCTCCAAACCGAGCAAATGCCTGGCCAACATGAATCTTGAGATTGTGGGCTAAATTATGGCAAAATTGGAAAATCAAACTTTCATGAATTGTGTCAAGGAACATCACCTGGCCAATGGCATTGCACTCCCAAAGTCAATCAATGGATTCATTGCCTCCTTGCAAACTAAAAATCAATCTTGTGTTTTCTTTCACTTCTTGAATCTCCAATTTGACCCCAAGAACATTGAGAATTTCATCACAGAAGTCAAAGCTTGTCTTCTCCGAATTGCCAAAATCCAGATGAACATGGAAAATGAAATAGTGGAATACCAAATTCTCTATAAATTTCCACCTCAATTGAACCATCTTAAGACCACCATCACCCACTTGCTAGGAGACAATAAAATTGATGGCAATCTTGTGCTGCAACATCTCAATCAATTCAAGCAGGGGTTGCTACTGGATCCCAGGCTTCAGCCTTGCTTGCTCATCAACAGACCCTCCAATCAAAATCCAATCAGCATAAAGCCAAAGCCAATCACCCAAAAGACCGCTTTTTCTGGCTCTATCCCCATCTTTTCCCAAATTAATACTCTTTGCTAAATTCCAACTCTGCTCAGAAGCCTAAACCTGCCAACAAAGCCACTGCAAACCTGGCATTCAGTTTTGCCATGATTCACTCATCCAGTCTGTCAAGATACTCACTGATTCTTGAATTAGGTGCATCTCAGAGTATGTTCAACAGTCCTTGTTTCTTTGACTCCCTAGAGACCAATCAGACGGAAATTCAAACCAAAAAATTGGGAGCCTCAATTAAGTCCAATGGGATAGGTTCTGCTGCAATCATCACCTCTCACTCCACTCTCACTCTAACCATCTCCCAATTTTTCCCCAAAATTGCTGTGAATCTCATTTCCCTGGGTCAACAAATTATGGGGGGGTACATGTTGATAAAAACAGCTCCAAATTTTTTCAAGGTCACTCTTGGCAACCTGATTGTGCTAGAAGGCCAAATCCAAGATAATCTGCTGATTGTAGATGAATCAACTCATCCCACCACTCCTGAAGATTTCTCTTTTCTGAAACTATCCACTCTCAACAAATGCTTGGCTCATTCTTATCCTGACTCCACCAAACTCCTCTCTCATAACTTTCCTAAACTTTACTGGGATGATCCCTGCTTTGTCTCATGCGCAAAAGGCAAGGTCCATTGGTTTTACCTTTACGGGAAACTTTCCCCTAAGAGACAAACAATTTGATGAGCTGCACGCCAATCTCTGTGGACCTATATAGCCAATTTCAAGCTCAGGAAGTCAATATTTCATGATCCTAACTGACAATCACTCCTGCTTCAAGACATGTATTCCTCTCATACTCAAAAACAAAGAAGCAAAAAATATTATCAAATTAATCTGCATCCACTCCAACATCTTTTCAAAGAAACTCAAGCAATTTGACTTTGACAACGGCGGAAAGTTCATAAACTCAAGACTCAGTTCCTTCTTCAACAAGTAGGGAATCCTCCATTCTACCGCTGAACCTTACACTCCTCAACACAATCCTGTTGGGGAATGAGAAAACCGCACACTCATTGGAGCAGCTTGCATGTCCATGGTTGACATGAATATCCCCTTGGAACTCTGGGATGAAATCATCTCCAGCTGCTGCATCCTTTGAAATCTCATACCTTCACCAAAGACCAAAAGATCTCCCTTCAAGCTGTGGAACAGAATCTCACCTAACATCAATCTCATTTGCATCCTGGGCTGAAAAACTTTAGTTCTCAATCAATTTCATCCACCCTCCTCAAAGTTTGAAGAAAAGGGAATTGAAGGAATCCTGGTAGGATTTGACTTACCATTGCTATTCTATTGTATCTTCTGTCCCTCTGTTAACAATGTTATTTTCTCCAAGCATGTTAAAATATTTGAAGATCTTACTCTCCTACCCTCCCCCAATTCTCTCAAGTCTCCCTTTTATCCCTTTCTCTCCATCAAAGAAACACTGACTGAGCTTCTCAACTCTTCAAATTCCACCTCCTCATCCTCATTCCATTGACCTCCCAATTAGAACTTAAATCCTGTATCCTCCGACTGCCTTCCAATTCAACCTGAGAGGTGCTCCAATTCCAAAGCAACATTCCCCACCCCACCTGCTGTCAAAAACTCAAGTTCCCCTGAAAATTCCTCCACCTCTGATTCCAAGGGTGAGATTATCTCCCGCAAGCTCACTAATCCTGTGTCCCAAACCCTCAGAGATTGATCCACTCTCCAAGCCCCCATAAGCTATGGCTTCATTGCCAGAGTTGTTCCTCAAAACTACCCTGAGGTCCTGAAATCCCCTGAGTGTCCTCACTTGCTCAAATCTATGAAGGTTGAGACCAATGGCATTGAATGACTTGGTGTTTAGGAAGTATGCTAGTCTCTCCCCTTAGGGAAGCAAGCACTCTCAACCACCTGGGTCTTCAGGCACAAGGACAATCCTTCTGGAAAAGGCGTAATTGACAAGTCTTGTCTTTGCGTCAAGGGTTTCAAGCAACTGGAGTTCTTTGACTATGGTGAAACATTTTCCCCGACAGGACTCATCACCACTCTGAAAACTCTTCTCCTCTACATCTTCCGCCTCAATCTTCCCACTCTTCAAATGGATATAAAATTGCATTCCTGCGCACCCCGTTGGACAAAGAAACCTACATCAAATGCCCCAAAGTTTATTTTTCAAAATTCCCCTATCTTTGACTTAAAAAGGCACTCTACGGGCTGAAGAAGGCCCCCAAGAGTTGGTCTGACACCTTTTGTTCCTGGATCCTCAAACAGGGATTTGTCATTTCCATTTCAAACCCATGTATTTTCATCAATTGATCCTCTACATCTTATGTCTTTGTCTACGTTGATGATCTTGTTATTTTCAGAAAATTGGACAAGTTTTGCATTAACCTAACAAATGAATTCAACATATCCCACAAGGGACCTCTTAAAAAGATCCTGGGCAACCACCTCATCCAGGACAACTCCTCAAAGCTCCTTCATCAACCCAATCAAATATAGAACGCACTCTCCAAGTTAGGACTCTCCAACGCCAAGGCAATATTGACTCCAATTACCCCCAACGTAAACATTAGGGGGGCCTCTGATTCCAAACACAACAAGTTCCTGAAATTAGGAATAAATTTTTGCTCCTCCGCTGGCTATCTCATATTCATTGCAAGCCACATTTGCCCAGATCTGTCCAATGCCTTGTCCTATCTCTCTAGCTTTAAACAAAACCTGGGATAAATCACTGGGAAGGGATGAAACACGCATTTGATTGCCTCATATCAACCCAAAACCTGGCTCTGCGGCTCAAATCCACCTCCTTTAATTATGATCTTGAGTGCTTCAAAGAATCAAATGGCGCTGAGGACCCTTCCACTCGCAGAAGTCACATGGGATCTGTGATCCTTATTTACTGGTGCCCCGTGGCCTGGCACAGTAAAATGCAACCCACTGTATTTCTCTCCTCCACTGAAGGCAAGCTCAAATCCCTGGTTATAGCTCCTCAAGAAAATATTTGGCTCACCAATCATTTTCTTGACCTGAATCCTGACCTCAAACTCTCCCATTGCGCCAACATTTAAAACAAGGCCCTACATGATATTTTCAATCACAACTCTCACCATGGTCCTCTGAAGCACATCAATACTCAAATAAGATGGCCAGGTGAACAAAAAGAAAACCAAAACCTCATAACCAACCTTATCCCCTCCAGCCAAATGATTGCCGACTGTCTCACCAAACCAGCAATCAGGCCCTTGGTCACACTGCTCACATCCAAAATCTTACAAGCCCTCAGTCCTAGATATGGCAGTGTGTTGAGACATGACTGATCTCCTCTAACAAATTCCCCGCTTTGGCCTTGAATGAGGATGCTTCAAATCCGGAGAGGCTCTCCATCCCGGTCAATTTACCACCATCCTCTTTATCCAATCCTATCTTGACCATTCCCTGATCCAACATCTATCATTCCCTCATCCAATCCCCATCATTCCCTCATCCAATCTCCAAATCACTCCTTTCTCATCATTGTCCCATCCAATCTCCATCCACATTTCCCCATCATTGTCTCATCCAAACTTCTCAATCCTTCATCCTTCATCAGTGTCAGCCCTTCTTGTCATCTTCCATCCTCCTAATCCCTCATCTATCCAATATCAACATCATCCAACTCATATTGAACTCATTGCCTTCAACCTACCACTCCCGTGAAATCTCAGATTCACCACTCACTCAACCTCATCTTCTCAACCTACCACTCCCTTGATTCGCCATTCATCTCCAGCTCTGTCTTGCAGTGAGTCCCCATTTTGATTTAACTTCCGCATCTCCTTTCTATTATTTTCTTTCCTGATTTCTTCAATTCATTTTCTTATTCTCCCCTGGTTTTAAGTATAGCACACACCCCACTGTTCTTCTCCTTCTGTTGGTCCTTTGTTGCAATCAAGATTATCAATTCTTCACAGATGATCTGAAAGAAGCAGACATCAAGGATAACACCAATAAGATAATTAAAACTTACTTTGATGATATCTGAACACATGCTCAATCTGGTACCCAAAGACATCAGTCAAAAAAGACATCAAATGGGCATATAGGTCAGTGAATGGGTAGGTTGAATGAGTCACGCGTGGGTTGTGGATAAAAACATAAAAATACAAGGGAAAGCCAATCCAGAGCTTGAATATACTTGCGGTTTTTGGAAGGGTTTTGAGCAGGTGGTTTGTAGATACAAAGGAAGATGCGGGGGAGGTCAGGGGGTGATATTGGTGAATAGATGGTTTCTATGTCCCTCACAAGTTGCTCGAAGGGGATCAAGTAGGTGTTATGTAGATATGAACAAAGATCTTTGGGATTTAAGGGGGGATCTTTACAAATGGAGTGGATTCCTGTTGGGCACTGGGTATTCACCCAATATCCATGGGTATTGGATTTGGCCATCCAAAATTGATACCCAACGAGTGGGTATTCCCATGGGTTGGATATTGGAATTGATTTTTGGGTTGGGTATGCCTTGGGGTCTAGCCCTAGGAAGGGATGATAGTGGGACCCGCTCCCTAACTGCTCAACAACTGTTGTGCAGGCCTGATTTAGGGCATCCCCAATTTTCTCAGGAAAACTGCTTGTTAGCTAAGTTTACCAAGCAATTTTCACAATTGTGCAAAAATAAGGGCTTGCTAGCAAGCAAGCTCCATAAGTTTGCCAAAATTTCCATAAATTTATTTGAATTTAGCAAGCTTGCTAGCTCCCCCACTCAACATCTCTTGCATATCCTTTATGCCAACACCCTGCCATACCCTGCCACCCTTGTATGTAGATCCCCTCCATCCATCTCAACTTTGATATCCTCACCAGCAATATCCTCCACATATATCCCCTCCCCACCTTTACCTGTCAAATGTTTTCTTACTTCTTGTTCTGTTCCAATTCTCTTGTTTTCTTCCCTATTTTGCTTGTTGTTCTTATTGTCATCCAAATGGTGCGCAGCAGTATCCTACAATTCCTTCTGAGAACACTCTACTCCATTTCAACTCAGACTCTCAATTCCTATCAAACCAACCGCTCCTCTTGAAGCACAACAAGGAAGACAATGAGTTTGAATGTCCAGAGTCACTCTCATTATCTTCTCATCCAACAATCTGTCCAGTAAATGTTTAATCCAACCAAGGCAACTAGCAGCCAGATCAATCAAATTAAGAACAGCAAGCTTTCAAATCCTCATCAGCATGCTTACTCATCATTAACTGCAGGTTGTTCAAGGCGCTCAAGTCCATCAAGCTACTCAATCTATTGCTGGCTTTGACAGCTGTTCATCAGGCTTATAGTACATCATCTCTTCCCTTATTGTGTCTCAGCCAACCATTCACTGACTCTTACCACTCTGTCAGATTGTCATCTCCTTTCTATTCTCATTCAAAGCTCCACTTAGTTAGAATGAAAGATATCAGCCAGTCATAACTCCATTGGTTTTCATTCTGCTATATCTATTGTTTCTTTCCATTTATTTCAAAATGCTCATCCTCTGTTGTTTTTGGTTGAAATGCACTTTAGCTTGTTGTTGGTTACCAATCCAAAATCCATCATTAACTCCCCCCTCCCTCCTCCATTCTCCCTCCTCCCCCCTCTGACCTCTCCCTCCCTCCTCCCTCCTCCCTCCTCCAACCTCCCCCCTCCCTCCTCCCTCCTCCCTCCTCCAACCTCCCCCCTCCCTCCACTTCCTCCCTCCTTGAAGCTTATGACTGCCAATCCAAATCAGCCACCATCTTCATCACCCAATATGGACCCCACCAGCCTCCCATCTAGCAAGCCAACCAAGAATCACAAAGCTAAGAAGAAACAAGCGCTCAACTGTACCCCTCAAGAAGAGGAGAAGCTTGCTGGATTTTGGGTACATGTAAGCAAACATTTGGAATTTGAAACAAACCAAACTGGCATCAAATTCTTCAAGCAGGTTAAGGAAGACTTCAACATCCACAGAAAAGGTGTTTACAGTGATTTGGAGGGTATCTGGACCAGGTAAAATGTGATTCTTCTCTTGATCTCTCACTTCTCTTGGCGGTAAACAAACTAACATTTGTCATTCTGTCTATTCTATATATGGGCCAACCTCAACACCCCCACCTTGAGGGTTTTGGCCATCTATTGTGCAATTGAACAATCACCACCCAGAGGCTCAAGTCCAATGGACTGGATTCCCCATGCAAAGGAGTTATACCACCAAAAAACCAAGGGCAAACAATTTAAAGTTGAATGCACTTGGGAGATCTTTTGACACCACCCAAAATCAATTGGCAAACCGGCCTCTGCAAGCCAAACACCCCTGAAAGCTGACTCCCATCATTGCCCTCCATTTCCAATTCCTTGGCTGGACTGGAGGGTGTTAAGGCCAAAAGATGTTGCTTGAACTCAGAGCCCAATTCCAAATATGGCAATGATTCTTTTTAAAGAGTCAAGATCCTGATGAAGAAAAACTGAATTGGTGAGTGGTGGAACAACCTTGCGGAGAAGATGTACAATTTGGAATGCAAGAAAGCAGACTTCAAGGTTGAAATGGGGCAGTTGATGGTCATTTTGAAATTGTAAGAAGGGTGTCCTAATGAGGACGGTAAAGAGATTTTGAGGATGTTGAAGCAAATATTCCAAGATAAACTAGAAGGTTGATTCAATACACACAAGTATCTTTATCAAAGTACCCCATATATGACTACTTTTACTCCTCAAATTGGCCTGTACCTCTCTTTGTTTTGGATTATTTTTTTTGGACTCTGATTGATTTAAAATGAATGCTCTTCAAAAAAATGAAATGGAAGATTCAAATATATATATATACTTATTTATCATTTGAAACAAAAGAATAAATTGGAAAGGAAATATTGTGAGAGAACATGAAATATAAGTTTTTTTTATGATTGGAAATAAAAAAATAAAAGGGAAGACAAATTTTGAGAGATTTAAAACAACCAAGCCTCAATTCCCCTCTTCATCCAATTTTGAATCTTTAAATCATTGGTGGGCTGGTCATGACAAGTTGAATCATGAATCCTTGAAGTATTTTTTACTTGGAGATTGAAAAGTATGAAATGAAGCAGGATCACAAAGATTTGAGGAGATGTTAGTGGTGGTAGAACTGGAAGGATTTTGATTAAGAAAAGGATCACAGAAAAATTTCTCCTCCACAATCATATTATAAATAATTTTGCAGCACTTCATAATCATAACTATATCTTCTTTGAACCAAAGTCTACTGGGTTGAGAAAGTCTTCCAAATAAACCTTGCAAAATTCCAAATGCTCTTTCTATGTCCTTCCTGCCTCCTTCTTGAAGTTGATTGAAATTTTTACTTGTAGGATCTTCAGGACTTCTTTAAGATTTGAAAAAAAAGGCCAGTTGGGATATATTTCATCATACAAATAGTATCCATAGGTATGTTGATGATAGTTGATTTCAAAAGATACATCTGATGCAGTACCTGGAAAAAAATAACCAAAAAATCTTTCAATAAGTAAAAAAACAATAATTAAGGCAAATCAAATAATGAAAAACAATACCTGTGATAAATTCATCAAATATGTTGCTATTGTTGAGTACATTTATGTCATTTTGATTCCCAGTTGAGCCAGAGAAAAACAGTGCCATATTCTTGAATTTAATGATGCTACTGCTTCTAAAACCATTGTTGGAAATCTTTCTTGTGAAACTTTGTCAAGACTCTTTATTTCAACACTTATTTAGACTCTTGTAGAAGTATAACTATCAAAAGTTTATTTAAGATACAAGAGCGTGAGTAACATGATCTAAACATGGAAAGAGATAGAACACTGGTTATATGAAAGAAGAATAGCTACCTGCAGTGGAAATCCAGCAGGTGGTCTCAATTTGACGGTTGCAGGCAGGAGGTTGGCTTGGACTACAATCATAGGCTGAAGGTTGATAAGGGAAGGAATTGTCACGCTTTGAGCTTAATTATTATTTTCCTCCCACTTTGACATACCCTTTTCCTCAGTACCATCTACCTCAGTCCATAAGCCTGACAAACTAGAAGCACAAAATCAATTGTGCCTTCCACTTACCAACTCTGGCTTGCATAACAACCTTCCAGCCTCTGCGACTGACTCAGAACCCACTTGCAAACCTTGAAGTCAACTCTACCTCAGTTGAACATCCATATGGGCCCCGCCTTTTCACCCTGGGTATCAATAACCCTTGGGTTCCCATTTCCGGTCTCATTCTCTTGCTAGTTTGCACCCACGCTATTCAAGCCACCTCAACTGTATATTTCACAAATGTACTAGTCCCTTACCCTGCATAAACTACATCTTCTTATTTGCATTGCCTCTGACGTCACTTGCTCATGTCTCAACTGTTACACTTCAATACATTTGCCCTCTATTGTCTTTCACTTATGCTAAGACCTTGGAAACATTCATACTGCTATTTCATTTTGTACTCAGTTCATTTCATTCATTGCCTCATCACTTGTAACTTTAGTTGACCTTCCATCAGTTTGTATCTGATCATTTTTGATTACCTTATAAAGGCTACACCCCTTGCCTGGGGATTGTTTCCTCAGTTAGTTAATTTCATAAGTTCTTGCATTTGCTAAATTGAGTCATCACATTGGGCTTGGTTTTGGTTCCCTTCCATTGGAACATTCATCCCTGTTGCTGTGTGCTATGTTACCCCACCATAATTTTGCACTTTGCAGTTAGCCCTTGCTACCTTGCACTTGCCCTCACACTCAGCTTTTCCTTCACACTGACAGTAATCTAAGATTCCCCTATGGTACGTGGGGTGGTCGTGTAAAAGTAAATTAACTAATTCAACTCATCTATTGTAGCTTTCCAACCTATAATAGATTTCTTTTAAAATTTCACATACTCGCTCAACGGGGAACACTTCCCTCACCCCTTACAATGATGATATCCATTGGGTAGGGAGATTCAGAGTTTCTTGGGCCAGATAACCTTTAGATCTTGTCCCTTCTTCTAAATCTCCCTCAGTTGAACCTCTTGATGATCCCCTTGCTTCCTCTTGGGAAGAAGTGGACCCTCTTGAATAAATCAAAGACTCTTCTAATGAAACCTCAACTTGTGGTATATTGCAGGCTTGCACTAATGCTCCAAAACCCAGATCTTTGACCTTATTCACGCCTCTGATCCAGGTGCTTAACCAAACTGCCTTGAAATCTGGTTGGAGTGGTCCTAGTTTTTGTACCCCGGGCATGAAGCAGCCTAATCATTTTACTTGGGAACACCCTCATAAGCTTAGATTGTACCTAAATTCCTGCAAAATCATATTCTCAAACAATACTCACAATTTCCCTACTAATAGACCTAGACTTATGTATGCATCTTCCTTCCTTGGTGGAAGAGCCTTGCAGTGGTTTGAACCCTACCTCAAACTATCAGATAACACTAGTCCCACTTATTTTCTCAAAAATTGGGACAAGTTCAAGAAAAAGATGTTCACCCTGTTTGGCAGCACTAATGAAGTTTGAAACGCTGAATAAAAACTCAATAATCTAGTCATGAAGGAAAATAGTAGAGCCTCCATTTATATTTCCAATTTTCAAACCCTGCAGTCTTTCATCCAATGGAACAAGACAGCTGTTCTATTTCATTTTTGAAAAGGTTTACCGGCACGCCTGATCAAACAACTTGAAGTTGGAGGAAATAATACAACCTCCCTTCAGCAGTTCATTGACCGGGTGATTGAGCTTGATAATGGTTATCATGACAAGAACGGCTCTCAAGAAAACAACCATGGACCCTCAACTTTTTCTCCAATGACAGAAGGCTCCTCAAAACAATCTTGAAAGAAACCAAAGAAATCCAGACCAAATCCAACCTTGCACCATAACCCAAAAAGGAAAGACCATCACCAAAACTCCAAAGTTCCTGGACTAAGAAACTGGGATGCTCCAGAATGAGGAACAGTTAAGGAGGGAAAAGAATGGGTTCTGTATGTATTGTGGAGGTAACCATGATTTTTATAGTTGTGCAAAGCGGCTAAACATTCAAACAATTAGCTTGTAGTTTTCCTGACACTCGCAAGGAAGGCTACACATCATCTAAATTACAGCAATTCAATCTTTGCACTTGCAACTCACTAGGTGCTCCAAGTTTGAGATTTGTCCTTTTCCATTTGGACAACTCCCCTCATCAAGTTTTACTTGATTCTGGCGCTAATTTTTCTTTTATAAGTGAGTCTTTTGCCAATTTCAAAAATCTTACATGTTCTGAGATAGATAGATTCCCTATCTATTTAGTAAGTAGTGCAACTGAGCCCTCTCATTGGGTTTCCCAAAAGGCAAATTGAACCTTTGAATTTTCTAATTTCCCCAGCTTTGAATGGAATTTATTTGTCTTGGATATTCCGAGAAAGGATGATACCATTCTAGGCCATGATTTACTAGTCCACTGAAATACGGATGTTAATTGGCAAGAAGGAGTAATTAACCTTTGAACCTTGCAACCCCAGGAAAGTAACTGTTCCGTCAAACAGGATTTAAACAGCCTACCTGACACTGTCATTGAGTTGAATGACACTTTTCCGCCAGGAGATTTGCAATATCCTGACCTTCATTCCCAATTTCACTCTTCAGATTTAGGAGATATTTCTTATTTTGACTTATTGCTTCTTTTTCCGAATTACCTCTTGCTTGTTTCTTTGAAGAGAAACAGGAACCAAGCAAACGGTTTATTTTGAGCTCCCTAATCCTCTAGCATCATGCAAGCACTTTGAACCCCATGCTTGAAGATGACAAGATTGAAGATTTAGAAGTCATTTCAGAGTCTTTACCTTTGGTTTATCACAACTTTACTGATGTATTTTCAGCTTTAAAGGCAGACAAACTTCCTCCATTCTGTTCTTGCAATCATAAGTGTTGCCTTTTTGATTTTCATATTCTGTAACTAACAAATTTAGTTACCTTTATCTCTAACTTACTTTTTCCATTAAATAACTACTCATGTCTCAGGCCCCTTCTGGGGCTCTCTAGTTGTCACTAACCTTCTGTCTTAGGCCCCTTTTGGGGGTTCTCTAGTTGTGCTTAAATACTGGTCCTCCCCTAGGACCAGGAATGAAACTCATTGTATTACGAGTCAAAAATACCAGAGTTCCCCTTCCTCCTCATCAGATCAGTTCCTCTTGACTATACAAGAATTATCCCCTCTCTATTGGCTCTTTGTAGCCTTATTATTCCTCCTCATCAGGCCCCTCCATAGCCTACCATTACCTTTCCATCCCTCATGGCTATATAGTCATTCTTCAACTCTTCAATAAGATCAATCTTACTGGCCCACCACCGGCACCCAGACCAGTCTACTCTTTATCAAAGCAGGAATTTACCGCGCTTTGAGAATACATTGCGGAAAATGTATCAAAAGGATTTCTTTGACCAAGCGATTCAAACACTGGTTCACCTGTCTTATTTTTTCTGAAGAAACATGGCGGACTTTGCCTTTGTGTTGACTATAGGAAACTGAAACAGGTAACATGGAAGAATGCCTACCCAGTACAGCCTATGTTGCACCTCCTCACTCTCTTCCATGGAGCTGCTTATTTCTCAAAGTTAGACCTTCAAGGGGCCTATAACCTAGTTTGCATTGCAAAAGTTCATGAGTATTTGACCGCAATGAGAACATGGTTTGGCAGTTATGAGTATACCATCATGCTTTTTGGCCTCTTCAATGCTCCTTCCACTTTTTAACATTTTGTCAATGACATTTTTTCTGACCTTTTAGAGAAATATCTTGTGGTCTATCTTGACAATATACTAGTCTGCTTGAGGACTCTTGAGAATCACATTGCACATGTGCAAGAGGTGCTGCAGCAACTTTGCAAGAATGACCTGTTTGCAAAAGCCTCTAAGTGCAAATTTCATACTCCTTCTCTTCAATTTTTGGGTGTCATAGTCTTTCAGCAAGGACTATCCATGGTTCCGGCCAAGAGCCAGCGCCTATTGGACTGGCCCCCACCTTCCTCTGTTAAATCCCTTCAAGTTTTCCTTGGTTTCAATAATTTTTAAAGAAGGCTTATTGAGCATTATGCCAAGAAGACAGTGAACCTTACTATTCTTCTTCAAAAAGACACTCATTTTGTTTTCAAAGGACAAGCTTCTTTGAAGTTCAAAGCTCTGAAAAAAGAATTTACAACTGCTCCAATACTTGCTCACTTTAATGAGCTAGCTTGCACTATTTTAGAAACAGATGCAAGCAACATTGCAATTGCAGGAGTAATCTTGCAGTTTTCCTCCTCTTCTTCTCTCTTTCATTCCAAAGCTTTCAATTCTTGCAAATTGCTTTCTGCAGAGCTCAATTACAAGATTCATGAAAAAGAAATTTTTGCAATCATTTATTGCTTGATAAAATGGTTTTCATACCTTTTGAGGTCTTAATTGATCACAATTTTTTGAAATATTTCATGAGCTCAAAAGTCCTTACACGCAGACGGGCATGTTGGGCCAAATAACTTCCCGAGTTCAACTTTAAAATCATTTACTGTCCTGGGAAACAAGCATTAGTCCCTGATGCTTTGTCACATTGGGATGAAGTTTACCCAGGAGGGGGGAGCACCTTTGCCAAAAAAACCCTGAAAACGTTAGGATACGTTTCTCAATCCAGTCTGCCAAACTCAGTTCAATCATCACTCACCTTCAAGATCTAGCTTCCAAACTACAACAAGCTCAACTCAACAACCTCAATTGTAGCAAACTTTGCAAGAATGCAAACTTATTAGATAGTGATTATAGTATTGATTAAAATGATTATTTAGTTTATAAAGATTATATAGTAGTACCAGATAATCCTTGAATTAAGTTAGATATCTTCAAGTCAAGGCATGATTCTCTGCTTGCTGGTAATTTTGGGCAGGATAAAACCTACCAATTGATTGCACAAGACTTCTATTGTCTTGGTATGACCGATGAAGTAAAAGACTATGTTAACCCGTGCAATGATTGCAATCAGAACAAGTCCTTGAAACTTTGGAAGTATGGGCTGCTCCAGCAACTTCCAAGCCCGCCAATTCCTCCGCACTCCCTTTCTATGGATTTCATTTTTCAATTACCTATTTCTAGTGGTCATGATGCTATTTTAGTAGTAGTATATTGCCTCTCAAAGATGGCCTTATTTCTTTGCAGTAATGTGACCACCTCTTCTGAAGACTTAGCTAATTTATTTATAGAATATGTATTCTCAAATCATGATCTCCCTTATAACATAATTAGTGATTGGGGATCTTTGTTTGTCTCTAGCTTCTGGGCCTTGCGGTTCCAACATTTGGAGATCACTTGCAATTTATCAAAGGCCTACCACCCAGAAACGGATGGGCAAACCAAGCAATTCAATCAGATTCTCAACCAGTATCTCTGAATGTACATCTCCTACCAACAGGACAACTGGTTGCAATGGATCCCATTAGCCAAATTTTCCTACAACAACTCCAATCATTCCTCCACCAAACAGTTGCCCTTCCAGACTCTTTATGGTAGAAATTTGACTTTGTCTTCCCTGCACGTAGCACCTTCTCAACATGCTACCAATTACCTTAATCACATCCAACCCCTTCAAAAGAAACTTTGAACCAACCTCAAAGCATTAAACCAGCGCTAGCAGGAACAAGCAGATTGACTTGGCACTTTGGCCCCAACCTTTGCAGTAGGAGATTGGGTATGGCTCAATGCTTGCAATATTTGCAATACCCCCCCAACTTGTAAAATCTTTGAAAGAAAGCTTGGGCCCTTCAAATTCAAATCAATCATCTCCCATAATGCCTTTAAGCTCACCTTACCTGCAAAATGGAAAGTTATCCACCCGGTCTTTCAAGTGTCTCTCCTAGAGCCAGCTCAAGTTCTATACCCGTGAAAGACTCTTCCTCCTCCTGAACCGCTCAGCGTCCCAGATTAGTTAAAGTGGGAAGTAAGCTGCATCCTGCATTCCAGGTTTTTAAAAGGAAATCTTCAATACCTTGTTGAATTGACTGGCTTCCAGTCTGAAAAAGATTGCACGTTGTGGGAACCAGCCCATCACCTTTGCAACTCTCCCAATTTGGTTTGAGACTTCCATGCAAGTTACCCTTGCAAACCCTACCAATTGTAGCTCCCATTCCATTCCATTTCTTCCATCCCATTCCACACTTCTATCCCATTCCACATTTTCATCCCATTCCTTCCCATTAATCTCATCACATTTCCTTATTTTATTTCCTATCCCTTTCTCAGAAATATCCCCTTTTCTTTTCACAATTTTATCCCTTCAAGTTTTATTTCAAAATCAGAATCCTATTTTCCTTAAAAAAATAAATAAATAAATAATAAAAATAAAAATAATATATATAAGATTACAAAATAAATTTCTACAAATTATCCTTTATTTCTTTCTCTTCTTCCTCCCAATTCTCATTCAATTTCTCTACCATTGGCCTGAATTCTTCCCAATCTTTGTTGTCCACCAAAGAAGACAGCCTTTGCAAGATCATCACTTGCCTCACCAGATGTATCTCAAAGATTTCCTCGCACTTTGCAGTCCAAACTCTCTTTGGATGTGTATTCCATCCACCTTCCTCCATGAGTTCCTTGTGAGCTCTCTTCCTTCAGCCCCTTGAAGAACCCTCCCCAACATTGCCAGTCAATTTCATTGCATTAGTTTTGATCAGCCCTTTGACTTGCAACCCGTTCTCCTCATTTTGGCCCTCCATCTCATCCCTTTCTGTCCCATTCTGTTCCTCCACCTCCTGTTCCATTCCACTCCTTCCTTCTATCCCGTTTACTTCCTCTTCATTTCCCTCCCTTTGCTCCGTTTCCACCTCCCTTTCAGTCTTTTTTCCTTCTTCTCTTGCCTCTTTGACTGTATGTGTTTCCTTGGCTCCCACTTCACATTGCACTTTAAACCCAATTGACCCAGTACATGGCGGCGGTGGCAGAGGTGTATTGTTGGTATATTGCCAAAATTTTGATGGTAATACAGCAAAAAAGATTATATTAGTTCCATTTTCTTTCTTTTATTTTTTACCTATTGTAAGTCTCTAAGCCTCAACTTACCAGGGTTCCAAATACCTAAGAACTCAACCTCCGGCACTGGTTGTATATGGTTGTTGACTTGCGGCACGGACCTTTGACTTTGCACCTCCCTTCCAGACGCTTCTGGGACATCTGCAACCGGCTTGCTACTTGTATGGAATGTGCAAGCAACCTTGCACAAACTGCATTGTTTGCACTTGACTCGGATACCTTGCGTGGCTTTAATAGGGATGCATTGCTTGTTTGGTTGAATGCATTTTTTGCAACAGTGGAATGACAATGACAACATAATGAACTATAAATCTATTTAAAGCAAAGATGTAATGTTAATGGGTATACAGTATTTTTAGAGACTTTGGAATCAATGGGAAAATTGTCTGAACCCTTGCAGGAGCTTGCGTCTTTATACCCAGGCCACTTTCAAGCTTTGAGCTTAAGGATTATTGTCCTCCCACTTTGACATACCCTTTTCCTCAGTACAATCTACCTCAGTCCATAAGGGTGAAAAACTAGAAGCGAAACATCAATGGTGCCTTACACTTACCAACTCTGGCTTGCCTAACAACCTTCCATCCTTGGCGCCTGACTCAGAACCCACTTGCCAACCTTGCAGTCAACTCTACCTCAGTTGACCATCCGTTTGGGCTCTGCCTTTTCACCCTGGGTATCAATTACCCTTGGGTTGCCATTTCTGGTCACATTCTCTTGCTAGTTTGCACCCACGCTATTCAAGCCACCTCAACTCTATAGTTTTCAAATGGACTAGTCCCTTACCCTGCATAAACTACATCTTCAGATTTTCATTGCCTCTGATGTCACTCCCTCATTTCTCAACTGTTACACTTCAATACATTTGCCCTCTATTGTATTGCACAAAGGCTAAGACCTTGGAAATGTTCATACTGTTATTTGATTTTGGAGTCCGTTCATGTCATTCATTGCCTCATCACTTGTAACTGTAGTTGACCATCCATCAGGTTGTATCTAGTCATTTTGGATTACCTTATAAAGGCTTTGCCGCTTGCCTGGGGATTGTTTCCTCAGTTAGTTAATTTCATATGTTCTTGCATTTTTCTAAATCCAGTCATCACATTGGGCTTAGGTTTGGTTCCCTTCCATTGGAACATTCATCCCCCTTGCTGTGTGTTAAGTTACTCCACCATAAGTTTGCATTTTGCAGTTAGCCCTTGCTACCTAGCACTTGCCCTCATACTTGGCTATTCCTTTGCACTCAAAATCATCTAAGATTGCCCTATAGTACGTGGGGTGGTTGCGTGACAGGAATTCAGTCAAATGATTTGAAGAAGAAATGCTGGAGAACAACTACCAATTGCACCGCGGCTGAGGGTAGTCCTTGCTCCTCCTGGATACTGCGACTGGAGTTGAGGGGAGGTTGCTGGTGGGTTCATGTTTGATCTTGAGGATGGCCAACAGGGAATGAGGATTAGACAAGTGTGGAGAGGTACGCTGGGAGATCTCCCAAGAGGGGGAGCTGTTCTCAAGGACTAGGCGGGTGGTGATGTCTTGCTTCTATCAGACCCTTCTGTTGGTGCCCAGCACAGGTACTGGGCTTGCGGATTCTCTAACTGAAACTCCTGCTAGAGTCCAAAAAGGTCAATTGTAGCCGGAGTCTTTCTTGGATCACCTTCACATAGCCAAGTGGCATGGTCAGAATATTGGCAATTATGTCTTCTGAGGGTGTGTGCTTGATTGATATGAGTGCGTTCTGTACCAGTTCTCTGATATACTGGAAGCATATCTTGATGTTTCTTGAATTAGGATTGAGCTTTGCCTCTTTACTTATAAAGTTGGCCCCCTGATTGTTGTTCTTGATTTTGTTTTTTTTGATTGCAATCCCAAGGCTCAGTATGAGAGTCAACAGCTATCTCAATTGTTTGGAACAGAGATTCATTTCCAAATATTTGGCCTCAGTAGTTGACTAGGCAACAATGGGTTGTTTTGTGGTGGTCCAGCTTATTGAACTGCAGTACAAGGTGATCACATATCCGGTGGTAGACTTTTGAGATAAAGTGGTGCGTTCATAGTTGGCATCTGCCCACCCACACTGTTGATCCTTCCTGTTGGCTTTATTTGTAAACATGATACCAAATTTCTTTGTTCCCTTGAGATAGTGGAACAGATGCTTCACCATCTTCCAGTGCGCCTGTGAGGGTTTGTTTGCGTGCTGGGAGAATAAGTGGACTGTGTATTGGATGTTGGGTCTTGTGTGTGTTGCTAGCTGTATGAGATGTCCCAGTGCCTTCTGCTTGTTTTTAAGTCAAAGCTGGGTGAAAGCTGGTTGATCACATTGATTATGCTCATTGGAGTGGGGGCCTTAAATTTTTTCACGTTTTCAAATCCAAATCTGTCAAGTACTTTCTTGGTGAAGTCCCATTGATGCAATTTTACTTATCCATTGCTGCCCCAGTCTAGTGTGTATCCCAGGTGTTGTGCCAGACCTTCTTGGATTTTTATTTTATAGTGACCCCCCATTGAATCCAGGAACTTCAAGATCCCCTTGCAATTTTCCCCTGCCACCAGGCCTTCATCAATGTGAATGTGGAGGCCTAGTGTCTTTGACTTGTTCAAGAATATTGATTCATCCCCTTCCAAAGAAGTCAGGCCCAGAGTTGACAAAGGTTTTGCCAGGTGAGCCCTCCAGAACCTTGGTGCCTTTTTTTCTGGTACAGAAATTTTTTGAGGCGCCAGACCCAATCCTCTTTTCCAGAAACCTCAAAGCCAGCCAACTGCGCAAAATTTACCACCGCGTCAATCTCCCCATACAGAAATGTGGTTTTCACATCAATATGAAAGACACTCCAGTCATTTTGGACCGCAGTCAAGAGGAGCACCTTGAGGAATTTGCTTCTCCCTACCAACAAGTAAGTATCCAGGTAGTGCAGTGGGTACTCCTGATGGTTGCCAAAGCACACCCATCTGGATTTTTGATGCATCACTTCACCAAAATCATTCTTCTTGCAAACCAGCCACCACATCCTGCCAATGACTGTATGGTTGGATGGCCAAGGTACCAGTGTCCCAGTCTTGCGAATTAGAAGTGAGTCTTTCTCCTCCTTCATTGACTCAATCCAAAGCAGCTTCTCATGCGGATCCAAAATTGCCTTCTTGATGGAGACAAAGTTGCTCATCATCAGATCATTGTCAATGTGATCCTCAACTATCTTGTTACACTGGCTTCATTGCAATTATGGGAGAATGGCTGCAGTATCAATGTTGGATTTGATGTCCTTTGAGGCCCTGTTTAAGTGGGGGACATATACGTACACTTCTCCAGATGTACTCTCTGCTAGGGTTGGCTCCCCCGCCGTTTCTTGGGGTGTTGCATCCTCATTTGTGGACTCATTGTCTGGGGGAGTTTCTCTTGCTGATGTTGTTTCCACTGGCGTCTGGGTGTTCCTGTCCAAACAAGTGCCCATTTTTGGACAGGGTTCTCTGATTTTGGTGGTGGACAGATGCATTGTGACCTCAGATGTTGGAGAGGGACCATCACAGATTCTGGGAGATGAGACCTGCAGTAGGCTCTGGGGAAGAGTGGATGGGGGTTCTTTGAGTGACATTGTGGAGTTGTAGGAGAAAACCACACAGGTTGGGTTGAATTCCCTGCTCACCATTATCTGACATTTGCTGGGGTCAATAAACCTCCCGGCATTGGAGTATGGTTTGTAACCAAGGAAAAGGAGAGGCCTTGACCAGACATCCAGCTTGGAGTGTTGATGAATGTGCACGTGTACCTTCAGTCCAAAAGGTATCAGCGTCAGTATTTCACTTACAGGCTCTATGGTGGGGCTGGTATCAAGAATCAGCTGACCGGCAACTTTCACTTAAGGGTGGGAGAGGGCAGTTTGTTTATGAGCATTGAGGAGTACCTGGCTGCTTCATCCCAATAGTTGATTGGCACCAATGATAAAGCCTGAATACACCTGGTCTTTGTAAGGATTGTTTGGTTGAATAGCTTGTCTAATCTGTTTGTTTGAGGCGAGTTAGCAGGGCCTTGTTCCAATACAATGCCATTCAGGGATAGAAATTCAGAGAGCTTTATCAACATAAAGTCACCACTGCGGTTGCAGTGCAAGATGGCTGGTGTAACATAAAGTTGATTTTATATCTCATTGATGTAGCTGATGATCTTGCCGGCTGCGTCTGACTTTTTTCTTATTACCTAGACCCAATTAAATAGCAAGAAGTCATTGATTATGGGCAGGATGTACAAGGCTTACTGTTTAGATGGTGGGCTGATTTGAAGAATGTCAAGATGTAGCCGTTTAAACGGCTTGAATGAGTTGGGGAGAGGGTTGGAGTGTGGTTAACGCCAAATCTTGCTTTGGGAACATATCTCACATTTGGAAGATGAAGGAAACGGGGTTGGAAGAGGTGAATTGTGTAGGGATAAGAATTTCTTCAAGTAACCATTGGACTGGTGACCAAGGGTAATGTGCCAGTCAAGATTGGCACTGGAGACTTTGGCTAGATTGATGCTGGAAACGGGGTTATGATGAGCCATATAGAGGTTTTCAATATGTGGGAAAGGGTAAACTATTTGGTTCCCAAGCTTGACCAGTACCGTGCAGTGCTTGTGTACCACCTTCAATCCATGTTCTTCAAGTTGTTTTGCCAATATGAGGTTGCGGGGGCCATTGGGTGTGTAGAAGACAGGGTGAATGGTGGTGCCTCCAATATTTAACTTACCAACATGGGTGATGGTTATGGTACCTCCATATGTGTTCAGTTGTTTATGAATTGGCTGGGGGTCTTGGAGAAGTGATAGATTGCAGACTGCCAACCTTGAGGCTCCAGAGTTGTAGACTAGTTCTTTTGAAGATTTACCCAAGTTGTTGATGCTGTCCATTGCATCTTCTTGGATCAGGAAGCCGTATTCTTCTGAGTCAGTTTTTTGCTTGATAGTCAGATCAACATTGTCCCCAGGAACTCCGGTCTCAGAGGAATTGTTGCATTCTCCCACAGCATTCATGGAGCAGGAGCTCTTGATTTGCTGGATATCTTGTTCTAGCCGTTCAATTTGAGTGGTAATTCCCCATTGATCTTGATCTTGGGGGTTTTTCCTGGTAGGCACAGCAGGTTGCGGTTTGATTTGTCTCTGCCCTCCATCCTTAATTGGGGCACAATTGGGGGGAAAATTGGTTCTTTTGTCCTTATGAGGTCCCATAGTGTAGTAGGTTGATTTGGAGGAGTTGGAGACACGCCTAGAGTCTTCTAGGAGGACCCTGGCAGCCATGTTTTTGACAGTAAATGGTTGTAGGTTGTGAAGAGTTGACACCAGGCTTGAAATCATCTCATTCAGGCGTAGGCTCTTAATGAATAGAATTGAAGCCAGTACCGTTGATACTTTCATGATTTTCTTGCTAGGAGGCAGGCCTTTTATCATCTCACATAGATTTATATATGCATTCTTGAATGCCAATGTGTGTTATTGCAGGCTAATTCCTGGTTTGTAGGTTAGGTTGACCATTCAAATGAGAGCGTCCCTGATTAGGATAAGTGAATTTTCTCCACACTTGGAAGCTAGTGCATGGTAGGCCTTGGTGAAGTTGGACTTGCTTGACTTAATTCACAATTGAAGGTCCTTTTCAGCAGATGTTCTAAGCATGCTGAGCATGAGTGTGTTTTTTCTACAGGAAGTTTTTGACCCAGTGTTGGACTTGATCCATTCCTCATCTACAATCTCCTCATGCCCCTTCCTAATTATGATGTCTTCAAAGGCGCTCTTCCAGTCATGCCAGTTGTGGCGGTTCAGCTTTGCAATTTTTGCCTTAGTAGACCCTGCATAAACTAAATCTTCATATTTTCATTGCCTCTGAAGTCACTTCCTCATGTCTCAACCGTTACCCTTCAATACATTTGCCCTCTATTGTCTTGCACTTACACTAAGACCTTGGAAATGTTCATACTTTAATTTGATTTTGTACTCCATTCATGTCATTAATTGCCTCATCACTCATAACTGTAGTTGACCATCCATCAGGTTGTATCTAGTCATTTTGGATTACCTTATAAAGGCTAAGCCGCTTGCCTGGGGATTGTTTCTGCAGTTAGTTTATTTCATACGTTCATGAATTTGCTCAATCCAGTCATCACATTGGGCTTGGGTTTGGTTCCCTTCCATTGGAACATTCATCCCCCTTGCGGTGTGTTAAGTTACTCCACCATAAGTTTGCATTTTTCAGTTAGCCCTTGCTACCTTGCACTTGCCCTCATACTTGGCTTTTCCTTTGCGCTCACAATCATCTAAGATTGCCCTATAGTACGTGGGGTGGTCGTGTGACAAGAATTCATTCAAATGAGTTGAAGAAGAAAGAACAACTACCAGTTGCACTTTGGCTGAGGCTATGTCTTGCTCCTCCTGGATACTGCCAGTGGAGTTGAGGGGTGGTTGTTGATGGGTTCATGTTTGATCTTGAGGATGGCCAACAGGGAATGAGGATTAGACAAGTGCGGGGATGTATGCTGGGAGTTCTCCCAAGAGGGGGAGCTGTTCTCAAGGACTAGGTTGTTGGTGATGTCTTGCTTCTATTGGAACCTGCTTTTGGTGCACAGCACGTGTACTGGGCTTGAGGAGTCTCTAACTGACACTTCTTTTCCTTGAAACTGACCAGCCCAAGCTTTGGGGCAATTCTTCCAGACCCAATGCATTCCCTCAATGCTACCACAAAATCCTGGGAAACCACGTGCTTCATATTTTTTCATGATAACTGAGATCTCTTCATCTGTTGGACCCCTGAGGTTTTCCCCCTCAAATAAAATGACAATATCATTCACAATTTGCTTCAAAGTTTCCATTGCAGTTGATTTGCCAATTCTAACATATTTTTTGGTGCAGTCAGCAGAATATCCATAGGCCAATTGAACAATTGCAGCAGTGATTTTCTGATGAGGAGAAAGATTAATTTTTCCACAACAGTCCTGGAAAAATTTTTAAAAAAAATGAAAAAAAATATATTTCAATATTGATTCAATTCTGAAACAATGGAAGGGATTTCTTGGTCAGTAGGATTGATTCAATTACCATTCTTGGGGTCCAATAGGGTTCATGAGCCCCCAAATTGGTTACTAGCCTTTGGAAGGTAACTTTGCTCATTCTAAATTGCCTCTCAAACATGTGGTTTGTGTATCTTGCATCTTGATTGAAAGAATCAGCCATGAGATTATGATGGCCTTCAACTTGGTTACAATTGATCATTGTTCTTCTTGATTTGTTACTTCTGTGACAAAATTGCATTTTATGAAGTTCTTCTTCAACTTCAAGGAAAAGTTGTTGACGTTGATAGTGGGAGATGGCAAAAGGGAAGTACTTCTTGAGGGTGAGGAAGGGGGCCATCTTCTTTTTGGAGAGGTGGTAGGTGGTATATAGGTGTTTGAAGGCTGAAAGGTTGGGATTTGTTGAGTGGATTTTGGAGGATGATTGGTGATGATGACTTGCGACAATGGGTTGCAACGACAAGTTGCAATTAGCAACCAAGCAGGGGCCTAGCTAACGAGCGGCTGACGTGGCACTCAATTGTGCGCTCTGGGTCGTCAGCTAGCTACCGTGGCCTTGTGGAGCGGACGGTTGTGAAACGCGAGCGGTAAAACGCTCGCTAGCTATTTTTTTTGGCTAGCGAGTCGCTACCTAACAAGCCGCGCTCTTCAACGATTGGGGATGCTCTTATCACAACGAGGGTGCGAGATTGGGTTTCGGCAGTTATCCACCCTTGCGCGCCTCGACAACTTGTCAAAGTTGTCGAGAGTTTTATCGACATGTTGGCAGATGCTATTAGTCCTTACACGTCGGTACCGTACTTCGGGGGCCGAGTTCGCGCCCGCGGGTGTCGCGACAGGTTGAGCCCGCGGAATTTCTACATGACAGAAGTCTCCACGTCACTAGTCTCTCATACTCTTTGCGCTTCTTTGTGTCTTTCCTTGTTATCGCTGCCCGTGTCTACTTTTTGATCCTTTATCATGATTTTCTGCGGCTACGTATCTCAAAACTTTCATCGTTTCAAATCACAGACGTATCCGTTGTTTTCTTTCCCAATAAGGTCTCCTTCCTTTTGCTTAAATATCGCTCTCTTTATCCCCAACTGTGAGGAAGTCGCTCCACTCCATGCCTGACAGTCCCCATCACCTTTACTGCCTCTTCAGACTGGCCCACCCTTTGTCAATCCATAGCATTCTTCAAGCTTGTTGTTAACCTTCAGGTACCTTTTTCTTCTGCTCTAATCTTTTGTGATGCTCCTCATATACCAGATTCTTCAGCTCTGTCAAATTCTCACAATACGCCTCTTTCCCCCTCACCCTAACGGCCTGTACGCAAACAACAACAAAGATATAAGTCCAACTGTCTCGACCCATCTGCAACCTTTTCCCCACCTTGCGCCGGTCCTGCCATTCTCACTTGGTCCAGCGCTGAGTACTGCTCCCAACCCACCCATCCCCCTAGCCCCTGACTCCCTGTCCGGTTTCTTAAGATTCTACTTGTTTGTCCTCATCTCACGATTGTTTCTTTCATTTGTCCTCCACTCAAACCAAATCCTAATGCTTCAAATTCAATCACCCTGTGCTTGTCCTTCCATCCTCCCTCGGTGCCCCGCTGAGTGCTGCTCCCAACCCAGCCACCCCTGGCCCCTGACTCTCCTGTCCAGTTTCCTAAGTTCCGCCGTCGTTACGCAGGCAATTCTCTGGGAAAGTCATTGTTGAGTTAGTGTTTGTCAATTTCCAACCAGGATGAGAGCAATTGCTCCCAAGAAAGAAGACTGAAAAGCTAACGGTAAATTATTATTCACTTCAGCAACTCGAATCGAAAATGCTGTCTACAAGGAAAATCGTGGCACTCATTGCAGTTCTTCGGATGGTTTTTGCAGACCAAAGTCAAGGGTCGCATCCAAACACCCCACAACGGTGCCCATCTGGTCAAAAATGGAATGGGCATCTATGTACTCGCCCATGTCTTGCTTCTCAAGAATGCCGAGAATGAATGATTTGAGTCATTGAGGGTGATTTATTAACAAGTATCCTGATAATTTCATGTGCCACAAACTTTTATCTACCTCAAGGTCTCTTTTTCAATGAAACGCAAGAACTTTTCTTGTTAACGAATTTGATCCAGAAAATGACAATTTCTATATCAAATAATCAGTTGTGTTGACGCGTGGGTTCACCAGGATGATTGGAGGTGCTCTGAGGGGCTAGGCCCAAACAACAAGCTTCCAGAGTGTCGACTGACACGTCTGAATGAGTTTTGCCATACAAAATAGTCACGCAAGACAGCTACATGTTAAAAAAGTAAAGATCAAGCACATTAACATTGATAGTAGTAAAGCGGTCGACAGCCAAACGGTCAATTCATAAAATCAAAAAGGCTAATGACGTCATGAATTCTACGTCACTATTCGTCATAAAGACATCATAAAATATCTGCGGTTTCCGAAAACTATTTAAAACAGACATACCATTATTCCAGTAGCAGGTTCCCCATTGCTTCTTTTATCTTATTTGGGGAACCTGCCACTCCAAGTTTTTTAACTTAAGCATATAAACTCTTCCAATCACAAAACTTGATCTAAACTATGTTATTCTTCTTATTAGTCGGCAGATGTCAGAGCTATAGGACATACGAGCGTAGCAGTCAACTAAGATCGTAATAATTATTATTTCAGGTGTGTCAGAGCTATAGGAGATACAATTTTAGCAGTCAACTAAGATCGTAACAATTATTATTTCAGGTTACGCAGTCAAAACACATCTACTAACATATTTAAACTACACGCACCCTCGGCATCATGAATGTGAAGAAATATGGCTCAATTAGTAAATTGATTCTCAACAAAGCTCAACGTTAAACACATTCCCTACACACTGCTTGCTCCTGCGCACTTGGGGCGGCATGAACGATTTGCTTCTTCAGACATCTTATCAAACGTCTGCAACGTTCTGTATCAACCTCGGATTTTACTCATTACTTCAATCGCTAAACTATTAATCCTGCTGGTCTTGGTCCCTATAACTTTTGTTACGTCACAACTTGGGGCTATGTTTTTGTATTTTGCTTCAATCGCCTCATCTATTCAGCCGACTCGGCTACAGCCATAAAATGCTACAAATAGTCAACTTTTGTGTGCACACATGAAGGCTGCTTCAGCCTTGTGGATTTTTGGATCTGATGATACAATAAGTGGGCGGCGATCCTAGCTTCCTGGTTAAATCGGACCGCTTCTATGAGTAGGACATCTGTAATAGTAGGTTCCCCCAAAGCACGAGTTAGAAGCGATGGGGGAAACTACTTTTGACTCCGACAGGTTATTCTTAAAATAACAAAAATAGGCAATGAAATGAAACAAAAAAGATGGAAAATAAATCATGAGGTATGGTCTGTGTTCTTATGACATCATGTCTGTGTTAAGATCTAGATGGTGTGTACCTGTTATGACTTCAGAGATTGGTTAGTTTATTTGAGGAAGCGTTGGTAGTTAATTTTAAGGAAGACAATGATTTCATATTGTTGACTGAGCATTGTCACCCCCCCTTAACTAATAAAATCAATGAACTTCTTTAGCCCTATTAGGTTTTGTAAGATTTTGAATTTTTGTTTTTTGAGTTTTTTATTCAAAATGTTGGCTACCATCTGTTTAGTTAGACAGTAGTCAATAAGAACCCTTTTTTCCTTGAATAATTCCCTGAACCAATGATAGTGAATTTTGATGCGTTTGGTGCTTGCATGAATGATTGATTTGGAATTAAGTTTAATGGAAATTCAATTATTAAAATGTAAGGTAATTGGGGTGTCACATGGAATTAGTAGAAATTTAAGTGACGTGATAATCCACATGGCTTCTTGTCCAGCTTCAGCTGTTGACTTGTATTCTGCTTCTGGGGGGGAAAGTGATACAGTTGATTGTAGTTTCAATCTCCAATTTTTTGGGTCTTTCATGAAGCTGAATACATAGCCAGTTGTGGATTGTCAAGTTGCTTTGTCCCCAGACCATTCTGGATTGGCATGACCATGGGGGATATAGTAGCTCTGATCAGCACTTATTGGATTTTTGACACAGGTATATTCAATGCCAAATTTGAAAGTTCCTTTCAGGTACCTTAGGGCATGGCAGAGAGCTTTTCAGTGGTTTAGAGAAAATTTGTCCATGTACCAAGCAATTCAGCCAACTTGTTGATATTTGTTCCTTTCATTCTCATTTGATGAACTCCTACCAGCCTTGTTGTCTCAGTCATCTAGTGTCCTGGGTTTTTGTTCTTCTTGCTGCTTGTTTCCATTCTCTTTTCCTTCTTCCGCTGTCAGTGCCTGCTGGGCTGTCACCAAGCACTCGCAGCACTGTACCTACTCAGACGGGTGTCACTGCATGTCCTCTTTGTGTGATTCCGCTCTGAGGACTCAACCACTGCCGGTCCCAACATCTTGATTCCACTCTCAGTCTGAACGCTTGCTGCCTAGGACAACTCTCAACCATATTCGACTCGCCTTGGTTGGATCAATCTGCGACTCCGACTTTGCTCATCTGATCACCACGGCATCAATATAGGAGTAGGTACCAGCTCCAGCTCTTCAACTCAATATCAGATTTGTCAAACTGATCACCTCCTTCCGTTGGCAAGAACTCCTGGGAGAATTGGATCTTGCGTGGAAGCTAGTGGCTTGATACTCTACTTAGTCCGTTCTAGGGCCATCACCCTGCTTGTAGAGACCCTTCTTATGTTTGTTTTCTTCCAACTCTACTGTTTTTCTGGTTCTGGCTGTTCTTGTCATACTCACCTCTCTGCTGCAATCTGAACAGCCTGGTCCAGGTTTTATCAGCTCTCCTTAAATTTCACACGGTTAAAAGCCAAAATAATGGATTGAACGAGCTCAACCAGGACCACTGAATCCCCTGGACCAGGTACCGAAGGGAACTTCAAGGCGCTGGCACTCAAATCTCCCATGGAGTCTACCCCTCTACTTACCGAAACAAACTACTCGATCTGGAAGAAGAAGATGGAGCGACTGTTCAAGATGCGCGGTATCCTTGATCAAATCAACTCTGTCGACCCCTCGTGGACATCCCGGATGATGACGAAATGGCAGGTTACCTCATGTCAAAACTAGACCCAGGAACTCACACCAACATTATCACTCCAGAGAATGAAGATTCCTCAAGATTGATCTGGCTTGCAGCAAAGAATCACTTCGCCTCCAGCCAAGCAGCAAACCAAGTGAGAATTTTCTTCAACTTTCTGTATCTAGGCTTCAATCAAAATGACATAGACAACTTTGTCATATCCGTGAAAGCTCACCTAGGAAAACTGGACGAAGTAGGAATAGTCTTGCCTGACGATATTCTGAGCTATCTTATACTCTTCAAGTTTCCGGATTCACTCAAAGCCATACGGTCTCAGATCATGCACTCAGGAAGTGAACTGTCTGTCACGCTCGTCTTGAATCACCTTATCCAGCACAAAAACAAAGTTCAATCTAAGGCAGCCAAGACTTCCAACACCAACTCGGCCATGTTTCACCTTAACAACCCAAGAGAATTGGACGGCCCTAGGTGCGAAAATGGGAAGCACAATCCCGCAGTCAAGTCTCACCCCCCCTCTTCTTGCTGGGTGGAATTTCCCAAGCTTAGGCCCAAGCAATCATCTAACAAAGGAAGACGGGGTACTAAGAAGAAGCACCCGGCTGAATCACACTACTACGACTACTCCTTCTTCTGCGCTTCCAACCATGTCTCCAACATCCACTCCAATAGATACATCTTGGATAGCGGCTGTTTGATTCACATGTTCCATGATTGGAACTCGTTTCTGTCCCTGACTGAGGAATCCGGGGAAGAATTCATTAAAACTGGGAAGAAGGGTGAGGGAATAGCAATTCGAGGCACTGGTACCGCTATACTCAGGAATGCTGGGAAGACGATTCACCTGGAGAACGCAACTTGGGTACCAGATGCCACCGTTAACCTTGTGTCTCTCGGCACTTTGATATTGAAGGGCTGAAGTCTCAGGGTAAACTCCAAAATCAACCCGCCTACCTTTACTCTATGCAAGTCAGGCGCCTCTGTCTTGTCCGGCAACATTGAAAACAACCTCCTCATGATTCAGGCCAAAATACTCAAGCCATCTTCCTCTCCTGCCTCCAAGGGGCTTGAAACTGGAAACCTCTCATCCTGCTACCTCACCGTTGCTGAGCTCAACAAGCTTCAACTCAGACTTGGTCACGCTAGCATTGATTGAATGGAGAAGCATCTTGGATTTTCTATAAAAGCGGAAACGGCAAATTTGTTTGAATGTCTGGCCTGCAAAAAATGCAAAATCAACAAGGCCCCGTTCAAAAAAGACCAACATTCAGCAGCAAGAGTCTCCGATTGTCTTCACTTGGATTTGATGGGTCCCCTCAATCCTACTAGCAAGGGTGGAATGAGGTTTGCTCTCACCGTTGTGGACAATCTGTCCAGCTACCTCTCCGCTTTCCCTCTCCCCTCGAAGGATGCAGCAGCAGAAACCATCAAGTTCATGATCAAGAATGAAGCAAAGAGGCAACAGAGGTACCCGATAGAAGTCGTCTCAGATGGAGGAGGTGAATTTGTTAAGGAGACTCTCAAAGAGTTTTTCAGATCAAAATCTATCAATCATCTAATAAGTGAACCTTACCATTCCCAACACAACGGCAAGGCAGAAAGAGCCAATCGCACAATCATGGAATCACTGCGATCAGTGTTTAGCTTGGCTAAAATTCCCAAGAATTGCTGGCATGTGGTTATCCAGAGTTGTTGCCTGGCTCTGAACCAAATCCCACAGAACAGCGGAGGACCAACGCCTTGGGAATTGCTCCATAAGAGTAAGCTTCCGACAAACTATCTGAAATCTATTGGTTCTGGAGTCATCTATCTACTTAATCGTAACAATATAAAGTCTAAACTAAATGAAAAAGGGGAGGAAGGGCTTTTCATTGGATACGTACCCAGGTTCCTCTCTTACAAGATTCTGACGAAGTCCAGAAAGATCATAGAGACCAAACACCTAAAATTTCTCAAGACTCAAGTCACAAGTAGCTCATCACTATTGGACGACGTCGAAATCTCCAAGAATCATTGTCCTTGCACCACCGCTCAATCAACCATGCCTGCCGAGAACCCAGCCACTGAGGACCCTGAGGAACTCAAGCCAGAGATAGGTGACCCTGGTGTCACAGACCCATCCAAAAGCGATCTCTCCTCAGCTAATGTTCTTGCCACTCTGAAGCCCACCTTACGTGATCGATCCAAATTGAAGGTACCTGAACGATACGGTTATCATCATGAAGCCCCGCCCAAGTCCATCAAGGAAGCTCTGAAATTGCCGCACTGGATTCCTCCCATCGAGAAAGAATTAGACACCATCGAGGATCTTGGAGTTTGGGAGGATGCGTGTGAATCCGAAGTTGTCAATCCGCTTAACACAATCTGGGCCTTCCAAAGTAAGGAGGATCTGCACTCTGGTGAGACCACACTGAAAGCAAGGGTCTGTGTTCAAGGATTTAATCAGAGATACGGTATTGACTATTTCGACACATTTGCTCCTACAGGGAAAGTGGCTTCTTTGCGAGCGCTGCTGATTTACTCAGTTGACAAAAGTCTGCCGATACTTCAATTCGACGTTAAGGGGGCGTTTCTTCATGCACCTCTGGAAGAGAACGTTTTCATCAGGACTCCAGCGGGGTCAAAACAAACGTCCAAGTTCCTCAAGTTGAACAAATCCTTGTATGGCTTGAAGTAGGCACCCCTCAACTGGTACAAGACACTCGTCGGTTGGATCAAAGAGAATGGATTTGAGGAAAGCGACAGCAATCCTTGTCTCTATCTTCATTCAGACAAAGTCACCGCCCTCTTTTTCCATGTAGACAATCTTGTGGTCGTTGAGGATGCCGAAGGCTTCAAGACTAAGTTTCTCGACCGATTCAAAGACTCGTCAGCGCACGGGGTAGATACTTTGCTGGGAATGAAAGTAGACATCGGCTCTGACCACATAGCATTGTCACTACCAAATCATATAAAAAAGGGACTGGAAGAAATGAACCTAATGGAAGCCAAACCATTGAACAATCCCTGCACCTCTTGCCTTCACCTTCAGCCAGCTTCCGAACAAGAAATAGAAGACTTCCAAAAACTGGATAGGAACTATCAATTGCCTATAGGGCAACTCAATTTCATAGCCACGCTGGCGAGACCAGACATCAGCTTTGCTGTGTCAAACTTGGCCCGGTTCTCAGAAAGACCTGGCATCGCACACTGGAAGGAAGTGGAACATGTGTGGAGATATCTCCTCAAAACCATCAAATACCGGCTTTTCCTTTGAGTCAGAACTCCAGCCACCAGACTTGTCACGTATAGCGACGCAACCTGTGGGGATGATCCCGCTACCCGGTTATCGCAAACGGGACTCCTCTGCCTGCTCAAAGGGTCACCTGTCTACTGGACAAGCCGCCAACAGCGTAGTATTGCGCACTCCTTGACAGAATCTGAATGCAATGCGCTATCGGCTGGCCACCTTGAGGGATGCTGGATTAACCATCTCATAGGGGAGATCTGGAGAACCGTGCCTCTACCTCCCGTTCACTTAATAGACAACAAAGGTCTTAACAATAAAATAAAAAAATTTGGATGTAAGTCACACGCCAAGTACATAGACATCAAAATAAAGAGCTTACGGAATGACTGGAATGACAAGCTCATCAAAATTAAACTCATCTCGTCTCAAGATATGCTAGCGGATTCTCTCACAAAAGCAGCTAGTACACCAGCTGTCAATAGACTTGCTAAGTTTATCGGTTCATAGGAATCATCCTGACATTGAGTTGAGCGGGCGTGTTGATATTTGTTCCTTTCATTCTCATTTGATGAACTCCTACCAGCCTTGTTGTCTCAGTCATCTAGTGTCCTGGGTTGTTGTTCTTCTTGCTGCTTGTTTCCATTCTCTTTTCCTTCTTCCACTGTCAGTGCCTGCTGGGCTGTCACCGAGCACTCGCAGCACTGTACCTACTCAGACGGGTGTCACTGCATGTCCTCTTTGTGTGATTCCGCTCTGAGGACTCGACCACTGCCGGTCCCAACATCTTGATTCCACTCTCAGTCTGAACGCTTGCTGCCTAGGAAAACTCTCAACCATATTCGACTCGCCTTGGTTGGATCAATCTGCGACTCCGACTTTGCTCATCTGATCACCACGGCATCAATATAGGAGTAGGTACCAGCTCCAGCTCTTCAACTCAATATCAGATTTGTCAAACTGATCACCTCCTTCCATTGGCAAGAACTCCTGGGAGAATTGGATCTTGCGTGGAAGCTAGTGGCTTGATACTCTACTTAGTCCGTTCTAGGGCCATCACCCTGCTTGTAGAGACCCTTCTTATGTTTGTTTTCTTCCAACTCTACTGTTTTTCTGGTTCTGGCTGTTCTTGTCATACTCACCTCTCTGCTGCAATCTGAACAGCCTGGTCCAGGTTTTATCAGCTCTCCTTAAATTTCACACAACTAAGTTACTTAAATCATGTTGAGTGCATTACAAAGGTAAAGGAGAGAGCAGGAACCACTGCAATATGGAAGATTGAGTTAGTCAAATGCAAGGAATTATTTTTCTGTGGCTAGAAGGTATGAGCTGGTGACTGGTATGGGAGTGGAAGATTTTTTTTGATTGTCTTGGCTGAATGTCTTGAGAATTTTTTGTCATGTTATATTGGTTAAGTGGGTATTCTGTTGCAGTTTGTTTGAGGTGAATTCCTATGATCATTTTGGCTGGTCCTAGTTATTCCATTCCTAATTTCTTATTAATTGCATTTTTAACTGCTTTTATGTTTTTGCCAGTTAGATTTCATCAACATGGATAAAAAGTTGTCTGAACTTTTAGTTCTTAATACAAAATTTCAGGGAGATTGGGTGAAAAAAATAGATAGTAGGAAAAAGTTTACATCTTTGTTCCACAGTTTAGGAAATTGTTTAAATCTATATATGGCTCTGTTTCATGCTCCAAGGTTGAGGATTATTGTCTTCTTCACTTTTACATATCCTTCTCCTTAGTACCATCTACCTCAGTCCATAAGCATGACACAAATAAAGCACAAAATCAATGGGCCTTCCACTTACTACCTCCAGCCTGTGCAGCAACCTTCCAATCTTGGAGACTCAGTATATACTTGAAAAGAATTGCAGTTAGCTCTAATACAGTTGAACATCCATTTGAGATTTTCTTTTCTGCCCCCAATTATCCCTAGCCCTTGGACTTCCATTCTTGGTGTGGAAATAAATTGTTTGCTACACTAAATGTCTGCAACAATTGTGTTACAGTACCAGATACTTTTCTAGTCCTTTGAGTTACAATACCCACTCTGCACCAGAATAAAACCCAAGAATTCCTCTCTGCATCCTACAGACACTCTATTTGACTGAGACGTGATGAAAAAACAGTAATAAACAAACATGGACTCCCCACCAAGCTTTGCAACTTCACTTTTTCCCAATAAGACTCCGAGTTACTCCAAAGGTTTCATTGCTTGCACAACTGCAAACCAACTGAGAGGGAAGGCCTTACTAAAATTCTATGAAACCAGCTGAAAGACCAGTTCACTTTTCAGTTCTTATAGTGTCACATACCACCTTGTGACAAAAGGCATGGTTCTCAAGAAACAACACTTTGTAAAGATGCTCTGATGATAAAATACACCTAAATAAAAATCTGTAATTTGATAAGATGATAAGATAAGATCCTCCCCCAATACCATGATGAACCCCAGCAAAAGAGAAAATCCCCTTTTATGTACAAGCAAAAATTAAAACTCCAAAATGAAATTAAACAACAAAGAATGACAATTTTCCCTGCACCTCCTCCCTAATGGGCTCTTCAATGACCCAGAACACTCTCATTCCTGCTCCTCCCATCCAATCTGTTTGCATAAATTAGATTTTTTGATACTCTTGTTATCTCCCATGACCCTACCAGTCAATGTGCCCCAATGAATTGCCAAATAAATATTCCCAACAAACTTCCTTGCAGATCCCTGTTGATCCTACATACAATATTATGAAAGAACCCTGTTGATCTTCCTTACAGATCCCCTTTAATCTGCATACCGCCTCTTTGAATCTGGAGCTCAATTGTCCCAACAGTTACATGCCCTCCACAAACTCAATGCATACCCCATAGTCAACTCTTGGATACATAATCCATATTTCTGATCACTTGGTTCCCCATTCTTCTCCCCAAAATCCATAATTGCGGAGGAGGCTAGTTATTGAACACAATTTTTGTTCCAAAAAAGGCAATACTGCAGCTATTGTTTCCTCAAAAAAAAAAACTCTGCCTCAGCTTCACTATTGTGCTGCAGAACTTGCACCTGCAAAACTTCCCAGGCAAGATTTTTCTCCACAAGAATAGCCAACTAGCTAGATTTTGATTTTTGAAAATTTTGTGCTGCTGCTTTGGCAAATGCCCACTGATGAGCCTTCTAGTCAAATGTCCCTGTTTATACCTTTTGTGTTTTTGCCTATCAATATCCACCACATCCCCCCACAACTTGAATTCTGTCCCCAGGATTTCCACACACATTGAGCTCTTATTACATAATTGCCTTAACCCCTCCAATCCTACTTCCACAACCTCCAAAGAAAGCTGCTTTGTAATCCATAATGGCCTCCTGAAAATATTTTACAAAAACACAGAGGTCCTGTACCTTCACTGCCAGCCTTCCAGATTGCAATGGCTGCTGCTTAGGAAACTGCAGGTGCCCCTTCCTTGCGTCCACTCCCAGATCTTTGAGGCCTCACCTCCTTGATCATTCTCTGGTCCTTGCCACAAATGTTGTCATTGTTGCCCCATAGCCAACTTTGTGGTGGAGAATGATGAGCCCACCAAGACTGAAGATTAGAATCCAGAACCAGAACGGGGTTTCTCTTTATTGCCAGTTGAAGAGGCTACAGATTGCCTATCCCCCCTCCTTTTTGTGCAGAACTTGCTACTTCCAGTGAGTGGGGTAATGCTAGCCATGCCCACAGCCAACAACACAACTTGAATGTCCAACTCAAACAAGTCTGTAGTGGGCTGGGTCCAACTCCAGTGTTTTTCCAAGCGGCCAAACCTCTGATACCTCCCCCAGAAGCTCTGAGATTCCCCCTCTTCCACCCTGCCCCTCCATCACCAAATTGCCTGGTGCCCACAACCATGGCAACCATTACTCTTCCAGTTCTTTCTCCACCCATGGAGGGTGAGTCCCCTTGTTTGGCCATTTTTATCATCTCTGAATTGCCACCAGTACTCTCTAAGTTTTTTTTTACAAATGCCAAGCTAACCCCCAAGAAACCAAAAGTCCTTACATCCCCCGCGCCAACCGCAGTGTAACTTGTTATAATTATGGCCAGCAATTAGCTTAGGAAAATTAGCAGTATTTAAAGCAAAAGAAATGCTGGAAACCTTGTGTCAATAATTGCTAATGGGCTCTCATAATGGGGCAATATGTTGGATGATATTGTTGATGAATTTTATTGGATGTTGAATGAATAATGGAAAACAGCAGGGAGAAGAGCTCCTTAAGTACAAAAGATTGACCTCTTGTGAGCCCATGATACAACAAGCCAAAAGGCAAATTTTCCGCCCCAAAAGAGCTCTACAGGCTCTACAGGCCCTGTTACTTGGTTTGTGCTACATCATCCCGCATGGAATCAGTCCCTGTACCCTTACAACCAGCCTATTCCAGTCATTTCTGGTGTTTCCACTGTAATGGGGCTGAACCAGCCCCTTAGGTTTTCAAACCCCTGACCCGTTGTCTGTTACAACCGGCCCTGTTACCTCACATGCTGGCTGGTTGCCTCATGCAACCAGCCCCTGGCCATACAAATGGCCAGGTGGAACCCAGGACACACCTGGGTCCGGTCTCAGACTCACAGCGGGGGGGGGGGGGGGTGTAACCGGCAGACATGCCTCCCCCCCCTCTTTCTCTCAAATCCCTGGAGGGGGCGGTCAAATCCTCCTAACAGTGTCCCTGGAGGTTGATACCCCCAGGGCCTCATCAAGGTAAGTGGGCTGGGGGGTGGTCAAATCCCCTCCAGCCCATCGCTCCTCCCCCTTGGTAAAGGGGGGGGGGGGAGAGCGCCCCTTTCAATGGTGCAGGGTGATCAAATCCCCCCCACTGCCAATTGCCTTGCTGCAACCGGCCCAGCCATCCTCCTGGTCAAGGGGGTGATGAAATCCCCCTCAACCTTACCAGTCGCCCTCCTGCAGCCGGTGGCTGGCTGGTTCAACCCAGCCAGTTGCCTCCTTCCCTCTTGCAATGGCAAACAAGGGGAGGGAGGGGAGCCGGGTCCACTGGCCCCTGCTCCCGCAGCGCTGACCGCCGGTTGCAACTGGCTGGGCCCGCATGGTGTCGCACCGTGCAGGGTCCCTTGGCCGCGGAAAACAGCCCCACGCGGGCCATTGGGCCCTGCATGGGCAAAACCAAGGGAGATGAGTGGCCCCGAGCGGGCGGCAACACGGGAAAAAGCCCCAAATGGGCTGCAACACGTGCAGCAGCCCCAAATGGGCTGCGACATGGGCACAGGCCCCAATGGGCCACCCCAAGCCCAAAAAGTGAGTTCAACATACTTTGGAAGGCCAGCCCGTCTGGCCAAGTATGTCCAAAAAAAACCTTGGGCCCAGTTATGCCCATACAACCCCATCTGCTTTTATATGCCCATATACCCCACCGGGCCCAATAGGGCCCTTGTACCAATAGGCCTGTTTCACGCATTTTGAGGCCAGTTTCCCCAATTACGTGACATCCACACATGCCTGTATGGTCCATGTGGGTGTCCAATGGGCCACAGAGGCCCACATGTGCATCCCTTTTGGATTAAACTTATACGTAGCACAAGCGTAAGTGCATACCTATTTTAACATGACTGTCCTTCCAACTCTGGTCCAAAGATCTCCACACCATTGGTCTCCAATACTGACCCCATTTTCTTGGAATTGCCTGTGGTCCCCTTGCTCCTAAACTTCTAGTTTCACCAAATTCTGTCTTGTTTTGCTATAACATCAAGCAATCCAAATTGATGAACAAGAAGGTGGTCATGAAATTGAGGAAGCCAAGCTCAATTGTTACCTCTGCTGATTGGACAAGAGTATACTTTAAATCCTCCATGAATTGGTTGGGATCCCAGCTTCAGAGTGTTGCACGCTCCTCCACAAGCATCATTGTGCTTTTGGTGACCTCTGAAATAGGGTCACCCAATCTATCTTCTTCCCTTTTTAAACCCCATAGAAATAATAAAAACCCATAAGGATGAAAAAAATAGAACTAAATCACCTTGTATCCTTCTCCATGCTCCTTTTATATAAAATTGAAATAAATATGGTGTCTGGCCTGCCCTAAAAAGGAATCTGCTTGATTCCCCACACCATCCTACAAAAGGGAAACACAAAGAAAAAGGACTTGGCCAAAACATCCCCTAGAAAGAACTCCTCCACATCCAAGATAAGTGAGACAAAAACCTGAGAAACAGAATCCTGCAAGAAAAACCCCATGAGATATAAAAGAAAAAAAATCATTGCAATAAAAACAGAATCTGTAAAGAAAATCACTTCAATAACAAATCACCTCAAAGGTACCTGGAACACCCCAGAAAAAGTCTTCTGATGGGCTAGACCTTCCACAATGCTCTAGTGATCTGAGATTCCCGGCCCTGTTCTCCCCACCAATTGAAAGCTGAACCTAACATGCAATCCTAAAAGGATGCCTCCCCACTCAAATAATTGTCCTCCTTTCCAAAATTGACCATGTCCTGATTTTTGTCACCTGACTTGGTTGTTTCATCAAAATTCATAGTGCCCTGCATTTCAAACTTCTTCACATGAGCCTCTGCCTTCTTCTGCTTGAGAAGAGTGCCATCTACCTCCTCCAACTGGTAGCTCCAGCCAGGCAACTGACTCACCAGACAATATGGGCCATTCCACCAGTCTGCAAAAAGTTTACCCCACTGCATCTCCAGAATCCAATTTTACAGCAAGAAAAGATCTCCAATCTGTCATGGGTCCTGCAAAAGATTGGATCACACACCACATCAATCTGCATGTCACTTGCTAGCAAGTGCCATCAAAGAGCTCTTGCCCAATGGATGGCCAAGCACAGTTCAAGCTCCTACCAAGCTCAGGCCAAAATTTATCAATGCTGCAATGCACAGTCACTGACTGTGCACAATGCATAGTGACTGTGAACAATGCATAGTGACTGTGCACAATGCATAGTGACTGTGCACAATGCATGGTGACTGTGCACAATGCATAGTGACTGTGCACAATGCATAGTGACTGTGCACAATTCATAGTGACTGTGCACAATGCATAGTGACTGTGCACAATGCATAGTGACTGTGCACAATGCATAGTGAGTGTGCACAATGCACAGCAACTGCGCACAATGGACAGAAAATGTCATAGTGCACAGCAACTGTGCACAATGCACAGCAACTGTGCACTATGCACAGCAACTGTGCACTATGCACAGCAACTGTGCACTATGCACAGCAACTGTGCACAATGCACAGAAACTGTGCACAATGCACAGCAACTCTGCACAATGCACAGCAACTGTGCACAATGCATAGCAACTGTGCACAATGCACAGCAACTGTACACAATGCACAGCAACTGTGCACAATGCACAGCAACTGTGCACAATGCACAGCAACTGTGCACAATGCACAGCAACTGTGCACAATGCACAGCAACTGTGCACAATGCACAGCAACTGTGCACAATGCACAGCAACTGTGCACAATGCACAGCAACTGTGCACAATGCACAGCAACTGTGCACATTGCACAGCAACTGTGCACAATGCACAGCAACTGTGCACAATGCACAGCAACTGTGCACAATGCACAGCAAATGTGCACAATGCACAGCAACTGTGCACAATGCACAGCAACTGTGCACAATGCACAGCAACCGGGCACAATGCACAGCAACTGTGCACAATGCACAGCAACTGTGCACAATGCACAGCAACCGGGCACAATGCACAGCAACTGTGCACAATGCACAGCAACTGTGCACAATGCACAGCAACTGTGCACAATGCACAGCAACTGTGCACAAAGCACAGAAACTGTGCACAATGCACAGCAACTGTGCACAAAGCACAGAAACTGTGCACAATGCACAGCAACTGTGCACAATGCACAGCAACTGTGCACAATGCACAGCAACTGTGCACAATGCTTAGAAACTGTGCAAAATGCACAACAACTGTGCAAAATGCACAACAACTTTGCACAATTCACAGAAACTGTGCACAATTCACAGAAACTGTGCACAATGCACAGCAACTGTGCACAATGCACAGAAACTGTGCAAAATGCACAGCAACTGTGCACAATGCATAGAAACTTTGCACAATGCACAGCAACTGTTAACAATGCATGACAAATTTGCACAATTCACAGCAACCATGCACAATGCACAGCAACTGTGCACAATGCACAGAAACTGTCCAAAATGCACAGAAACTGTGCAAAATGCACAACGAATTTGCACAATTCACAAATCAAACTGTGCACAATTCACAGAAACTGTGCACAATTCACAGAAACTGTGCACAATTCACAGAAACTGCGCACAATGGACAAGAACTGTGCAAAATGCACAGCAACTATGCACAATGCACAGCAACCGTGCGAAATGCACAGCAACTGTGCAAAATGCACAGCAAATGTGCAAAATGCACAGCAAATGTGCAAAATGCACAGAAAATGTGCAAAATGCACAGCAAATGTGCAAAATGCACAGCAAATGTGCAAAATGCACGGCAAATGTGCAAAATGCACAGCAACTGAGCACAATGCACAGCAACTTTGCACAATATACAGCAACTCTGCACAATGCACAGAGACTGTGCACAATGCACAGCAACAGTGCACAATGCCCAGCAACTCTGCACAGTGCACAGAGACTGTGCACAATGCACAGCAACAATGCACAAAGCACAGCAACAGTGCACAATGCATAGAAACAGTGCTCAATGAACAGCAACAGTGCGCAATGCACAACAACAGTGCACAATAGTTATACAAGCTCCAATGCACAATGCACAGGGACTGTGCACAATAGTTATCCAAGCTCCAATGAACAATGCACAGTGACTGTGCACGTTACTTATCCAAGCTGCAATGCAAAGTTGCTGTGCACTGTGCACAGTTGCTGTGAGCTTTGCAAAGTTGCTGTTCATTGTGCACAGTTGCTGTGTATTGGGCACGGTTGCTGTGCATTGTGGCCATTTGCTGTATATTGTGCAAAGTTGCTGTGAATTGTGCAAATTTGCTATGCATTGTGAACAGTTGCTGTGCATTTTTCAGAGTTGCTATGCATTGTGCACAGTTTCTGTGAATTGTGCACAGTTTCTGTGAATTGTGCAAAGTTGTTGTGCGTTTTGCACAGTTTCTGTGCATTTTGGAAATTTTCTGTGAATTGTGCACAGTTTCTGTGCATTGTGCATAGTTGCTGTGCATTGTGAAAAGTCCCTGTGCATTGTGCACAGTTGCTGTGCATTTTGCACAGTTGCTGTGCATTGTGCACAGTTGCTGTGCATTGTGAACAGTTGCTGGGCATTGCAAAGAGTTGCTCTGCATTGTGCATAGTCACTTTGTATTTTGAACAGTCACTTTGCCTTTTGCACAGTTGCTGTACATTGTGCATGGTGCGTGGTGCACAGTCACTGTGCATTGTTCAAACTCACTGTGCATTGTGCACAGTCTTTCTGAATTGTGCACAGTAACTGTGCATGGTGCATTGTGGAAGCAACTGTGCACAATGCACAGCAACCTTGCACAATATACAGAAACTGTGCACAATCCACAGCAACTCTGCACAATGCACAGAAAAATTTCACAATGCGCAGCAACAGTGCACAATATTCATCCAAGCTCCAATGCACAATGCACAGTGACTGTGCACAATATTTATCCAAGCCTCAATTCACAGTTGTTGTGCACTGTGCAAAGGTGCTGTTGATTTTGCACAGTTTCTGTGTATTTGTCACACAACCACCCTGCATACTATAGGGAAATCTTAGATGATTCTGAGCACAAAAGGAAAGCTGAGTGCAAGGGCAAGTGCAGGTAGCAAGGGCTAAGTGCAGTGTGCAAACTTATGGTGGAGTAACTTAACACACAGCAAGAGGGATGAATGTTCTGATGGAAGGAAACCAAACCCAAGCCTAATGTGATGACTGGATTTAGCAAATGCAAGAATGTATGGAATTGACTAATTGAGGAGACAATCCCCAGGCAAACAGAGTAGACTTTATAAGGTAATCGGATATGACTAGATACAACCTGATGGATGGTCAACTACAGTTCTGAGCGGTGAGGCAATGAATGAAATGGAAAGAGTAAAAAATGAAATGACAGTATGAATTGTTTCTGAGGTGTTTGCATAAGTGCAAGACACTAGGGGATAAATGTATTGGAATGTAACAGCTGAGACATGAGGGAATGATGTCAGAAGCAATAAAAATATGACGGTGTAGTTTATTCAGGGTGAGAGATTAGTCCATCTGCCAACTATACAGTTGAGATGGTTTTGTTGGAATTCCCCCACCCTGACTCAACAACCTACCAAAGGGCAACCAGAAGACCTATTCAGGCCGGACTGAATGACGTTGAATGGGTAACTCAATAAACCTAAACTCTGTCTATCATCAGTTAGGTTTCAAGGAGAGTTTATCTACTGTCATTTATTGCCTGTTGCTTTCATTCTCCTTTCTTCTTTTCCACATTTGTTTTTCTTTCTGCTTCTCTCCTTCAATACCTTGTTCAGGTATTTCCCATCTTGTTGTCTCCCTTGGTCCTGTGACCTGTGCCCCACTCGCCTTAACTTGCTGATCCCTTATTTCAGGTTTGCCATCCTTCTGTTATTTTTCTTGCCCATGCGTCTCTATGTCTTATCTTAGTCTTGATTCTTGCTTCATGAAATAAAATCCTCACATTTGTTGTTGCTTCTGCTTCTCTCCATCAATACCTTGTTCAGGTATTTCCCATCTTGTTGTCTCCCTTGGTCCCATGACCTCTGCCCCACTTGCCTTAACTCACTGGTACATTATTTCAGGTATTTCCCATCTTGTCATCTCCCTTGGTCCCATGACCTGTGCCCCACTTGCCTTAACTTGCTGGTCCATTATTTCAGGTTATGAGCCCAGGTAATTACCAGCCGTGCGGCCAATAGGACAGGGAACGCGTTGGAGATCTAACACATCCTGAATTGTGGCCTCCTCAACTTCCAGTTTTCCATACCCATCCCCGTTTCCTTCATTTTTGCCACCTTCCACTCCCACTAGAGAAGACTTCCACTCTGTCCACGACTAAAATACTTTGTCAGGTGACACCATTTGAGACCTCCTTCTAGGAGTGCATGAAAGACATAACACATCCATCTCTCCTAGCATCATGGTTGATTCCTCTGACTTTAGAGGCATCCTGAGCAAAAAACTCACTGGACCCAGTAACTTCTCCAGCTGGTGTAACAATGTCCTTACCGCCCTTGGATATAAAGACCTGGACAATGTGGTCCTTGAAAATTCAGACAAGATGTCCCCCAAAATAAAACTTAAGAAGAAATAAGCCACCACTTTCATCCAATTACACCATGACCAACAAAACTTCACTTGCTTTGTCAAGGATCCAAACAAGTATGAACCCAAGGAACTCTGGGACTCAATCTGTGATCATTAAGCCACAAAATCCCTTGAAAACATGGTTAACTTGATGGACCAACTCTGTGATATTTCTTTTTCCAATGGAAACCTACAAGAATCCATAAATAAATTTTGAGAAACCTTCTGTCTACCACTGGAAGTCTCCTTTAACAATCTTGACACCTCCACCATTGAAGCACTTTGGGCGCTTATCATCCTCAAACAACTTCCACCATCCTTTGCAGTAATATGGTCACTTCAATTCATTCAATATAAAGGAAAGCAAGCCAAAATTCCTATGGATACTTTTCTCTCAGATTTGGAACTGGAAATCCAACTTCAGTCTGAATCCACTAATAACCCACAAGCCTCTGCCTTCAACATATCCCACTCCCGCGTTTCAAATACTCCCCAAATTAAAACTCAAAAGCAAAGACACTTCTGCAAAAATGGAGTGCACAATCAAAACACCTTCCATTCCCCTGAGCAATGTCACCAACTTCACCCTGAACTGGCCATTGCCTACCACCAGGCTGCTCCCAGTCAAATTAAAAATAAGACATCACACGGAAAAGCAAATTTCAGCTCCAATAAAGCCAATTCAGACGTGGTCATCCTTGACAGTGGAGCTTTTGAACACTATCTCAAACACCGTGAATATTTTAACACTTTCACCACTTCACACTTACTCCTATATACAGCCAATGGAACTACTCTCAAGGTCATTGGCTATGGCTCAGCCGTGATCCAACTGGTATCTGGCCCTCTCAATATCCCTTATGCTCAACTAGTACCTGAGCTCTCAAATTCCCTAATTTCCATGACTCCCTATCTCCAGTTAGGATACTCCATCAAACCCATCACAAATAGTTTTGAATGCACAAAAGATGGACATTGATTAATGTCAGGAAGTTTTTCCAACAACATTCTCTCCCTGGACATTCTTCACCAACAAGCCCTGTCTGTCAAAACCTCTCTAGATCTTTGTCAATCGCTGGGACACCCCAATGACACCTACTGTCACACAACCACCCCACGTACTATAGGGCAATTCTTAGATGATCTTGAGCGCAGAGGAATGCTGAGTGCGAGGGCAAGTGCAAATAGCAAGACTCAGTTGCAAAGTGCGAACTTAGTGATGCCACTAGGCAAACGGCAAGAGGAATGGAGTATGTTCCAAGGAGGGAAACTCAACCTGAGTCCAATGTGATAACTAGGTTGTAGCAAAATGCAAGAACGTATGAAATTAACTAACTGAGGAGACAATCATCAGGCAAGGGGGTAGCCCTCATAAGGTAATCCAAAATGACTAGATACAGCCTGATGGGGAGCCAACTACAGTTGAAGGCAGTGAGGTAAATGAGTGACAGGAATGGGATAGGAAATAGAGCAATTTTAAAATCATATCTGAGGCCATGGCGTAAGTGAAAGACAATAGAATCTGAGTGTACAAATCTATGATGAATTGAGACACGAGTGAATGACGTTGAAGGTAATACAAGTGAGAAGTAATAGTGTATGCAGGGTAGGGACTAGTCCAATTGCAAACTGTACAGTAATGATGGCTTAATTAGACATGGATGCAAACTGACAAACAGTGCATGACAGGGGATGGAAGTCCAAGGCTGTTGATGGGCCAGGGAAGGAGATTGGATCTCATAATGGATGGCCAACCAGTATGGAGTTAACCGCAAATTTTGCAAGTATATACTGAGTTGGTTGCCAAGATTGGAAGATCAACGCGAGCCAGAGTAAGTAAGCGGATCACCATTGATGTTGTTCTTTATTTGTGTCACACTTATAGACTGAGGTAGATGGTACTGAGGAGAGGACATGTCAAAGTGATGAAGACAATAATTCCTAAGTGCGAGGCGTGACAGTTGCCCGGGTATAAAGACGCAAGCTCCTGCAAGCTTTCAGATAAATTTTCCCATCAATTTCAAGTCGTTGATAATACTGTATACCCTTTACTATTATTTAATTCATTACTTGTTAGATTTATAAATTATATAAAATGTTGTCATTGTCATCCTGTTGTTGCAAAAACTGTATTTCGGCAAAACAAGCAATGTATCCCTAGTACTGCTGTCAGAGGTCTTTGAGGCAAGTGCAAGCAGTGTTGTCTTTGCAAGGTTGCCTGTAACTTCCCTATAAATAGCAAGTTGTCTGTTGATGCTCCCACGGAGTCATTGAGGGAGATGCGGGGTTGTAGGTCTGCGCCAAGAGTTAATTACAAGATACCACCATTGCCGGAGATCAAATTCCTGGGTACTTGAGTTCCTGGTGAGTACTAATTGGGACTGACTAGTGATAATAAAGGTAGTGACTAAATTTCACTTGTCTTGCTAGTGTTGCCTTGTTTCCAGAGATATACCACAAACACACCACCGCCACCACCACCTTATTGGGGACTGCCGACTGAATTTCTGGGAGCCCAGATGAATACCAAGGTGCAATATGAATTGCCTGGTGTGGAACCGGTTGGGGTCATAGCCGAGGAAGTGAGGGAGGAAGAAAGGAATGAAACAGAAAGAGAATCAGGAAATAGAGAAGATGGAGACAGAAGTGGAGGAAGAGAGGGAACGGAAAAAGAAGAGGGGGCTGTAACAGAAGGAATGGGAGAAGGGAATGGAGGAGATGGAAGGGATGGAATGGATGGAACGGAAGGAATGGAGGGCCAAGGCAAAGCAAACCCTTTGCAAGTCAAAGTGCAAATCAAGACTGATGCGAGGTGATTGACGGGCAATGTTGGGGAAGGTTTGTTGGGAGGCCAAAGGAAGAGAGCATACAAGGAACTCTTGGATGAAGGTGGATGGAATGCTTGGCCAAAGCAAGCTTGAATTGGGAAATGAGAGGAGATATTTGAGAGGCACATTGTAACGGAGGTGCTAGTTCTTCAAAGGATTTCATCATTGATAAATGATGAAGACCTGGATGCCTTTTGACCCATGGTTGCGGAGCTGACTGCCAATTGGGAAGATGTAGAGAAAGAAATAAAAAAGACTTTGTAACTATTATTATATATATATATATATATATTTATTTTATTATATTTTTTTTTGTATAAGGAATGGGAATTTCATTTGGTAGGAATGAGAGGGGGATGAGAAGAAGGAATAACACAGTGAGATGAAGGGGTTGATTGATGGAATGGTGAGGTGGAATGGAATGGGATTGGATGAGATGGAATGTGGAATGGAATGGGATTGGATGGGATGGAATCATGATTGTTGAGGTTTGCAAGGGTAGCTTGCTTGGAAATCTCAAATCAGATTGGGAGAATTGCAAAGGTGATGTGCTGGTTCCCACAAGGTGCAATCTTCGTCGGACTGGAAGCCAGAACATTCAAAAAGGTATTGAAGTTTTCCTTTGCGTAACCTGGAATCCAGAATACAGCTTACTTCCCACTCTTGATGATTGAGGACAGTGACCAGTTTGGGAGGGGGATGAGTCTTGCCAAGGTATAGGAATCAAGCTGGCTCTAGGAGAGACAAATGAAAGACCGGGTGGATACCTTTCCATTTTGAAGGTAAAGTAAGTTTAAAGGCGTTAGGGGAGATGACTGATTCTACTTTAAAGGGGCCAAGCTTTCTTTTGGAGAGTTTGCGGGTTGGGCGCGTACTGCAAATATTGCAAGCATTGAGCCATACTTGATCTCCTACTGCAAAGGTTGGAGCCGTAGTGCAAAATCTGTCTGCTTTCTCCTTATAGGGCTGGTTTGCTTCTTCAAGGTTGGTTCAAACTTGCAATTGAAGGGATTGAATTTGTTCAAGGTAATTGGTAGCAGCTTGAGAAGGTGCTACGTGAAGGGAAGAGAAAGCTGGGTTTCTACCATAAAGAGTTTGGAAGGGCAACTGTTTGGTGGAGGAATGAGTTGAGTTGTTGTAGGCAAACTTGGCTAGTGGGAGCCATTGCGACCAGTCGTCTTGTTGATAGGCAACATACATTCAACGATATTGTTTGAGAATCTGATTAACTCGCTTGGTTTGCCCGTCCGTTTCCGGGTGGTACGCCATTGATAAATTGCAAGTGATCTTCAAATGTTGGCATAGCAAGGTCCAGAAGCTTGAGACAAACAGAGATCCACAATCACTAACTATATTCTCAGGGAGACCATGTTTCAAAAATACATATTTTATGAAGTTAGCTAAGTCTTCTGAAGAGGCCGTCACATTACTGCGCAGAAATAAAGCTATCTTTGAGAAGCAATCTACTACTACTAGAATAGCATCATATCCACTAGAAGAAGGTAATTGAGAAATGAAATCCATAGAAAGCAAGTGCCAAGGATGAGGCGGAATTGGAAGTGGCTGGAGCAGCCCATACTTCCGGTGATTGGAGGACTTGTTAAGATTGCTATCATAGAACGGGCTAACATAGTCTTTTACTTCTTTGGTCATACCAGGCCAGTAGAATTCTTGTGCAATTGATTGGTAGGTTTTATCCTGCCCATGATGACCAGCAAGCGGAGAATTGTGCCGTGAATCAAAGATATCTAACTTAATGCAAGAATTATCTGGTACTACTATACAATTATCATAGACTAAGAAGTCATTATCATCAATACTGTAACTACTATCTAATAAGTTTGCACTCTTGCAAAGTTCAATGCAATTGGGGTTGTCGCGTTGAGCTTGTTGGAGTTCAGAAGCCAAATCTTGTAAGTGAGCAATGATTGAACTGAGTTGGGCAGATTGGGTTGAGAAGAGTGTCCTAACGTTTTCAGGGTTGTTTTCAGCAAAGGTGCTCCCCCCCCTGGGTAAACATTGTCCCCACGTGATAAAGCATCAGGGACTACTGCTTGTTTTCCAGGGCAGTACGTGATTGTAAAGTTGAACTCAGAGAGGTATTTGGCCCATTGTGCCTGTCTACATGTGAGGACTTTTGAGCTCATGAAATACTTTAAAGAATTATGATCAGTTAAAACCTCAAAGGATACTCTAATGCTCAAAAGGTGTGAACGCAATTTCTTTAAGCAATAAAAAATTGCAAGAAGTTCCTTGCCATGAATCTCATAGTTAAGCTCCGCAGCGAGAAACTTGTGAGACTCAAAAGCTACGGGGTGAAAGAGAACTGCGAGATTACTCCTGCAATTGCATAGTTGCTTGCGTCTGTTTTGACAATAGTGCGAGCTAGCTTGTTGAAGTGAGCAAGTATTGGAGCAGTGGTAAACGCTTTCTTCAGAGCTTTGAACTCTGAAGCCGCCTGTTTGGTAAAAACAAAAGGAGTGTCTTTTTGAAGAAGGTTAGTAAGATTCACGGTTTTTTTGGCGTAACGCTCAATGAACCTCCTATAAAAATTACTGAAACCAAGGAAAAATTGAAGGGATTTGATGGAAGAAGGTGGGGGCCAGTCCAATATGCGTTTGCTTTTGGCTGGGTCCATTGATAGTCCTTGCTGCGAGACTACGACACCTAGAAACCAAAGGGAAGAGGAATGGAATTTGCACTTAAAGGCTTTTGCAAACAGGTCATTCTTACAAAGTCGCTGCAGCACCTCTTGCACATGTGCGATGTGATCTTCAAGGTTCCTTGAGTAGACTAGTATATCATCTAGATATGCCATGAGGTATTTACCTACAAGATCGGAGAAAATGTCATTGAAAAAATGTTGAAAAGTGGAAGGAGCATTACAGAGGCCAAAAAGCATGACGGTATACTCATAACTGCCAAACCGGGTTCTCATTGCGGTCAAATACTCATGACCTTTCATAATGCGAATTAAGTTATAGGCACCTTGAAGGTCTAACTTTGAGAAATAAGCAGCTCCATGGAAGAGGGTGAGGAGATGTGACATAGGCGGTACTGGATAGGCATTCTTCCAGGTTACCTGGTTCAGTTTCCTGTAGTCAACACAAAGGCAAAGTCCACCGTCTGTTTTTGGAAAAAATAGGACAGGTGAACCAGTATTTGAATTGCTTGATCAAAGAAATCCTTTTGCTACATTTTCCGCAATGTAGTCTTGAAGCGCAATGGATTCTTGCTTTGAGAGAGAGTAGACTGGTCCTGGTGCCGGAGGTGGGCCAGTAAGTTTGATCTTGTGATTGTAAGAACGGGATGGAGGTAGTTTATCTTCTTTTGCAGCTGAGAAGACGTCAGCAAAGTCATGATAAACTGAAGGTAAAGAATCTCAAATTATTTCTAAATCTTCAATCTTGTCATCTTCGAGTACCGTATTTGAGGTGCTTGCATGGTGCAAGAGGATTAGGGAGCTCAAGATACACCGTTTTGTTGGTGTCTGTTTCTCTTCGAAGGAACAGGAAAGAGGTAAGCTGGATAGGTAAGCAATGACTCCTAAATCTGAAGAGGGAACTTGGGAATGGAGGTCAGGATATTGTTGATTAACTGACAAATTGTTTAATTTATATTGACCAAAGAGGGCTGAGCCAGTAGAATCATCAGTAAGAGATAACAGAAGAAAGAGTAGGAAACTGAGAATGAAAAAGATAAAGAAACAAACATCAAGCACAAGATGACTAAGATGGGCGGTGGTTGGGTAAGCTGGATCAGGCACGATGAAGGTATTGAGGAGAATGATAAGAAGGACTTCAAAGAAAAGATATCAACAGTCAGATTTGACAAGATTGAGGATTTGGCAATAGATGACAGTCTTATAAGTCAGATTGAGTTAAAGATGGAGTTTGAGAAAGAAAGATTTGGTTTGTTAAAGAATATAAGAAAGGAAATGAAAAGATAAAGAAGGAAAAAGAAAAGAGAATAGATAGAAGGAAATTTGTTTAGATGTAGAGTCAACAATGGAGAAGCGGGAAAAGTATGACCTCGGGTTGAGGTTGTGATTTGTTGGAGGATTCAATCATTGTTGAGGTCAAATGGTTTTCGGTAGAGAGTCCGAGAAAAGAGCCGGGAACATGAGACAAAGTCGTGAAAGATAGGAACAGATCTGTGATAGTGTTGTTGCCCGCGCCATAGAAGATGTGACAGTTAAGTAAAGAAAGTAAGGAAGGGATGCTGAGAAAATTATTCAACACCCCCCGTGACTTGTGAGATTGGAGTCTGAGCCGGGAAAGATGGGTCTATTAATTGAAGAAGAGTAGAGAGAGATGAAAGAGGAAGCGCTTTCGTGAGTCCATCAGCCTTCATGTTTGCCGCTGGAATAAGATTAATGATTAAATTTCCAAGACTGAGGTCTTCGCGTAAGGCTTTCGTCTTGATGTCTATGTGGTGAGTTTTAGAGTTACACCCAAATTTTTTTAGTTTATTGTCTAAACCTTTATTTTCTATATAATGAACGCATGGAGTGATGTTTGTTTTCCAAAGTTCAGCCACCAAATTTCTCATCCAGATGGCTTCCAAAAAGGAGTCGGCGAGAGAGTTGAGTTCTGCTTCAGTAGTAGAATGGGTTACATTTCTCTGTCTGTAACTGCTCCAAGAAATAAGGCTGTTAAAGAGGAGTGAAAGATGACCGGATTGTGAATGTCTTGTTTCCAAATCGTCACTCCACGTGGCGTCACTGTAACATTCAATTTGTTGGTTGTCGTTTTTGATTTGTAAGGTAAGTTTTAAATTCTTCATAGCGTTGAGATATTTCCAGCATCTCTTAACTTCCCTCCAATGACTAATCCCTGGTTTTTCACAGAATCGAGCGAGACTGGAAACCGCAAAACTTAGGTCTGGACAAGTGAGGCACGCAATGTAATTAATAAGAAACACAGCAGATCTGTAATTTATATTAAGAGACTTGAATTCTTCATGGTCTTTGTCAGAGGCCGGAGTCAGGTTGATATTGGCTGAGAGAGGAATAGACAACGGTTTACAGTTGGTCATCTTCAATTCTTCCAACACGTGTTTGATATGTTTTGGTTGCGAAAGAAGTATTTTGTTATTGACTTGTTTGTACTTCATGCCCAAGATTGTATTTGGTTTGTGATGACTTGAATTTGGGAATCTTTTGAGAAATTTGTTCTGAAAATTGTTTCCGCAACCAACCAGTATGAGATCGTCGACATGAAAAAAAAGAACTGAGTTTGAGTCAGAGTGAATATACAAGCATGGATCTGAAATTGATTTGTGGAATCCCTGTTCTTGAATCCAAGAAGTTAAAGTATGAAACCAGTTGGCGGGGGCTTGTTTTAAGCCATAGAGTGATTTTCATAAGATAAGAAACTCCGATTTCCTTTTTGAGCCTTTGGGTCTTCAAATGATAACCTTATTGGAAAGAGGAGCGTGAAGGAAGGCGGTTTTCACGTTGAACTGCGTAATAGGATGAGAGTGAAAAAGACCAAACAGAAGAGCTATTCGCAAGGATGCAGCCTTGCCAGTTGGAGAGAAAGTGTCTTGATAATCCAATCCGTAAATTTGATTGAATCCTTGGACGCAAAGGTGGCTCTTGTAGATGAGTGGATCTCCATGGCAATTATCTTTGAGGCAATACACCCAGGTTGTGTTCAGAGGATTTTTGGGTTCTGGGCCATTATAATCTTCCCATACCTTGAGTGTTTCTATCCAGTTGAGTTCGTTGTCCATGGATGTTTCCCACTTGGGAGCATCGGCACACTTTTTGGCTTGCTCAAAAGTTCTTGGTACATAATAGTGATGGTATCCATACCGTTGAGGAGGATTTAAAGTTGATCAGTCTCGGAGTGAATAATTAGGGATCAGTTGATGCGTCAAATCTTCGGAGATTTCTGACTCAGAATCAGAGGAACAATTATTTGATGATTCAGGAGTAGGAGAGGATGGTGAAGTATTAGGAGGCAGGGTGTTGGCAGAAGGATTAGAAGTAGGGATGGGGAAATTGTTGTTGATTCTGATTTGTAAGGGTTTGTTGATTGGAGGTGAATTAACTGAATTCTTTGATTGAGAATCAATTCTCAGAATCTTGACATGCTTTGTGCAAACAATGGAACTGTCAGGTTTCATTATTTGGTAAGATAAAAAGTTGGGGTTGTAACCCACAAGGGTACCTGGTAGTCCTTGATCTTTAAATTTTTCTCCACGATTAATTTTATTATCAAGGTATAATACCTTGGAACCTATGGGATGGAAATAGCTAATAGGTAGACTTTTGCCCATGAAGAGTTGATAGGGAGAGAGAGCGTTAGGAGCCTTAGGAATGTGATTTAGGGCAAGACAGGCTGAGTTGGCGACTTCAGCCCATAAATTCAGCGGTAGTTTGGAGCTTTGGAGGACAGATCTTATGGATTCGGTAAGAGTGCGATTAGCTCTCTCAACCTTTCCATTGTGTTCGTGGTGATACAGTTCTGAAATCAAGTGCTGAATTGCATTAGTTTTAAGAAAATCTTTAAGTTCAGAAGAAGAGAATTCCCTGCCTCCGTCCGTGCAGATAGTGGCAGGAAAAAAGTTTTGTTTTTGTTTTTCATGATTTAGGATAGTTTTAAGTTGTAGAAATGCGTTGGATTTTTTTTGGAGCGGTATTGCAGAGATATAACCTGAAAAGTTTTCAATAATTGACATGATATAATTCATATCATTTCTGGAGGGAGGATTGATTGGACCGATCAAATCGATATGCAGTTGTTCAAAAGGTTTGGAAGATGAAGTAGATGTGCTTTTGAAGGAGGTCTTGGAAATCTTTGAGAACACGCAGTCTTTGCATTGATAGTTAGAAATGATTTTGGTCAAAAGAAAGGGGATGAGATTCTTGAGACGGTACGGACTCGCATGTCTAAATGATTGGTGGAGATAGTCAATGTTGTCAATTTTCGCATTTTTAAGAGAATAGTGACAGAATTTGTGATTGTTGCCGACCCGTGAAGGAGAATTAAGAATGAACAGATTTTCTTGAATAAATCCAGAGAAAGCCAGTTGCGAATTAGTGGAAAGGAGGAATTGATTTTGGGAGGAGGACAGAGAGCAATTTTTCTTCATGATTAGCTCTCCGGGGCTAATGAGGTTGACTACTAGATCCGGGACAAAAAGACAGTTGGAAAGAGTAACAAAAAAATGTTTCCAAGATAGTTTGACCGTCCCTTTTCTTTTGATCGGAAGTTTTGCACCTTCTTTTCCAGTGGTAATGAATTCTTCACCTGGATTGTTTTCAAGCTGACAAAAGAAATTGGGGGAGTTGAACATGTGGCAAAAAGCGCCAGAGTCTAGAATTATACAATTTTGAGGATTAACTTCCTTTATCCAGGTGGTAAGAAGTGCTACGTAGTGTTCTACTTCTTTAGTTTTTCAATTTTTGTTGAGTGAAGCTCTCCAGCAACCTTGCAATTCTTTCCACCATTTGGGAGCCAAATGTTCGTGAAGATGCCAGCATTTTTCTGCTGGGTGATCAGGTGACATTGGATTGTGAAATCCTTTCCTGCATCATTGCTCAGAGGGAACAGGTTTCTTTGGAACACGTGACAAGACAAGAGCAGTATTGTTGATTTTAGTTTCCCTGGATTTGACTCTGGATTTGTTGTCGAGTTGGGTGAGGTGATTTAAGACGAGGTCCATAGTAACTGGTTTATCCGAGTGCATTATTTGTTGGTGAAGAGAATGAAGTGGGGAAGGAAATTTAAAGAGAATGAGGTAGGATAGGATATCATCAGGGAGATCAATTCCAACATATATCATTTTCTTAAGAGAAATCTTGGTTTTGGTTATGAAGAGATTGATAGCCTCAGGTTTGAATTGGTGAAAAAGGAATTCGTTGAAGACTCGAGCTCAATTTGCCGTTTGAGAGGAGGCAAATTGTTCTTTGATAGTTTTCCAAAGAAGTCGGGCAGAGGAGATGTTTGATGGATTGAAGAAATTATTATGAGTTATAGAATCGATTTGAGAGAGAAGAATCACTCTAGTTTCCATATCATTGACAGAGCTGAGAGTCTTTGAGTCATCTTCAAGAGCCTCCTTGATGCCTTTAAGTTTGAGTAACATAGTCATCTTGTCCTTCCAGATAGATTAATTCTCTTCGGATAACATTGGCACGGCTTCAAGCGCAGCTTTGAGAATAATCTTTTGAAAGCCATTGTTGCTGGATCCCTCCATTGGATAGGTTAGATTTTTTGGGTTGGCTTTGGCTTTTAACCGTGTTGATTAACTGACGAATTGTTTAATTTATATTGACCAAAGAGGGCTGAGCCAGTAGAATCATCAGTAAGAGATAACAGAAGAAAGAGTAGGAAACTGAGAATGAAAAAGATAAAGAAAAAAACATCAAGCACAAGATGACTAAGATGGGCGGTGGTTGGGTAAGCTGGATCAGGCACGATGAAGGTATTGAGGAGCACAATAAGAAGGAATTCAAAGAAAAGATATCAACAGTCAGATTTGACAAGATTGAGGATTTGGCAATAGATGACAGTCTTACCAGTCAGATTGAGTTAAAGATGGAGTTTGAGAAAGTAAGATTTGGTTTGTTAAAGAATATAAGAAAGGAAATGAAAAGATAAAGAAAGAAAAAGAAAAGAGAATAGATACAAGGAAATTTGTTTAGATGTAGAGTCGACGATGGAGAAGCGGGAAAAGTATGACCTTGGGTTGAGGTTGTGATTTGTTGGAGGATTCAATCATTTTTGAGGTTGAATGGTTTTTGGAAGAGAGTCCGAGAAAAGAGCCGGGAACATGAGACGAAGTTGTGAAAGATAGGAACAGATCTGTGATAGTGTTGTTTCCCGCGACATTGTCCGCGCCATAGAAGATGTGACAGTTAAGTAAAGAAAGTAAGGAAGGGATGCTGAGAAAATTATTCAACAGATATTGCAAATCTCCTTGTGGAAAAGTGCCATCCAACTCAATGACAGTGTCAGGTAGGCTGTTTAATTCCTGTTTGAAGGAAAGATTAGCGTTCTGGGGGTTTGAGGTTCAAAGGTTAATTACTCCTTCTTGCCAATTCACATCTGGATTCCAGTAAACTAGAAAATAATGGCCTAGAATGGTATCATCCATTCCGGGTATAGCCAAGACAAATAAATTCCATTCAAATTTGGGAAAATTGAATAATGCAAAGGTCCATTTTGCCTTTTGGGAGACCCAATAAGACGGTTCAGTCGCACTACTTACTAAATAGATAGGAAATTTATCTATCTTGGAAGGCCTAAGATTTTTGGAAGTGGTCAAAGAATCACTAGTGACTTGCAAGTGCAAAGATTTACTTGCGGTGATTTAGATAATGTGTAGTTTTCCTTGCAAGTATCAGAAAAACTACAAGCTAATTTTTTAACTGTTTGGCTGCTTCACGCGCTAACCGCTTTGCACAACTGTCGACATCATGTTTTCCTCCACAATACATACACAGCCCATTCTTCTCCCTCCATAGCTGTTCCTTGTTCCGTAGCATCCCGCTTTCTTTTTCCAAGAACTTCAGAGTTTTGGTGACAGTTTTCCCTTTTGACTTGGAGTTCAAAGTTGGGGTTGGTTTGGATGGTTTTGGGTTCCTTGCGTTTTGCTTTGAGGAGTCGTCCACCCTTGGAGCCAAGGTGGACGGCCCATGGTTGTTTTGCAGAGAGCAATTCTTGTTGTGATAGCCATTATGAAGCTCAATCACTTGATTGATTAGCTTCTGGAGCAAGGTTGTCTTATGCCCCCCAACTGCAAGCTGTTCAATTAAGAGTGCCAGTAGACCCTTTTGAAAATGGAATAGAAGAGCCGCCTTGTTCCACTGGATGCATGACTGCAAGGTTCAAAAGTGAGAAATATAAACGGAAGCTCTACTATTTTCCTTCATAAATAGACTATCAAGTTTGTATTTGGCGTTTCAAACTTCATTGGGGTCTCCAAACAGGGTGAACAGTTGTTTCTAAAACCTGTCCCAGTTGTTGAGAATACACGTGGGACTGTTGCTGGAAAAGAGTTCAAGGTATGGTTCAAACCACTGCAAGGCTCTACCTCCTAAGAAGGACAAAGCATACATAACTTTATGTCTATCGGAAGGGAAATTGTTGGAGTCTTTTGAGAAGATGATTTTACAGGACTGTAGGTAGGATCTAAGCTTATGAGGGTGTTCTCCTGTAAAGTGATTGGGTTGCTTCATGCTGGGAGTGCAAAAGCTAGGGGTACTTGGACTAGATTGCAGGACACCATGAGTGAGGGCCTGGATCAATGTTGAAAGCAGGGTCAAAGCATCGGGCTTGGGAGCAGTAGTGCAAACCCCTGGTCTACCACAAGTCAAGGTTTCATCGGAAGAATGGTTGGAATCTGCGAATTCTGCGAGAGGGTCCATTGGAACATCCCGTGGAGGAGTAGAAGGATCATCAAGGGGTTCAACAGATGGTAATTTAGGAGGAGGAACGGGATCGAAGGGTTGTTGGGCCCAAGGAGCGCTGGTTCTCCCTACCCAATGGATATCATCATTGTAAGGGGAAAGGGAAGCGTTCCCTGTTGAGCAAGTACGTGAAATCAAGAAGAAGAAGTCTACTATAGGTTGGCAAGCTACAATAGATGAGTTGAGTTAGTTAATTTACTGTCACACGACCACCCCACGTACTATAGGGCAATTCTTAGATGATTGTGAGCACAGAGGAATGCTGAGTGCGAGGGCAAGTGCAAATAGCAAGACTCAGTTGAAAAGTGCCGACTTAGTGATGCCACTAGGCAAAAGGCGAGAGGAATGGAGTATGTTCCAAGGAGGGAAACTCAACCTGAGTCAGATGTGATAACTAGGTTGTAGCAAAATGCAAGAACGTATGAAATTAACTAAATGAGGAGACAATCATCAGGAAAGGGAGTAGCCCTTATAAGGTAATACAAAATGACTACATACAGCCTGATGGTGAGTCAACTACAGTTGAAGGCAGTGAGGTAAATGAGTGACAGGAATGGGATAGGAAATAGAGCAATTGTACAATCATATCTGAGGCCATGGCGTAAGTGAAAGACAATAGAATCTGAGTTTACAAATGTATGATGAATTGAGACAGGAGTGAATGACGTTGAAGGTAATACAAGTGAGAAGTAATAGTGTATGCAGGGTAGGGACTAGTCCAATTACAAACTGTACAGTAATGATGGCTTAATTAGACATGGATGCAAACTGACAAACATTGCGTGACCGGGGATGGAAGTCCAAGGCTGTTGATGGGCCAGGGAAGGAGATTGGATCTTGTAATGGATGGCCGACCAGTATGGAGTTAACTGCAAAGTTTGCAAGTATATACTGAGTTGGTTGCCAAGATTGGAAGGTCAACGCAAGCCAGAGGAAGTAAGCCAATAACCATTGATGTTGTGCTTTATTTGTGTCACACTTATTGACTGAGGTAGATGGTACTGAGGAGAGGACATGTTGAAGTGATGAAGACAATAATTCCTAAGTGCAAGGCGTGAAACCTACCTCAGAAAACTCTTTCCATACCTTCCTACTACCCCTGTTGAATGTCCTCACTTTCCCATATCTAAAATGACTCAAAGTCTGTTTCAAGGTCACTTTCCAACTCCAACATCATGGCTTGAATGTATCAAAATGGATCTGTGTGGACCCATTTCTCCTATGTCTAAAGGGGGAAATTGCTACTTCCTAAATATTTTCAATGGACACAGCCAATTTGCGCATGTCTATCCCATAGGGAGTAAGTCAGATACCTACAACCAATTACTCTCCTTCCTCAGTGAAGCTGAATGCTATACCAGATGCAAAGTCAAATTTGTACTCTCCAATAATGGCCAAGAATTTGTGAACCACAAGCTGAAGGCACTCTTTGACACCAAAGGGATCCAACACATCACCACCTCTCCTTAAACCCCACAGCAAAACCCATTCTCCAAACGCAGGAACCGTTGTGGTGCACCATTTTGGACACCTTGGAAAAAAAAGAAGCATTGCTCATCCTTATCCTTGCCCGTTGCACGTTGCTCATCCTTATCCTCATGCTTCCCGCGTTGCTCATCATCATTGCGGATCCCGCATGCCGCTTCCTCATCTTTATCCTTGCGCAACACTCATCCTCATTGTTATCGTTGCGCGGCGCTCATCTGTGACTTACCAAAAACCATCCTGACCGCACCTCCAAGCGCTTGTCCAATCCTTGGATCCGCCAATCTCCCACCTCACTCAATCTATCAGTCGCCAATCTCAAATCCTGTCAGGAATTACTCAATTGCCTCAAGCCGATCTCCTATCTGCCCATCTGCACTCTCACAAACTTCATCTGTCACCCTTTCCTGGGACTCTCCCACCCTCTTCTGCCTTTTGCCAAGGGGTGGAGAGTGCCGACTACCGCCTAAGGACATTGGCGGCGGTCTGGTTCATTTTCCTTTCCCACCCCGTCTGCCTTTGGACAAGGGGTGGGTGATTCCGGTATTGTCGCGCGCGCCCATCCACAGACGGACGCAAGTGATCACCTGATTTTCTTTCTTTTTCCGCTCTATTTGTAGAATCCGTTGTACATAGTCTAACAGGGCCTCCTGTTCATATAAGGAGGGGATCTCCCCTGCCTTATGGAATCATCCAGCAGGAAATCAGCAAACCCTTGATCCTTGAGCCTCCATACTCAAACCCTTGATTTTTGATCCTTATCACCAACCAATAGTTTTGCTGGTTGAAGAAGAATTTGTCTAATTGAATTCATGAGTGTGTTAAACCACTCCTGATCCCTTTATCCAACCATACTGGTCCTGATCATCCTTTGATTATCTTTCTGGACCCAGTCAAGTTTGACTGAAGAGGTTTTATTAAGCTTAAAACCTGGAGTGTTAAACCTCCCTTCACTTCTTTTGAAGTTGACTTCTGCCACGCTACTCTTGAGTCCCTTGAGAAGTGTTGGGTTCTTCTTGTTTGGATCAGTTATTTTTTTGCTTCTAGAGCTTCTTCAAACAATTAGCTTTGTCTTGTGCAGCCACCCACAGTTATCTGGTACCCTTCAAGCCCTTGATTGCGGAGAGTTGGGCAGGTTCATTGAGAACCTGGAGGTTGTTTGGGATTGAGTTGATCTTTCCTAAGCTCCTGTTGACAACCAGAGCTATTAGCTTGTGGGCGTTGTCACTCAAAATTGCCTTGTCTTGTTGAACTGTGAACAATTCTTGACTCCTTCTATTCAAGTTTTTCACAACATCATCTTGTCTCAGATAGTGTTGTTCCCCAGCTACCAACTACTATAATCTTTATACTCTTATCTTTGGTTCCCTGTTTACCAGGTTCTGGACTTTGACCTTGGTTACATTTAAATATTTTTGTAACACTCAGGAGGGCAGCCTAAAAAAGCACCTATCCCCTCCGCAGAACTGCCAACGCCCTGGGCTGTTTGGAGTCTTACATTTGGTCCCCCGGGCCGGGATCAAAGCAGAAACCTTGGAATTTACAGTCCCAAAAATTGTGGAATCAACTCCAATCTTTTTCTCCTTTTTCTGTTTTTTTTTTTTTTTTTTTCTTTTTTTCTGTGTTTCTGTTATCATCTAGATCTGATCCGTTGAGGCAACTTGTTCCAGAAGTAAGTCCTCCCAATTTTGCACCATCAAGGGGGTTTGATCCTAGTTGTTTTTTGTAAACCCTACCCTTGCCACACTTGTGAGCCACTTTGGAAATCTGTTCTTTGGATCCCTTAGGAAATCTTTTGGCAAAATGGAACCTATTGGTACCTCTTCTACCCTTGTTTGGTCCAAGATGATCAAGATCAAACCTCAGAACAAGAACTTATGCTTTAACGGTACAAATGTTGAACGGTTCCTGGATTCCTACGAGATGGCTGCTGAAGTGGATGGTGCCAGCAAATAAAACATGGCTTATTAACTGCAATTCTTTATCTCCTCTGATGAAGTCATGGAAGTGATTGAATTAAATTGTTTGATGGATTTGAATCCCATGACTGGGTACTTCTTAAGGAGGCAATGATTGCCTACTGGGGCAAAATTGATATAGCTAGGTTCACTCTCCAAGGTCTGGATGCCCTAGTCTCTCAATGGAGCTCCAATGGTGGTATCCCCTCAGCCTCTGATTACCAAGCTTTCAGAAAATCTTGGGACCCTATCCAATCCTATCTTATCCAAAACAATCACATTGATACGTTGGACAAAATTTGAGGGAAATTTTTTCACTCTTTCTCTCCAGGAGTGCAGGAAAGAATTAAGGATGAATTGGTGAAATCTGGATCCATGATAACCACAAGAGATAATTGGTTCAAGCTCCCTGCTTTCACGGCTCTTAGGAATACTGTGGATAAAGTGATGAAAGGTTAAACAGCTCTCACCTTTGAAAAACCTAGAATCACTGAACCAGTCCTTGCCCCCTCTTTTCAAGCATCTAAGAAATCATGAATAAGATAGAAGCCAATCGCAGACCTAAACCAAATCCTCAGATCCACCAAGAAACACCAACTATCAATGAGATCACCAAACTCCTGCAAGCTTTCGAGAATGAAATGGATCAGAAACTGTCCTCTCTGGCTGTCCCTAAACCCTCCAACTCTGTTCCTAGGTCAACCATAGTTTGCTATTATTTCCACAGAGAAGGTCATGGAACTGTTTGCTGTCCTGAGCTCCAGAAGGACAAGGAGGAAATGTTGGTGGAACAGAAAGGGAGTAACTTCTTTCTTCCTAATGGTACACTTATCCCTTTCAATTCATCTTGTCCAATTCGTCATGTGGTGGCCTCTTTCCAGCCTTCTGCTCCCAAGAAGGCATCCTTGGCCTATTTGGATTTTCAATCTGCTTGCGGAAGCTTTCAACCTTGGTATCCTCCTGCTGTCTCTTCTTCCAGCCTTTCTGGAACTTATCAATCTGATCCAGCTAGGAAACAACATGAGGAACCCAGACCTCATAAAGCTCCTCCTGTTCCATCCCAAATTCTTCAAAAACCAGTCAAACGTCAATCTTCACCGGAGCCTCCTTCCTCTGAGGTAGAAGACATGGAAGTAGAAAAGGAACCCCTCATGGATAGTTTCCCAGGCTACTCTGATCCTGCTCCTCTGCCATCCAAATCACCTTCACCAACTGATCCAGTTATAGTTCCACCCTCACCTGAACTTCCTCTTCCAAATCAACCCAAGGTTTGATTTGAAAGGGGAATTTCCAAAGACCACCCCAACGCTGTGGAAGGGGTATTAAAGAAACTCTCTGATCTTAAAATCCCTGATCTAACCGTGGCTGAACTCTTTTCCATTTCACCATCTGTGGCTGAAGGCATGAAGAAATGGGTTTCTTGGAGGCGTGTGGAGATTGGTCCTGACAAATTGAAAGTTTCCTCTGGAACCTTGATAGAAGACTCCAGTGGAACAGATCCTCCTTCTGATTCAAACCTTTATTCTTGTCCTCTTGGATTTTTACCATGCTCTCTAGGTGGCTCATCCAAAACTGTTTCTCTACTTGTCAATTCTGGGTCCCAACTAAACTTAATTTTGGATGCAATGGCCTGCAAACTCAACCTCAGTCCAAGGGTCAGCTTCAACTCTGCGGTTTATGGAATTGGGAATCAATCTTGTGAGTTGGTGGGTATTGCTGAGGATGTGCCAGTTCAAATTGGTTGAAATATTGCTGGAACCTGTCACTTTTGGATCACTCGTTTGGAAGGTCCTATGATTTTGGGTTGTCCTTTCTTAATAGACTTTGGAGCCACCCTGATGTTTTCCAATCAAGTTGGGGAGAGGATTCTTCTTCCTGATTCTGATGGTAGGTAGATTGAAGTTCCTCTCTGTTCTTTGGATTCTGGTCGTTGGTAAAGAGATTTCCCTGGTTTTTCACCTAAATTGGTTCTGAAGGGGAAACAGAAGGATTCTTCTAATTCCTCTCATTTTTTAGTGGAATAGTTGGTAAGACTAATAGTTGTTATTCTTCTAAGCCTCAGAATTCAACTACAGGACCAACTTTTATCTCTGAGGCATATTTTTCATTATTTTGATTTCTTTCTTCTTTTTCTTCTGATCTCAAAAAAGTCCAAAATCAAAAACATGTTAAAACACAAAATTCCAAAAATATTTCTCTTCTCTCTGGTCCTGTTGTTTCTTCTTTCCCTTGTACTCTTATCACTGATCAACCTTCCTCTAGCTTTGGTTTGATTCTCCGCAATGAGTATAAACTAGAACCTGATCTCAATTCTTTTCTTAAAGGTTTTGGTATGAAGGAGTATGGGCTCCAGTGGAGGCACTTGGGGGTAAAAGTAAGTCCTCCCAATTGTGCACCATCAGGGCATTTTTCTGCCATAGTTTTCAAAACTCTGCCTTGTGCCACACATGTGAGAAAAGCGTTATTTTTTGGATCCTCTTTTATGGAAAAGGCACCCTTTAAAAATTTTATGGAACATCAAACTTGGAGAATGTTGGAATCTGGTCTCAATTTTTGTACTCAGGTCTTGCTGGTGAATGCTTGGAGGAAACAAGAACTTCTCTCTTTTGCCACTAAATATAAGCCAGTTGCAAAAAAGGTCCAGCCTGTCAACCAACCCATGCCTCTCAATCTCAATCCTCCTCTCATGCGTCCTCCTCTATCTCGTGATTCTCATTGTGGTCTATCTCCCTCCCTTATTGGCCCCTTTGTACCTTGTGGTTGTGTCACTGAAGAACAATTGAAGGTGGTCAACTTTGGTCCAGATGGATGGCTTTTACCTGATGAGTTAACTTTGATCAAGAATATCTTATCTCTAAGGGAAAAATCTATTGCATTCTGTGAAGAAGAGAGAGGTCTCTTGAAAGAACCTACGGTCTCCCTCATATCATCCCTGTAGTTTAACACAATCCTTGGCAAAAGAAAAAGGTCCCTATTCCTGCTGCAAAAGTCAACAAATTCATCAAGTTGGTCGGCAAACAAGGCTGTACCGGTCTATATGAACAGTCAACCTCCAGTTACTCTAGCCCTGTTTTCTGTGTTCTAAAGAGTAATGGTAAACTTAGAGTAGTTCATGATCTCCAACCTCTGAATAAAGTTACTATTAAGGACTCTGGTGTTCCTCCTGCCACTGAAGAATTTGTTGAATCATTCTCTAGGAGAGCCTGTTAGGGTCTAGGAGACATCATGGGGGGTTACGACAAACAATCTTTGCATCCTATTTCTTGGCTGCTCACTACTTTTGATACTCCTCTTGGTTGATTTCAACTGACTCAATTGCCTCAAGGTGCCACCAACTTGGTTGCAGTCTATCAGGCTCAGATGATGTGGATCCTCCAAGACAAAATCCCGGATAATGCGGGTATCTTTATTGATGATGGTGGAATTAAAGGTCCAGTTTCTGACTATGATAATGAGCTCTTACCTTGGCACTCAGGAATCCAACAATTTATCTGGGAGTATGCTGCTGTCTTGGAAAGAATTTTGCTTCGAATTGAGGAATCTGGCCTTACTGTCTCTGGATCAAAACTTGCTTCCTGTGTCCCTGCCTTGGAAATTTTTGGTCATACAGTGTGCAAGGAAGGAAGAAGGATTGCACCCTCTTAAGTCAACAAAATCATCTCCTGGCCTACTCCAATAAATCCAACTGAAGTTAGAGGTTTCCTAGGTGTTGTAACTTATTTCAGGATCTTCATTCCCTCTCTATCCAAAATCTGTGCACCCTTGCGTCGTCTAACCAGAAAGGAAGCTGAATGGATTTGTACCCAAGATTGCAAACAATTGTTTAAGTTTCTCAAAACTATTGTTGGCAATGACACAGCTTTGAAAAAGATCTCTTATGGGCCTGGAGCTGGCAAAATAAAATTGGCTGTTGACTCTAGTTATCAATCTGCTGGGGCTGTCCTTACTAAGGAGTATGAAAATGGTTTGGAAAGCCCTGTTCTTTATGAATCTTTGCTATTTTCAGATGTGGAATCTAGATACTCTCAGACCAAACTGGAACTCTGTGGTGTGGCCAGAATTCTGAAGAAATCCCAAACAGTACTCTGGGGACAACATTTTGAATTTCATGTTGACGCTTGATCCATTGTGGAAATGATCAATGCTCCCAGTCTTCCAAATGCTCCAATGACTCGCTGGGTAGCTTTTATCCAGCTTTTCTCTTTTGATATTGTCCATAGGCCTGGGAAATCTTTTACTATTCCTGATGGTTTATCTAGAAGACCTATTGGAGACAATGAATTGGATTTTGGAATGGATTTGGATGATGAAGAACCCTGGGTCCGCCCTGTTTTTGCTTTCTCCTCCTGAGATTACTCCGGTTTCCAACAAGGTTTCTGGCTTAAGTTAGAGCAGTACCTTTCAACTCTCCAAAGACCCCCTGATCTCTCTGCCAAAGAATTTCGATCCCTTAAAAGACAGTCCTCTAGTTTCTTTGTCCAAGGTTCTAGGCTCATTAAAAGAGGAACTCCTTGTGCGCTTGTTGTGGTTACTATCCCCGATAAGCAAGATTGATCCTTGAAAGTCTCCATGAGGGCCTTGGTCATCGTGGGGAAACCAAAACTTATCAACAATTATCCAAACAATTCTGGTGGCCATCACTGAAGAAATCTGTCTCTCAATTGTGCAAGAGTTGTGAACTTTGTAAAAAAAGTGATCTTAGGTGTCCAGCTGAAATTTTCTATCCTACTGGGGAGTCCACTGTCTTTGAAAGAGTTGCTATTGATGTGGTTCATATCAAGGAAGGTGGTGCTAAGTACCTCATTGTGGCTAGAGATGATTTTTCTGGATGGGTTGAAGCCAAATTCCTTAAGAACCTTAGTTCTGAATCTGTGGCAGATTTCCTTCATGAGAATTGGACAATGCGTTACGGTTTGGCTTGATCTAATTCTACTGATGGTGGCTCGGAATGTGGTGGAAAACTGGCTGAAATGATCCAATTGCTCCCTGGGCAACATAGATTTACTACTCCCTATTATCCTGAAGGACAAGGCATGGTGGAGAGAGGCCATGCTCCCTTGAAGGCTGCTTTGGTTAAACTGGCTGGTGAAAGTGGCAAGAATTGTTGGAAGTTTTTCCCCCTGGTCCTCTTCTCCAATCAAATTTCCACCAAGCGAACCACTGGCTACTCTCCTTATGAAATCATCCTTGGTCAGAGGGCTCTTCTTCCTCTTGATCTTGAAATGGAGTCTTTCTTGGGCATCTCTTGGGAACAAGTTTCCTCAACTACTGACCTATTAGTTGCCAGATCAAAGCAACTGAAGCGGAGTGAAGATATTCGTAACAAAGCTTATCAGAAGATGATGGAATCAAGAGCGAAATCAGTTTGGTATTGGGAAGATAAAAATATAAATCAAATCAGGGATCCTTTAAACCCTGGTGATCTGGTATTGGCTTATAATTGATCTTTAGAGACTCAGTGGGGAAAACTTTTTTCAAATCTTTGGAATGGTCCTTATAGAGTGGTTTGTCAAGTTAGAGGTGGATCTTATTTTTTGGAAGAACTTGATGGTACTCAGTTGGCTATAAGGTTCTCTGCTGATCAAGTTAAGAGATTTTATTGTTGTGGGGGCAATTTGGGTTCAAAGTAAGTCCTCCCAATTGCACACCATTGGGGTTTTCTGCTGCTTTTTGTTGTAAAAACTCTACTTTATGCCACATACATGAGCACCTGGAATGCCTTTTCTTTTATCTTCTCCGCATTTAGGCTCTTTGGGATGGATTGAGATGGGTTTCAACATTTTTTTTACTTAGAGGATCAAGAAACGGCCAATTATTTTCTTTTTCATGTTTTCAAAGTCATGATGCAGACTAGGGACAGTCTGTAATTTGGGGAGAGATGTGGTGCACCATTTTGGACACCTTGGGAAAAAAAAAAGAAAAGCTTTGCTCATCCTTATCCTTGCCCGTCCCGCGTTGCTCATCCTGATCATTGGGCGTCCCGCGTCGCTCATCATCATTGCGCATCCCGCGTCGCTCATAATCATTGCGCGTCCCGCGTCCTCATCTTTATCCTTGCGCGTCACTCATCCTCATTGTTATTGTCGCGCGGCGCTCATCCATGACTTACCAAAACCCATCCCGACCGCGCCTCCAAGCGCTTGTCCAATCCTTGGATCCATCAATCTCTCACCTCACTCAATCTATCAGTTGCCAACCTCAAAGCCTGTCAGGAATTACTCAATTGCCTCAAGCCGATCTCCTATCCGCCCATCCTCACTCTCACAAACTTCATCTGTCACCCTTTCCTTGGACTCTCCCACCCTCTTCCGCCTTTGGCCAAGGGGTGGAGAGTGTCAACTACCGCCCGCAGACATCCGCAGCGGTCTGGTTCATTTTCCTTTCCCACCCTGTCCGCCTTTGGACAAGGGGTGGGTGATTCCGGTATTGTCGCGCGCGCCCATCCACAGAGGGACGTGAGTGATCACCTGATTTTCTTTCTTTTTTGGCTCTATTTGTAGAATCCGTTGTACATAGTCTAACAGGGCCTCCTGCCCATAAAAGGAGGGGCTCTCCCCTGCCTTATGGAATCATCCGGCAGGAAATCAGAAAACCTTTGATCCTTGAGCCTCCATACTCAAACCCTTGATCCTTGATCCTTATCACCAACCAATAGGTTTTCTGGTTGAAGAAGAATTTGTCTAATTGAATTCTTGAGTGTGTTACACCACTCCTGATCCCTTTATCCGACCATACTGGTCCTGATCATCCTTTGAATATCTTTCTGGACCCAGTCACGTTTGACTGAAGAGGTTTTATTAAGCTTAAAAACTGGAGTATTAAACCTCCCTTCACTTCTTTTGAAGTTGAATTCCGCCACGCTACTCTTGAGTCCCTTGAGAAGTGTTGGGTTCTTCTTCTTTGGATCAGTTATTGTTTTGCTTCTAGAGCTTCTTCAAACAATTAGCTTTGTCTTGTGCAGCCACCCACAGTTATCTGGTACCCTTCAAGCGCTTGATTGTGGAGAGTTGGGCAGGTTCATTGAGAACCTGGAGGTTTTTTGGGATTGAGTTGATCTTTCCTAAGCTCCTGTTGGCGACCAGAGCTATTAGCTTGTGGGCGTTGTCACTCACAATTGCCTTGTCTTGTTGAACTCTGAAAAATTCTTGACTCCTTCTATTCAAGTTTTTTTGGACATCATCTTGTCTCAGATAGTGTTGTTCCCCAGCTACAAACTACTATAATCTTTATCCTCTTATCTTTGGTTCCCTGTTTACCAGGTTCTGGACTTTGATCTTGGTTACATTTAAATATTTTTGTAACTTTCAGGAGGGCAGCCTAAAAAAGCACCTATCCCCTCCACAGAGCTGCCAATGCCCTGCGCCGTTTGGAGTCTTACACCGTACCATCATTGAAAAAACTGGAAAGCTTCTCCTCACTAGTGGGGCCCCCTTAACCTTCTGGGGAGACGCGGTCTCAACCGCTGTTTTCCTGGAAAATCAAACCCCTCAATCATCACTCAACTCTGTCACTCCCTTTAAGAAGTGGACCGGTAAACCACCCTCTCTGGACTACTTGGCCCCCTTTGGCTGCAAGGCAGTCATTCATTCAGAGAAGAAGTGGAGGAACTCAAAATTTGCTCCTTCTGGGTTAGAAGGCATTCTCATTGGCTTCAACCCGCATCATCACTCCTTCAAAATCTGGATCCCCTCCTCAGATTGGATTAACTGTTCTCACCATGTGAGGCTTGTTCACAACGTTTTCCCGTTCAAGGATTCAAATCCTAAACTAGATCCTCCTAACCATCTCCTTCTTCCTCTTGATAACCCTATCACCCCTCCTCACCCCTCCCCACCTGCTATTGATCTCTTGCATCAGCCCCTACCAGATAACTTGGTCCATGTCAATGTCCCTGCCAGCCATGATCTTATCTCCCCTCTCCCTTGTGATGCTCATTCTGCTAAGGACAATGCTCCATCTGCTTCCCTTCCATCTTCAAAACATCATCATTACGTCTTGTGGTACAATAAAGCTCCAAAGGAGGTTGCCACGGACTTCTCCAAAGATCAAATTCTTACCTCCACGCGGAGAAACCAAGCCCATGTCATCACCGCAGAACCCTCTTCTCATTGGGACCCTAAGACCATCTTCAAAGCAAGAAGATCTCACAACTGGCCAGGTTGGAAGGCCGCGATCAATACCAAGAAAGACAACTCTATCAGACATCAAGTCTGGGAAGTAGTCCCAAAAATTGCTGGCCTGGAAGAACTTGATACTACCTGGGTTCTCAAGAAAAAAATTTGATGCCAAAGGCCACTTTGTGAAGAAGAAGGCTTGTCTATGTGCCAGAGGTTCCTGTCAGGTGGAGGGCATTGATTATGATGAGACTATTGCAGCAACCATTTTTCTCCCTTCCCTTTGTATCCTTCTCAGTCTTGTTGCCTCTTTTGATCTCAAGCTTCATCAAGTGGACGTGAAATGCGCCTTTTTGAATGGTGAACCAGAAGAGGAAATTTTCATTAAGAACTCCAAAGAGCTTGACATGGTGGTTCCTCCTGGTTATGGGATACGACTCAAGAATTCCCTGTATGGCCTCAAGCAAAGCCCTTGCTGCTGGTAAACCGCTCTCTCCTCCTTTTTCTCCTCTGCCAACCTCAAGTCATCTGAGGTAGACCCCTGCCTGTTCATCCACTCCAACCCCGGGAACTTCTGCGTAGTCTACATCCATGTGGACGACTTAGTAATTGGCAGCAGGAAGGAAGATGTCCTTGAATTCAAGGAGAAAATGAAGTCCAGGTTTGAGATGGAGGATTTGGGTGAGTGCAAGTGGCTCCTGGCCATGAGGGTCACTCGTAATTGCCGAGATTGCTCTATTCACCTACATCAGGACCAATACATTGACAACATGCTTGCCAAATAGGGCATGTCCAACTGTAAACCAGCATCCACCCAACTACCCCAGAAACCTGCTAAAATCCCAATAGCGGATAATCCAGTAGACTCAACCTTCAACTATTGAAAAGGTGTGGGCCTGTTGACCTATCTATTCCAATGCACTTGGCCATACCTTGCATTCTCCTGGAGCTATCTAAGTCAATTGCTCAATAATCCCTTGATTACACACCAACGTCAGCTCCTTCACCTGCTCCACTGTCTCAGTTGCACAAAAAAACTGGGTATCACGTTAGGAGGTCCAACCTCCACAGCTTTCTCCCTCAAGGCCTTCTGCAATGCCAATCATGCCTCCAGCAAGGACCGACAATCCTTTACTGGCTGCTCTGTGTTTTTGAATGGTCCTGTGATCTGGAGCTGCACCAATCAGCCAGTCATTGCCTTGTCAACTACCAAAGCAGAACACAGCGCCTGCTCTGAGTCTGGTCAAGACCTGCTTTGGGCTTCCCAACTTCTCTTGCTACTCTCGGCTGTCCTCAAACAGCCCACCTCTCTGCCCTCCCTTTTCTGTGATAGTCAAGGGGCCATTGCCCTTCTAGAAAATCCGGTCTATCAACACCGCACCCGCCACATTGACGTTTGGCTCCAATGGATTAAACACCACATTGCTGCTAAAAATTTCTCCTTACATTATGTCCAGAGCTCAGAAAATCTGGCGAACAAAATGACTATGATCCTTCCACCTTTACCCCACTCCAAATTCCTCAACTCCACCGGCATTATACCTCTTATCACAGGCTAGCAAGCAAGGGGGGGTTTTGGAATTCCCAGACCCCAACTAAACAACCTACCAAAGGGCAACCAGAAGACCCATCCAGGACAGACTGAATGAAGTCAAATGGGTAACTCAATAAAACTAAACTCTGTCTATCATGAGTTAGGTTTCAAGGAGCGTGTATCTACTGTCATTTATTGCATGTTGCTTTCATTCTCCTTTCTCCTTTTCCACATTTGGTGTTGTTTCTGCTTCTCTCCATCAATAACTTGTTCAGGTATTTCCCATCTTGTTGTCTCCCTTGGTCCCATGACCTCTGCCCCACTTGCCTTAACTCACTGGTCCATTATTTCAGGTTTGCCATCCTTCTGTTCTTTTTCTTGCCCATGCATCTCTATGTTTCATCTTAGTCTTTATGCTTGCTTCATGAAATACAATCCTCACATTCATTTTTGTTTCTGCTTCTCTCTGTCAATACCTTGTTCAGTTATTTCCCATCTCATTGTCTTCCTTGGTCCCATGACCTGTGCCCCACTTGCCTTCACTTGCTGGTCCATTATTTCAGGTTTGACTAGCGTGAGTGCAAACTAGCAATAGCATGTGACGGGAAATGGGAACACAAGGGTTATTGATATCCAGGGTGAAAAGGGCCAAGTCCAAATGGATGGTTGACCAAGGTAGAGTTGACTGCAAGGTTTGCAAGTCAATGCTGAGTCAGTTGCCCAGAATGGAAGGTTGTTATGCAAGTCAGAATTGATAAGCAGAAGGCACCATTGATGTTGTGCTTCTAGTTTTTCATGCTTATGGACTGAGGTAGATGTTACTTGAAGAAAAAGAGTATGTCAAAGTAGTTGTTGGATTGCTTCTCATAACTGATCATGAATATTCTATCTACACGTTCCAGATCTCTATTCTGTCATTCATATTCAATTTCATGATTGATAAGGCACTCCAATATATATTGGTGCGTGTTCTTTTATTGTTGTTTATTTATTTATTTATCTATATCTTTATATTTTATCTTCTTTTATCTCTTCTATTATATTTTCTGATCTATCTGCGTCACTGGTAATATCTTGGGTTTCACTCAACGCGCTCTATGCCTGAGTGTACATACTTCATTTATCGCGCGCATCACCGCGGCTCAATCTATCACCACCAAAAGCAACGCAGGGAACTCCTCATACGGGATCCTCAGACGATCCAGATTCAAGCAAACAACAATCAGTTACGACTTCTTGATTGATCCAATCATCAGTCATTCAATCAATTCAACAGTCTCTCGCAGCCAGCTCGATACTTGCAAGATCCACTGAAGTCTCCAACTCATCAATCAAGGGAACTCTTTCTTATCTCACACAGTTTGTTCCAGGCGCAAGAACCATCTTTCTCGAAATATCACAACTGGCTTGTCTGATGAATCTTTGGCTACAAGTAATTCGCCTCACCAGATAATCAGAACTTTCACCATTGCTCATTTACATTATTTCTGTGATGATCCAGGAGTCTATTGTTTTCTATCCAATTCTCATCAGCAAACTGCCCATCAGGCTCTACTGATGTAGCCAATACTCTCACCCGTTGGTTATTTCTGTTCTCCATTTCTGTTCTGCTGTTGTGAATTGTTTCTTTTGCTCACTCTTTGATCTGATTGAAATCAATAACAGTTTGGTCTTGGTGACCAACCCAAATTCTCTCAGTAGTAAGACAATAACCCCTAAGATTGAAGCATGACAGTTCCCTGGGTATAAAGACACAAGCTCCTGCAAGCGTTCAGACAGTTTTCCCATCAATTCTGATGAAATTATATTGATCAAAGATTGTACACAAGACTGAAGGCTGAGACAGAAAAAACAAGATGAGCAAAAGAATCAGAGTGAGAGGGAATGAGAAAGCCAGAATGCACAAACAGGAAGAGACTGCACTCGGTTGGACAGAAGCTGATATTTGAGGCAAGAAGTTGGATTGAGTCAAGGTTGATTTGTGAGTTGGAGTGTTGAGGCTGACAGTTCACAATCTCAATGAGTGTGTTGATCAAGATAGAAATTGAGAAATGCTGAATCTCACCAGGCAGTCATTGAGGGATGTTGTACGCAGTGTGAAGGTTGAGCAACGGCGGAATGTTGATGGATGATGAGATGAAAAGGAAGTACGCATGAAGTGTAATGAAGAAAGAGAAAGAAAAGAAGAAAAAGAAACAAGATCAATGATAGAAAAGGAAAGATGATGGAGCAGCTGTGATAACGATCCCTGGGTCTTGTTCTGAAGTCACTCCGGGATGGTTTGAAGATTGGGGGACCGTAGTAGAGACGCAGTTCCCCCATTTGACTGAAATTCCGGCTCCCTCATGCCTGTGAAATCTCAAAACACCCCATGCCTGGAGAGATGAAGAACCGTTATATGGGTCTGAAGGATCATAAAAATGATTGAAGGAGTTCAAGGCTGGTCAGATTTGAGCTTTTGGTTAGAGCGTCCGCAGGCATTTCTTCCAACTTGATGAGTTTGATCATGATGTTCCCCAACTTGAGTTCCTCTCTCATCCCCTTGGTTTTCAGGTCAAGGTGACAAGTTTTAGAGTTAGATCCAAATCTCTCAATTTTGTCGATTAGGCCGCTGTTGTCAGTGTGAATTGCAATGGGAGTTGGCTTAGTTGAAAAGATTTTGCACGCTAGAGCCCTAATCCAGGTGGCCTTGTGGAAAGCGTTGAAGAAGGCATTGAGCTCAGCGTCCGTAGAGCTGAAGGTGATATTCTTCTGTTTGCAACTTTTTCAGGATACAATGCATCTGTCTGCAGCGCATACATAGCCAGTTTGAGAGCGTTGAGGTGGCCTTTGTTTGCGACCGGCCGGGCCCGCGCGGCATCCCACTGCGCAGGATCCCTCAGCCGCTGCAACAGCCCTGCGTGGGCCAAACCAAGGAATACAAGCAGCCCCAAGGGGGCCGTGGCACGGCCAGCAGCCCCACGCGGGCTGCAACACGGGCAGCGGCCCCAATGGGCCGCTCCAAGCCCAAAACCTGAGACAAACACACTTTGGTGGCCCAGCCCCTCTGGCCAAGTATGTCCAAAATAAACCTTAGGCCCAATTATGCCCATAAAAGCTTATCTGGCTGTAGTTCCCCATATCCCCCACCGGGCCCGTTAGGGCCCGTGTACCAATGAGCCTGTTTCACACATTTTGAGGCCAGTTTCCCCAAATCAGTGAACTCCACACATGCCCGTATGGTCTGTGTGAGTGTTCAATGGGCCGGAGAGGCCCATATGGGCATCTCATTTGGATTACACTTATACGTAGGAAACGCGTAAGTGCATAGGTATTTTAACATTTTCTTCTACCCTTGATCACCCGATGGACCTCAAACCACCATGTCCTCCCACAGCCCTCAGAAATGTGCCTTCTCCGTCTCTCATCAACGTGTAACTTGGAAATTTGAATCAACGGCACCATCATTGCAATCACCTAACTTACAATCTTACCCCTATCCCTTGAGCCTTCCACCATCCATCTTCACTCATCTCATTGCTCCATTTTTTCCATCTATCACCCCGAGCAACCTTGGGTTGAAAATCTCAAATTCATCCTCAACAAACCCAAGTTTTTCAAGATTCCTGACCTGGACTCTGTTTGTCAGTTCCCCAAGGCAAAACTTAGGCTCTTCAAACAGATCAACAAGAAGGAGACTGGTGAACTAGCCATCAGGATCAATTGTTCCAAGATCAAATGGATTGCTTGTCAATCTGTTCCCTCAGATCTTGCCTCCATCATCCCCCCTAATAGCAAACCAACCTCAAATATCTATCCCAACCCCCCCTCTTTGACAAAGGAGAAGGAGTTCAAATTTTTGTCCATCCTCATCACCATTGAATACCAGATCACCTACTCAGACCTCATCCTCAACCCGGCCATCATGATTGAATTTGATCAATTGCACTCACTCTTGCCTTTCCACTCTTGATCCACCATTGGTTTCCTTTTTCAATTTCCACTTGCAATCTTGATCCCTATTTCCTACTGTCTTTGAGCATGCCATCCTCTAATTTCTTTTGCTCTATTCAAATGGGTATTGCTCCTCTCTTCCTGCAATTTTTGATTGCATCTGGCCAATTTCTCTCATTTGGTTGCCTCTGTTCCATCCAATTGGGTGCCCATCTTCCTTGGAATTGTCTTACTATCTTGTTTGCCATTCTGGGTTGCTGTTGCATTTGCTCAAATTCTCTCAAGCCTTTGATCTTTGTTGGCTACCTGATCTTGCAATCCTAGTCGCATTACTTCTAACAACCACTCTCTTGGTCATTATCTCCCTGCAAATTTGATTGTCTTTTCTTTATCACTCTTTTCTGATTGTTTTAGCTCAATGTTTCATCTCAAATCCCTCCGCTTGGTCAATTTGTGATGTATTTACTCAACCAAACCAATCAGTCCAATTGCTACCATCCATCATCTTGGTCACTCCATCTTGAATTTTTGGCTTCAACCTTGCACCAGGCAATTTTTTTATTTTCTTAGCCCGCCGCAACACCTTTGCCATCTTCTCTGTGTCTTGGTTGCTTGTCTTTTGACTGATCCATTTGCTGGGCAAACTCTCATCAGACTCCGCAACCTTGCCAATGCACTCTTTAATTAAATCTTTGAACTGTTAGTTGTCCTCCTCTTGCGCAATTGCAAATTCGATGTTTCTACCCTCAAATCTACCATTGCGCCAATTAAGTTGCTATCTACCATGTCCTTGTAGCTCATCCTGTACCAACTCCACTTGGCTGGTTTGTTCCTCAACATCATCTGACCTAACTCCATCCTAGGTCTGGTAGCTACCTTATAAGTCTTCCGTCACTATTTCTCCTTTGTGATCAAACCTTTTTCAGTAGTTTTTGTTCAGAATAAACTGGGTTTTGAAAATTATGATAGGAACTTTTGTGTTACTTTTTGATGCAATAGGTTCTATTGTAAGTTCAATTGCAGTTCAAAAATCACAAGATTTCCTTCCTTTCTAATGGAATAGGCATTTATTGAACCTTTCAAAAATCTCTTAATTATAAGTAGTAGTTTTGGATTTAATAGAAGTGCAAGTGTTAAAAAGTCTTCAACTCTTTATTTTGTTTTATTTCCCTCAAGCTTTAGGCAAGGGGGTGTGTTAAAATTTTAGTCCCATATTTATGTTGCCTAAATCTTGAGTGCAACCATACAATTCTCAGCTTTATATTCTCCAATCTCATTCTGCCTATGTTGTCCTCCAATTTTTGTGGAATCTATAGTCCAATATTGAATTATCCATATTCATTGTTATTTCTTTCTGCTAAACCACTAGTCGGCCATATTGTACTTACTCTATTTAAGTCAGTGTTTTATTTAGTGAAATTCATCATCAGTTCTTCCTCATTCTGAACTGGAGAGCCCAGATCTTACTCCTTGATCTGCTCCTTTTGGTTTCACAAGATCTTTCCTTGTTTTCTCTTAAATGTTTCAACCAGAGCTTCAAACTCAAATTTTCACAAAACTAGATTCATCATTATTCAGAAATATCACCCATCATTATTTTGGCTTGATAATTCAATTCTATGGCATATGATTTGGAAATATAATACCTCATATATTTTATCATTTCAGATTTTACATCATTCATATTCTTTCTGATTGAAATTACTGAGTGGTATAAAATTAGTATGTTTTTAATAAAGCCCTTATGAAAATTTGGAGCTTAAATATCAGTTTCTATCCATTATTGATCACTGAAATTGAAGCCGGGATATCAGAATATACAATCTTTAATTGGAAATTTTTATTTCACAGGGAATTTCAAGTGATTCCTGGTTGAATTCATGTGAACCTCCAAGTGAATTCAGCCTTTTTCCTTGGGGAATTACAAGTGGCATTCATTTTCCACCATGGTGAATACAATGTGAATCATTTTTTCTTTTTTTTGTAAACTGAGGTGAAATAAAGAATACTGATTGGTCAAGAGAAGTTTCCCGTAAAGGGATTCAATTTGCCAGAAAATGGGACTGGATGGTGAAATAAATTCACTGGCCAGCCAGAGACTCCAATTTGGCCCTGGTAACTCCTCTGCTAACTGCTGATAATTACAGAATGTGGAGGAAGAAATTCAAGAAACATTTCAAACTACAAGGCATATTCAATATTATGAATGGGAATAAATTTACCTGTCTTGACAAGGACACAAATCAAGAATTTGTATCTCACATCCTTGCCAAGCTTGATGCAAATTCCTACAACAATATTATCAACAACACCAACAAAGATGATGCTAAGCTGATTTGGATCTCAGCCCAAGAAGATTTTTCATTGTCCCAATCAGCAAATAGGGCTTGCTTTTTCTAAGGCTTCTTGCATCTCTCAATGGACAGTAATATTGAAACATTTGTAACAATGGTAAAGATTTATCTCAAGAAAATGACCAAAGTTGGCATTGAACTTCCCTCAGATATCATTGCCTACCTTGTTTTATTCAAGTTTCCCACTAAAATGAAAAACATGAAGTCCCAAATCACGCACTCCAATACAGATATGAAGGTTGATGTTGTTCTCAACCATCTGATACAACACATAGACAAATCAATTGTAGAAGGAGAACAAGTCAAGCCTGTGAATGTTGCTCTATACAGAGGACCTCAATGTGAAAATGGCAAGCAAAACAAAGAAGTGACGTAGAATCCAGCTATTTTGGGTTGGTTTGAATTTCCCAAGCTCAAACCCGCAAATGGAAGAATCAAGGATCAAAGAAAGTCAAGCCAAAAGCCAGAGACAAAGTGCATTTTTACAGCTTAATCTGCAGACTCAGCTCAAACGTGTTAACTGAACCTGTTGATCAACAATGTTTTATACTAGACTCAGGCTGCTCTATCCATATTATAGTTGATTGAGATTCCTTCACTACCTTTGAGAAGAGAAATGGAAAAATACAAAATGGAAAAAAAGATGCTGCTATTGCAATCAAGGGAAGTGGCAGTGCAGCTCTGGCCACCAAAGCCGCCAATCTGATCTTATCTAATGCCGCCTGGGTACCTGAGTCAATGTTCAATCTGATATTGTTAGGCGCACTTATGAGCCACGGAGCTGACCTCCAGATCAACAGAAGCAATCTTGCCCACACCTTTGAACTCACCACCAAAGGTGTACCATTACTATCTGGTTCTATCATCAACAACTTGTTTGTAATCGCCACGGACAATAAGACAAGAAAATCCTTTTACTCCTGTGTGAAACTATCTGCAATTCATCAATCTCTAGGCCATGCCAGTCTATCAAGAATGGAAAATTTCCTCAACGTGAAGCTCTCTGAATCACAGAGAAATTTTTTAGAATGCCTCAGTTGCGATAAAGCCAAAATAACCAGTGTGTTGTTCAACCGTCAACGGGAGAATGCTCAAAGTTACTTTTAAAAAATCCATCTGGATCTCATTGGACCTATCAACCCCACTTCAAAAGGCGGATATCAATACGTTCTCACATTCATAGACTTGCACTCTGGGTATATTGCCAGTTTTCCTCTCAGATCCAAAAGCAATACAGCCAATATTCTTATCCTTGTGATAAAAAATCAACACCAGAAATCAGGTCAATACCCTAGCGACGTTTGCTCTTTTGGGGGTGGAAAATTTGTGAATTGGACTCTCCAAGACTACTACAAGAATCGCCACATCAACCAAATCATCAGTGAGCCTTATCATTCTCAACACAACGGTCGTGGGGAAAGGGCAAATTAAATCTTAATGGAAGCTGTTCGACCAACCTTTTTGGACTCAATAATTCCTAAATCATGCTGGAACAAGGTTCTCAAAGGCTGCTGCCTCATGTTAAACCAAATCCCAAAACTGAAAGGAGAGGATTCTCCCTGGAAGAAAATGCATCAAAACCAACTGCCAGATAATTATGTCAAACCCATCCGTACAAGCCTGACCTATAGGATGAAAAATGCCAACATCAATTCCAAACATAGCAAAAAAGGGGCCTCCGGAGTGCTCCTGGGATTCAATCCTTTGTTACTCTCTTATAAGATTCTTACCTTGACCGGCAAGATTATTGACACTAAGCATGTCAAGTTCAACAATCAAGAATCAATGCCAATCCTTAGTGTAGATGACTCCATCAGTAGCCAACAGATTGTCTCTTCAAATGTAGACCAAACCCCCGGTTTGTCTCCACTTGATCCTCTGACTGCAGTCTATCTTTCTACAAACTCACCTACTGTTGCTATCAAGGTTGAGTCAGACAAAAATGACTTTAACAATCACTCTGACTCGGACTTGGCAGTTGAAGAAAATCTAAGGCCAAATCTGAGAAATTGCAATAATTTGACCAAATCAAATTGGTATGGGTTCATCTCCAAGACAATTCCTTTGTCACTCACCAAAGCTGTGAACATTCAAGGTTGGAAAGAGTTGGCACTAAGGGAGTTCAAAACAATTGAGGACCAGGACGTCTGGGAGGAATTCAATGAAAAATTTGTTACTAATCCTCTCAACACCATTCCCTTCTTCAAGATTAAGCACAATGTTCATGGTGAAGTGCGGATTCTCAAAACTAGATTGTGTGTGCAAGGGTTTAATAAGGGGTATGGGCTGGACTATTTGGAGACCTACGCACCCACTGGGAAGGAGGCTTCTTTGAGAGAAGTACTGACTTAAGTAGCTGATAGGAACCTGGACATGCTTCAACTCAATGTGAAGGGGGCTTTTCTACACTCCAAACTCAACAAAAAGGTCTTCATCAAAACCCCTTTTGGTTGTGGTCAATCTTCCAAATACTTGCGTCTCAAGAGATCACTGTACGGGTTGAAACAAGCACCAAGGAACTGGTACCAAATTCATGCATTCTGGAGGGTTTTTAACCCTCCATCATCCATTCTGAAGGGGTTTTAACCCTCCATCATCCATTCTGAAGGGGTTTTAACCCTCCATCATCCATTCTGAAGGGGTTTTAACCCTCCATCATCCATTCTGGAGGGGTTTTAACCCTCCATCATCCATTCTGGAGGGGTTTTAACCCTCCATCATCCATTCTGGAGGGGTTTTAACCCTCCATCATCCATTCTGGAGGGGTTTTAACCCTCCATCATCCATTCTGGAGGGGTTTTAACCCTCCATCATCCATTCTGGAGGGGTTTTAACCCTCCATCATCCATTCTGGAGGGGTTTTAACCCTCCATCATCCATTCTGGAGGGGTTTTAACCCTCCATCATCCATTCTGGAGGGGTTTTAACCCTCCATCATCCATTCTGGAGGGGTTTTAACCCTCCATCATCCATTCTGGAGGGGTTTTAACCCTCCATCATCCATTCTGGAGGGGTTTTAACCCTCCATCATCCATTCTGGAGGGGTTTTAACCCTCCATCATCCATTCTGGAGGGGTTTTAACCCTCCATCATCCATTCTGGAGGGGTTTTAACCCTCCATCATCCATTCTGGAGGGGTTTTAACCCTCCATCATCCATTCTGGAGGGGTTTTAACCCTCCATCATCCATTCTGGAGGGGTTTTAACCCTCCATCATCCATTCTGGAGGGGTTTTAACCCTCCATCATCCATTCTGGAGGGGTTTTAACCCTCCATCATCCATT